>JACEFZ010009003.1:32500-118444 GCA_014155875.1 Cepaea nemoralis | reverse complement strand
AAAGCATTTTATTCACTGACTAAGTAAATCCGCCATGGATAAAAGTTCCTTTGAAAATATTCTTTAGAGTTTCATACTCTATAGTACATAAATTATTTGCAGATTTCTAAGCATAGATAGTGAGATATAGTTCCCAATGCATAGAAGTTATTTAATCATAGGAATATGAACTTGGCAGAAACGAGTTCTCTACTTTGAAGTATGAATCAGGAGTCTGCTCCCAAATTGAGAAGAGTTTCTGAATGTGTTTCTGACATGAATTTGATACTCTACAGTACACATAATATTTATAGGTTATAAGCATTGCTAATGAGATATAGGTTCACAATGCCTATAATAGGCTTTAACATAGGAATATGAAATTGACAAGCATAGGAAAAATTACAGCGTGGCCTGGCATGGCGCTCAGTGGTAAAAATCAATCAGACTCTAGTTTACAAGAATTGTTGATTTATCATTCTAACTAATTCTTAATTAAACACAATGGTAAATGTAATACATAAATACGTATTAATAATGTAGATTTTAACATACCAATGGCTGCAGAGAATGATGGTTTTTAGGGCAAAATTGCCTTTCCCCCCACACGGGGAAAAGCTGACGTCTGTCTTCTTTGTTTGTCTGCACCAAAATGGACTACAAGGAACCCTTGATTTCAAAAGATCGGCGACAGTTGGCCAGGTACGTGAACCAAACTAAGGCCAAATAAATTAAGCTACCCTACGGGTTAGTTTTTCTCTTGTTTTCTTTTCCCAAAAGTAAGGTACTTAAACAGTAATTATTTGGGATTAGTATTTTTAAAGGGCGTCTATGGTCGGATGTTAGTAGAGACGTTTTTGTATACCACAGTGCATAAACTTGTATGACGTTGACATCAAAAGGTCTTCCACTCAACTTCACCAGTAACACTTTGTCTGATACAGTCCAATATCCTTTGATCGATTTTGATCTCGCTGTTTCCATTATAATTGCTACTCCTCGCTGTTGTTTCTCTCCACAAGATTAGAATATTCTATATTCCTCAGATGTTATAATGCCCATTCCTGTCCATCTGTAAAATTCCCAGGGCACAGTATTTATACCTGCATACCTACCTATTTATGAATAACCTACCTGAGATAATAACCTACCTGAGACAATGGCTGCGGTCAAACGACCAATATGGTTACCATAGAGGAAAGCAACGGCAAACTATCTCTTTAAAAGTGCCTAGTACATTATGATTCGCCTAAAGACTGATCATCGCAAGACAAGGACAGAGGCATTAAAATTAGCAACATGGAATGTTAGGACGCTAAACGACGACGAAATATTAGATAACATAAAACATGAAATGGAAAGAGAAAAAAAAATAATATTTTAGGGATGTGCGAAACGAGATGGACAGGAACAGACATCAAGATAGACGAAGATTTTAAGACTATTTATTCTGGAGGTGAAGATCGACAAAGGGGAGTGGCAATTATTTTGGACAGAAAAACATCAAAATCTGTTCAAGGACAGAGTTATACAAGTTAAATTAAGTGGCAGAACATAAATGTTATTCAAGTATATGCCCCAACAGGAGAATTCAGTGAAGATTCATCCATCCATCATCCATCATGTGCCATGCCGGTAAGCGTGGGCGGTCATGTTTTGCCATCTCACTCGATCACCAGAGTCGTGGATCAGCTCAGTGTTTCTGTCTCGACCATGCCACGAGGCCAAGCCATCCAGGTATTTGCTTCTAGGTCTTCCTCTTGGTCTGTTCCCTTCGATCTTACCAGTTGTCACCAAGTTCTCCAATTCATTTCTTCTCATAACATGCCCAAAAAATTGTGACTGTCTACGTCTAATGTCTCTAATCAGTTTACGATCTTCATTTGTTTCTTGAAGGACTTGTTCATTGGTCTTTCTGGCTGTCCATGGTATTCTTTGCATTTTCCTCAGAAACCACATTTCTACAGCCATCAGATGTTTTTCAGCTTGATTGCTCATTGTCCAAGCTTCACATCCATATAAAAGTACAGGTTCTATGTAGCACCTCAACACTCTTTTTCTCGTTTCAATTGACATCTTTTTATTGGTCAGTATGTTTTTCATCTTGCTAAAGGCTACTTTTGCCATGGCGATTCTTGTTCTAATCTCTTCAAGGCATCTCCCATCAGATGTTATTACTGTTCCGAGATAATTGTACCTATTCACTTGTTGAAGAATATTCCCATTTACTTGTATATTACATTGTGGTATTTCGTTCTTCCTAGTGACGACCATAATCTGTGTCTTTTTACAATTTAATTCTAACCCTCGTTGTTCACTGTGTGTAACAACCGCATCTACTAAATGTTGCAGATTGTCTGCAATCAAGACTGTATCATCTGGATATCTAATGTTATTGATGCATCGTCCCCCAATGTTGATTCCTTCCATATCTTCAATATTTCTGAAAATACTTTCACTGTACAGGGAAAACAGATCTGGAGACATTACACATCCCTGTCTCACACCTCTCTTAATAGGCTGATATTGGCCTACTTCATTATCAACTCTTATGGCAGCTTGTTGTTTCCAATATGTGTTATGACGCTTGAATCTTTGAAATCCTGTAGAACCTGCCCGTCTCACCAGCATAGCTCTATTAGTTGATGTATCTGTAGAGTGGGTGTGTCTTGCCCACTCCTGATAACCTCTATTGGAATTTCTTCTTTACCTGGAGCCTTGCCAAAGCAAGTTCATTATTAGCATATGTAATTTTTGTTATGGTAGGAAGTGTGTCCAGTGATCAAGGGTTGGCAGAACCTCGATGGTGTTGGGGCCATCAGACGCCAATGTGTTCTTGCTTAAGAAAAACTTCAAATAAGCACATCTATCCATCTGCTGTTTCTTATCAGTGAATATTTCCATAGTTAGAGTTTTTAGTGGTACACTTCTTTGATATTTAACCAGATTTAACTGAACACACACTCGCGCTCGCACACACACACGCACTTACTTGCGATATAAATTATGTATTCATGTAATCAGATATCAGTGTACACACACACACACACTCAGACAAACACACACATCTCAAATGTAGTCAATATTCATAAACCAGATATCAGTACACATACACACACAGGCGCGCACATTCACATGCCATATAAAATATATATTCATCTAAACAGATAACAGTGTACACAGAAACACACATACTCACACACACACACACATATACTCACACACACACACATATACACACACATTTGCCAGATACAATTAGTTTTCATCTAAGCAGATATCAGTGTACACACACACACACACACACACACACACACACACACACACTCACACTCACACACTTGATAGACACAATCAGTATTCATCTAAGCAGATATCAGTGCACACACACACACACACACACACACACACACTCACACACTTGATAGACACAATCAGTATTCATCTAAGCAGATATCAGTGCACACACACACACACACACACTCACACAAAGATATCAGTGTACTTTGGCCGATGAAATTAGCGCTGTCTTCCTTGTATTAATGAAGCCATGAAAGGAGGAGAAAATTAAAACCCAAAGTAACTGTGTGGTTTTAATCCAGAAAATAACAGTAACAAAGAATGTAAAAGCAGCCACGGTAAAATTTCACTTAATGACAGAGTACGGAACAAGCAGGAGATCGACCAGGGCCTGTGCTGCGGGCACATTGCGGACTCCGGTGGGTTTGTCGCGTCCATCCATCACAGGCTGAAAAACGCCTGGCGTGAGGCACACTACTTTGGTCCTCGATTAGGACAATTTTAGTTTTCTACTTTGTTTTTTTCCAAAGGGGGGAAAAACAAATGGCAATTTAAAGAGTGTAATTAAGCGGCAGTCGGCAGTTTGGCCATTTTGCTCTCCACTATTCAAATATGGCTCGGGATAATAGAGAATGCGCAGTCACGAGATCTGGTCACGTGGTCGTTCAGAAATTGATACAGAATACTGTGATTGTGTCAGGGGTGATTGAAATTTATTCTTTCCTTCCTGAGTCCTGCGTTTTAGGTTAAGTAAATTACTGGACAATGCATCTGATTTTGACACATAGCCATGCCAGAGAGATGAGCACGTTATCATTGGACCTTATCTCTGTCTCAAAAGTGAGAGCAGAATTGGCCAAAAATATATTCAGCGGCATACAGAAGATATTAACATCGTAACAGATAAACAATAGCCTTGCACTTCAAAAATGTTATACGTTTATCGTGATTGTTGCGATGCTGTAGTATGGGCAATGGATAACTTATAAGTAATTAGAAAATCAATTAGAGGCTTCGGAATTGTGGATATACAGAAGAATACATAGCAAACAAACGCACAGGTCATTGCGAATGTGGAAATTAAAAGAGTGCTATGGAAGAAATGAGAGAGACAGATAAAAACAGCGCCCACGTTAGAAGTCGCGGCGCGCTTATAAAATCTGTATTTGAGAGACAGATTCAAAGGGTGGAACAAACACGCATATGTTTAGCAGACATGTTATACAGGAATGTTACAGCCGAGTGCGGATGTTTGATACCATGTCTGCTGTCTGAGAAGCGATGCATTTTTGTTTTTGTGAAACATACGCCAGCCGCCTGTGCTCACTTAAACTGACACATTCAAATCAGCGAATATTTTCTAAAGCCGATTAACTAATCAATTAATTTACATTAAGTTCTTTCGCGCACTAAACAGAATACTTCCCATGCAAATAGTGTAATTCAGATTCTCGGGCGAAGTATGCATGTATATAATGACAACAGTAAATACAAACATGGCGACACAAAGGCTTTTGATGGAGTCAGTCATTATAAAGATGCATGCCGATCTCCAAACTAACGGAAGGACATTAGACTTGCAAGCAACAGATTTTTAAGAAAAAATTATAATTGAGTACGCAAATACCAGTAGTCCATTAGAGGTGTGCAGCAGGGATGTATAACGTCTCCAGAACATGTTTTTAGTGTGCAGGTATAGTTAAAATATGACAAATGTAGACGATGTGAGAGACACCATCACCTCAGGACATAGCATCTAAAATATATTACATCAATCAATTAGGTGCCGTCTTCACAATGAATGGTGGCTGCAATGGATCTCCAGTACTCTGTCTCACGCCTTGATTTTACAGTCTGTCAGACTGCTGTCGTCCATCTCTTGATGTTATCAACCCACTTATATCGTTTTCTGCCTCTCGCTCGCTTGCTTCTCTACGACATACAACATATTCTTCTGTATATCCACATCATCCAAGGCATCTATTCGACTTTCTAATTGCTTGTTCATTGTCCATGCTTCCGCTCCATATAGTAGATTTTAATAAACATAATATTTGACAATTCTAATGTTAATGCGTTGTTAATTTCTCCAGTTCCCCCCCCCCCCCCCCCCCCCGCGTTTCCATCCTGTTTAAGGATATTGCGGTCAACACCAGCATCTTTCAGCTATATATTGATTCCTAGGCTAGATTACGCTCATCAGCACGCCACGACTCTCTGAGCGACCGGCTCCATACTCTCATAAGCCACTGGCGCGACTCGAACCACTTCTAATTCTCGTGCGCTCACGTTAACCACGAGAGTATTCAGGATTAACGGAGAAAGCTGCTAACCACTCGGCCAGGGAGCCGGCAATCTCTCTAGTTGTTAATACTAATTTTATGATGTTGAAAATAATTTCGGCCATTCCTATTCTGCTTTTGATTTATGTTTCACTCCTGCCATCATCTGTAATCACATGTCCAAGATAGGATAAACTTGTTGCTTGTTCTAGTATCTCCCCGTTTTCTGTGATATTCATTCATGGTCTCCCCTTTTCATTGTCACTGTTTTTGTGGAACCCAAATTGTTCCACATCTACTTCTTCATCCAAATTATTTTAAATTCTTTCTTGTATGACCTTGAAGAGTATCTTAGATATATGAACCATTAAGTTAATAGTTCTGGAATCCTTACAATCAACAGCTCTTGTCATCTTTGGCAGAGTGATGACAATGGATATTTTCAAATACTTGGGAATAAGCCCAGTAATATATATATATATATATATATATATATATATATATATATATATATATATATATATATATATATATATATATATATATATATATATATATATATATATATATATATATATTATGTCTGTTAGGTCTTAGTCAGATATGACTGAGCTACCGTATAACAGTAGACGGTACTACCTGCTTTCTGTTAGCGCCGAATGTTGGGCGGCGCTTACCAAACCCGACACCCCACATTGTGCCAACGGCTTCGGGCGGAAGAGCGCAAATGGGAGGGTACAAGCCTTACTCTGGTGCGAGGAAATGCAACCTAAAGACAAAATGTCATGGCAGGGCACACCAGGCCCTAAGCCTTGATTGGCGGCTGGTCTAGGATCGAAGCTCCGACAGGCGGACAGTTAGAGCATTGCTTTGCTGATCCTGCAGCTTCTGCAGCTTGTCTTGTTCCAGATGTAGAGGAGTTACCTTTCCTCTGGAGTGAACTAGGCAGGCCGAGAGAGGGATTATGCTGCATGGGCAACACATGATCTCTATATTTTAGCCCAGGCTTTGTGCTATGGAGAGGCAATAACTCCATCCCTGGTCTTAACCGATCTCGGAATCAAAGCGAGAGGCAACTGTTACGGGTTATAAGTCCCTGTCAATTGGCGTAGACATGGGGCGCCATGCGTTGCCTCTGGCGGTGGGAGACACCTACAGGTGTCACTGATCAGCTACCGCCCGCCTCAAGCTGGGCAGCCCCCGGCCAATTGGGTGCTGATCCCTGCTTCAATGGGTGCTTGGGGCTAGGACAAAATCTGAATCACAGGCTGTAAAACCAATGCACCAAGTACTAATAAAAAGAAAAATAGAAACCTTACGCTACGGCTTGCAACCTGGAACGTGAGAACCATGTGTCCAGGATTTTCCACTGACTTGACCAATATTGACGATCTGAGAAAAATGGCTGTGATTGATGCCGAACTCAATCGTCGTAACATTGATATAGCTGGCCTGCAGGAGACTCGCTTCACTAAGGAAGGGTCACTCGGGGAAAACAATTACACCTTTTGTTTGGAAGGGTAGAGGGCAGGCAGAAAAAAGGCAACACGGTGTGGGCTTTGCGGTGAAGATTTCGCTACTGGGAATGATTGAAATTCCAGCAGGAGGAAATGAAAGACTAATATCCCTGCGCTTGGCAACCTCTTGTGGTTTTGCAACCATTGTTACTGCATATGCACCGACACTCGATTCCTCTGATGATGTGAAGGATTCAGTCTATGAGGAGTTAGATTCCGTGATCAAGGCAGTTCCAAAATCTGACTACATGTATAAGCTCGGTGACTTCAATGCTCGTGTGGGCAAGGACTCGTGTTCATGGCCAGTGGGCCTGGGAAAATACAACATCGGTCGCATGAATTAAAATGGGCAAAGGCTGCTGGAGCATTGTACCAGTAACGACCTATGTATTACAAATTCCTTTTTTAAAACAAAACAGCTGCATAAGGTCACATGGAAACATCCAAGATCCGGCCATTGGCACCAGCTGGACTTCATAATCACACGGAGATAACATCTGAACCATATATCATTGACTCGAAGTTATCACAGTGCTGACTGTGATACGGATCATTCTTTGGTTGTTGCAAGGGTTAGACTGAGACCAAAGAGAATCTACACAGCTAAACACAAATCTAGCCCCATGATTAATATTATTAACACTCACGATCCTGAAAAGTGCTTTCAGTTTCAACAGCAACTTGAAGACGCTTTCATTGATACACCAAAAAATTGTACAGTAAATTAAAAGTGGGGTCAACTTAAGGAAACTCTTTATAAAACTGCCGTAGGGGTTTACGGCACTGTGGATCATCAGAGGCAGGACTGGTTTGCGTCAAACAGCCAGACTCTGCAGCCCTTGGTTGATAAGAAAAAGATAGCTCTCTTAAGAAACAAGGAAAGACCAACGCGTAACACTCTGAGTGAGCTAAAGCAAGCTTGGAAGGATGTGCAAAAGGCTGCCAGGCAGTGTGCAAATGATTATTGGATCAAGTTATGTGAGTCCATTCAAATCGCAAGTGATAAGGGAAACATCAGGAGCATGTATGAAGGAATAAAGAAAGCCTGTGGTCCAATGATCAAAAATACGCACACACACACATATACACACACAGTTTGCCAGATACAATTAGTTTTCATCTAAGCAGATATCAGTGTACACACACACACACACACACCCACACACACCACACAACACACTTTACACAACACTTGATAGACACAATCAGTATTCATCTAAGCAGATATCAGTGCACACACACACACTACACACACACACCACTCCACACACTTTGATAGACACCATCAGTATTCATCTAGCAGATATCAGTGCACACACACACACAAACACACCTCACACAAAGATATCAGTGTACTTTGGCCGATGAATTAGCGCTGTCTTCCTTGTATTAAGAACCCTGAAAGGGGAAAAATTAAAACCCAAAGTAACTGTGTGGTTTTAATCCAGAAAATAACAGTAACAAAGAATGTAAAGCAGCCACGGTAAAATTTCACTTATGACAGAGTACGGACAACAGGAATCGACCAGGGCCTGTGCTGCGGGCAACATTGCGGACTCCGGTGGTTTGTCGCGTCCATCCATCACAGGCTGAAAAAACGCCTGGCGTGAGGCACACTACTTTGGTCCTCGATTAGGACAATTTTAGTTTTTACTTTGTTTTTTTCCAAAGGGGGAAAAACAAATGCAATTTAAAGAGTGTAATTAAGCGGCAGTCGGCAGTTTGGCCATTTTGCTCTCCACTATTCAAATATGGCTCGGTAATAGAGAATGCGCAGTCACGAGATCTGGTCACGTGGTCGTTTCAGAAATTGATACAGAATACTGTGATTGTGTCAGGGGTGATTGAAATTTATTCTTTCCTTCCTGAGTCCTGCGTTTTTAGTTAAGTAAATTACTGGACAATGCATCTGATTTTGACACATAGCCCATGCCAAGAGATGAGCACGTTTCATTGGACCTTATCTCTGTCTCAAAGTGAGAGCAGAATTGGCCAAAAATATATTCAGCGGCATACAGAAGGATATTAACATCCCGTACAATAAACAATAGCCTTGCACTTCAAAAATGTTATACGTTTATCGTGATTGTTGCGATGCTGTAGTATGGCAATGGATAACTTATAAGTAATTAGAAAATCAATTAGGGCTTCGGAATTGTGGGTATACAGAGAATACATAGCAAACACGCACAGGTCATTGCGAATGTGGAAATTAAAAGAAGTGCTACGGAAGAAATGAGAGAGACAGATAAAAACGCGCCCACGTTAGAAGTCGCGCGCGCTTATAAATCTATTTGAGAGACAGATTCAAAGGGTGGAACAAACACGCATATGTTTAGCAGACATGTTATACATGGATGTTACAGCCGAGTGCGGATGTTTGATACCATGTCTGCTGTCTGAGAAGCGATGTATTTTTGTTTTTGTGAACTACGCCAGCCGCCTGTGCTCACTTAACTGACACATTCAAATCAGCGAATATTTTCTAAAGCCGATTATTAATCAATTAATACATTAAGTTCTTTTCGCGCACTAAACAGAATAATTCCATGCAAATAGTGTAATTCAGATTCTCGGGCGAAGTATGCATGTATATAATGGCAGCAGTTCATAAACAATCATGGCGACACAAAGGCTTTTGATGGCTAGTCAGTCACTTATAAAAATGCATGCGCGGATCTCAAACTAACGGTAAGGACCTTAGACTTGCAAGCAACACAGATTTTCAGGACAAAAAATTATAATTGAGGCACGCAAACACCAGTAGTCCATTAGAGGTTGCGTCAGTCGGTATGTGGTAATAGAGGCCGTCTCTAAGTAACATGTTTTTTAGTGTGCAGGTTATATTTATCCAAAGTAGACAATTTGATCGATCTGTGAGAGGACATCTCTACCGCGGGACACATGGCAGCTAAGAATATACTTCCCTCAAGCATTAGGTGCCTGGGGTCTTCACTCAATATGTTAAATCTAGTCTTTGTGCTGGAGTCCATGGGATTGCTATCAGGTATCTCTTCTCGGACGTCATTGATTTTCACGTATTCTTGTGTCAGAATGATGGTACGTCCATACTCTTATGTTTCAACCGCACTATATCGTTTTCTGCCATCTCGCTCGCTTGCTTCTCTACGCATACAACATATCTTCTGTATATCCACATAATCCGGCATCTATTCGCTTTCTAATTGCTTGTTCATTGTCCATGCTTCCGATCCAATAGTGTTTTTTAATAGAACATAATATTTGACATTCTAATGTTGATGCGTTGTTTAATTTCTCCAGTCGTTTTTTTTCACGCGTGTTTCCATCCCTGTTTCAGGGATAGTGGCGGGTCAGACACCACATCTTTCAGCTGTATATGGATTCCCTAGGCTAGTTACGCTCATCAGCACGCCAGGACTTTCTGACGGACCGGCTCCTACTCTCGAAGACCACGGCCGACTCGACCCACTTCTAATTCTCGTGCACTGCACGTCAACCACGGAATTATACTGTGTTATTTTTTTTTGCCTATTGGGGCTTAGTTTTGTCAGGATTAAAGAGAAAGCTTCTAACACACTCGTGGCAGGGAGCCGGCAATCTCTCTATATATTTGTTAATACTAATTGTTATTGATGTTGAACATAAAGCGAATTTTGCCTGAGCGTTCTTTGCTGCGTTTGTGATTATGGTTTAACTTCTAGCCATCATCTGTAATCCACAGGTCCAGATAGGAGAAACTTGTTGCTTGTGTTTCTATTCTACCCGTTTTCTGTGATATTCTTCATGGTCTCCAATCGTCCCCTTTTCAGTGTCACTGTTTGAGGAACCCAATTGTTCCACACTCTACTTCTTCATACCAAATTTTTTTAAATTCTTTCTTGTGTATGAACGTGAGATTTCTTAGATATATAACCATTAAGTTAATAGTTCTTGAATCCTTACAATCAACAGCTCTTGCATCTTGGCAGAGTTGGATGAAAATGGTATTTTCAATACTTGGGAATAAGCGCGTCTTATATATTATATATTGTCTGTTAGGTCTTAGTCAGATATGACTAGTTACCGTATGACATAGACGGTAAACTACATGCTTTCTGTTAGCGCGAACGTGGGCGGCGCTTACCAAACCAGACACCCCACTTGTGCCGCGGCTTCGGCGGAAGAACTCAATTGGGAAGGTACAAGCCTTACCCTGGTGCGAGAAGATGCAGCTAAGACAAAGTGTCATGCAGGGCAGACCAGGCCCAAGCCGTTGTGGCGCTAGTCTTGATCGAAGCTCCGACAGGCGGACCGTTGGAGCATTGCTTTGCTGACTCGCTGCAGCTTCTGCGCTTGTCTTGTTCAGATGTAGGACGAGTTACTTTCCCTCTGTCTGGAGTGAACTAAGGCAGGCCGAGAGAGGGATTATGCTGCATGGGCAACACATGAATCTCTATATTTTAGCCAGGCTTTGTGCTATGGGAGGGCAATAACGCCATCCGGTCTTAACCGATCTCGGAATCAAGCGAGAGGCACTGTTTACGGTTATAATCCCTGTCTTGGCGTAGACATGGGCCGCCACACGTTGCCTCTGGCGGTGGGAGGTACACCTAACAGTGTCACTGGATAAGCCCGCGCCTCAGCTGGCGCCCCCCGGCCACTGGGTGCTTATCCCTGCTTCATAATGGGGCTTGGGGGCTGAGGACAAATCTGATGCAGGCTGTAACCCATGCACCGAGTGCTAATAAAAGAAAATAGAACTTAACCGCTACGGCTTTGCACATAGGAACGTGAGACCCATGTGTCCAAGATTTGCCACTAGACTTGACCATCTATTGACAGATGTGAGAAAAACGTCTGTGATTGATGCCTGACGTAGCTCAATTCGTGTTCTTAACATTGATATAGAGTATCTAGTTGGCCTGCAGAACTCTCCTTCGCTGAGGAAGTGGTCATAGGGGGAAAACAATTACACCTTTTTTTTTGGTAAGGCTAGAGGCAGGCAGAAAAAAGCAGACAACGTGTTGGGCTTTGCGTGAGTTTCGCCTACTGGGAATGATTGAATTCCAGCAGTGAGTAAATGAAGAGATTATTATCCCTCGCTGTAACCTCTTGTGGTTTTGCAACCATGGTTACTGCATAGGCCCCGACACTCGATTATCTTCTGATGGGTTGAAGTGGATTGAGTCATTCTTATGAGGATTTTTAGATTCCGTGTCAAGGCATTTCCAAAATCTGAATACATTTATATGCACGTGACTTCGATGCTCGGTGGGCAAGGATCGTGTTCATGGCCAATGTAGCCCTGAAATACACATCGGTCGCATGAATGAATGGCTAAGTCTGCTGAGTTTGCACCATAAACGACCTATGTAGTACAATTCCTTTTTTTAAAACAAAAAAGCGGCATAAAGGTCTCAATTTGACCTATCCAAGATTCCGGCCATTGCAGCAGCTGGACTTCATAATCACACGGAGATAACAAGCTGACCATATATAATTTGACTCGAGTTACCACAGTGCTGTGACTGTGATACGAACCTATAGTTCTATTCGTGTTTTTGCAAGGGTAGACTGAGACCCAAGAGAATCTACCAGCTAAGCTTCATCAATCTATGTTCCATGATTATATTAATTACACTCACGATCCTGAAAAAAGTGCTGTCAGTTTCAAAGCACTTGATACCTTTCGTTAGATACACCAAAAATCATGTTGATATATATGAAACAGTGGGGTCAACTTAGGAAACTCGTTGATAAAAGCTGCTCGGTGGTGTCGGGTTTCGTGCACTGGTTGATCATCAGAGCAGGGACTGTGTGTTGGGCGGCAATCGGCTCAGACTCCTGGCTGCTGCCTTATTGGTATATTAGAAACAGTATGTGACTGTCTCTTAGGAACAATTGGTGAAAGACCAACGCGTACACTCTGAGTGAGCGAAAAGCAAGCTAGGAGGATGTGCAAAAAGGCTTGCCAGGCCTGTTAGTTGTTCTATTCGTCGTGATATGTCATAATTATTTGTTTGGCGATCGAATATTATTGAGACAAGTCCTTCTGGTGTCACATCATTCTGCAACGTTTAAGGGGAAAGCCTCAGGAGTCTACTTTGTAGTAATGGGGTATATGAAACTGAATCACTTTGGTTCCCTGAGCAAGAAGAGGTGCACCATTGAAACCTTTACTGGGATACATCATACTGATAGAGAAACGCAGATTGTACAGATGGGTGAGAGCACTACTTGGAGCTTTACACAGTGAGCTATAACGCAAACATGTGGCGGATCTGATTGGCTCTCAATGCCATAGAGGCTCTACAACTATTGACCCCTGGACACACTTTCCCATACCTCATACTAACCTAAGTTAGTGGGGCTTTATAAATGAGCTTGCATCTGGCAAGGCTCCAGGTAAGGATGGGATTCCAATAGAGGTTATCAGGAGTGGGCAAGGCACACTCACTCTACAGATCCACCAGCTAATAGAGCTATCCTGGCGAGAAGGACAAGTCCCACAGGATTTCAAAGATTCAAGCATCGTAACACTGTACAAGAACAAGGGCGATCGGAGCGACTGCAACATCTATAGGGGTATCTCACTTCTGTGTATTGTTGGAAAAGTATTTGCCAGAATTGTTCTGCGCAGACTTCAAGTCCCAGGAGATCAAGTCTACCCCGGTGGCTTTCGACAGAACCGGTCTACCATTGATATGATATTCTCATTGCGACAAATGCAAGAAAAATGCCGTGAACAGAATCAACCACTGTTTATTGCCTTCATCGACCTCACAAAGGCATTTGATTTGGTTAGTCGTGAGGGTCTGTTCAAGGCATTAAAGAAGATTGGCTGCCCACCAACTCTTCTGTCCATTGTGGAATCGTTCCACACAGGCATGAAGGGTATAATCAAGTTTGATGGTGCAACTTCTGAAGAGTTTGAAATCAAGAGTGGAGTTAAGCAAGGTTGTGTACTAGCCCCCACCCTCTTTGGAATATATTTTTCACTTCTACTGAAATATGCCTAACGTGATCAGGATGGTGGTCTTTACATTCACTCACGCTCAGATGGCGGCCTCTACAATGCTCAAAGATTGAAGGCCAAGACCAAAATTAGGAGAGTACTGATCAGAGAGTTGTGTTTTGCAGATGATGCTGCAGTTACGACCCACTCTGAGAAAGAATTACAATGTCTACTATCTGCATTCTCCAATGCTTGTTCCGAATTTGGTCTAACAATTAGGAAAAAGAAAACACAGATTATGTCACAAGGTGCATATGGGGTACCATCAATCTTTATTGACGACGCCGAACTAGAGATGGTAGACCATTTTACATATCTAGGATCAGTGGTAAATAGCAAATTACCCCTAGATCAGGAAATCAACATCCGGATTGGTAAGGCAGCAACACAATGAACAGGTTAAGAAAAAGAGTCTGGGAGAACAGGAAGCTTACTGCCAAAACAAAAGTCCTTGTCTATCAAGCCTATGTCCTTAGTACTCGTCTTTATGGCAGTGAAACCTCGACAACTTACTCACACCAAGAGAAACGTTTAAACAGCTTTCATATGCGGTGTCTGCGAAGAATTCTTAGTATTAAGTGGCAAGACAAAATCACAAATACTGAAGTATTTGAAAGATCAGGATGTTTAACAGTTTATTCCATGCTCAGTCTTCGTAGACTTAGATGGATAGGACATGTTAGGAGGATGATATATATAAAATTAAAATATATGTGGGTGTTGATTCCCCTCACTCCAAGGACGACACTAAAAGAGTAAAGAAGAACAAATAACTACTACGACATTCTTTACTTACGACATACACACACACACACACACACACACACACACACACACACACACACACACATATATATATATATATATATATATATATATATATATATATATGTGTGTGTGTGTGTGTGTGTGTATAATGTGTAGAATGTGTGACGTATATTCTAAGGTGTATATAGACTCAGATCAGTGTTCAGGAGTATTGTCATTCTCATCACTGTGCTGAGAACACACTAGCACCATGTATTCCAGACAAACAACCTCACCGAGGTGATGCTTCTCCGGTCACGTGAAGAGTTTCTCCACTATCTCTCGAGGCATCCAGATGTTTGGACATCCATGGCAAACACTGTCTACTGAGAGTCTTCAATCTAATTCACACTATGAATTTCCTCTGTTATTAACTGTTTGTTACTCAGAGAAATTCTAACACTATTGTCACTGTTACTGGGGAAATCTTAATTGATCTAGTGTCACTGGTTGTAAAGATTCCCCATATTAACACCACAATCTGAATGTTCCAGGTATTTCTATAAATTTATATGAATGTTCCTGGTATCAGTGTTGTATATATATACAACATGCAAGGTGTGGAATGCGCCTGTCCCTGC
The DNA here is from genome assembly GCA_014155875.1 of Cepaea nemoralis. Lineage (NCBI taxonomy): Eukaryota > Metazoa > Mollusca > Gastropoda > Stylommatophora > Helicidae > Cepaea > Cepaea nemoralis. Next base: position 103,002 of record JACEFZ010009003.1, on the reverse strand, counting down.
AGCCAGCAGGGTTAGGATCGGCTAGCCTCTCCCAGGAGGGGTGAAGAGCGAAAATTAGTAGCCTGCCGATGACCCGCAGACTACACAAGCCAACCCCCACCTCCACGTGGTGGCAGACCGGGCAACCATGACCGCGAGGTCATGGGCTAACGGGCTATGGCTCGCCATAGGGGATGGACTCCCTGTGGTCAGATTTGTGTCCTAAACCTGCGACTGGCCTAGCAAGCCGCAGGGGATCTTCATACTGCTCGTAGAAAAAACTAAGAAGTATAAACGGACTGACAATGACAGAAAAAGAGAAAAGAAAAATCACAACAACAGAAATGAGGTTCCTGAGAAGAATACTCAACGTATCAAGAAGAGATAAGATCAGAAATGAATAAATCAGGACTAAAGTGGTGGTTAAACTGCTCTAGATTTTATTAGAAAGCAGCAAGTCAAATGGTTTGGCCATGCAAGTAGGCTACCAGTCAGCAGCATGCCACAACAAGCAATGCTGTACAGACCAGATGGAAACAGAGGAAGAGGCCGACCACGTAAACGTTGGACGGAGGGAATAACAGAATCCATGGGAATGTCGATATACGAAGCCCATAACCGGGCACTCTCACGAAGTTTATACTTCACCTCGACACCGCAAGGTACAAGAGGAACATGATGAGATGAGATGAGATATATATATATATATATATATATATATATATATATATATATATATATATATATATATATATATATATATATATATATATATAATGTTCTGACTGTTCAGTGATACAACTATCACTTGCTAAACATAAGTATCATCAGCATGTCCTGCTCAGCAGAAGCCAGGTTCCCACAGACTAACTTGGGTATAAGCCCAATGTAGAGGCCTCTCAGCAATTTCTGTCTTCAAATCCTGAGCCATCATCTTCTAAACTGTGTTCTAGCTTCACTGTTGAATATCATAGCACACCTACGTGGAACCTGTTGAGTAGAGAATACTATGGTGAGAGCAACTCAATCCTGGCCGGAATTAGGTGAGTATAGGCCAATAGCAGCACTCAGATCTACAACAGAGATCCGATCTCTGTCATATGGCCAAATAGCTCATCACATGGTCTGAGACATGGCAACACCAGGAAAGAATAAAGGAACGGGTAGAAACCCAGCAGATGCCCTACTGGAAGATCCTATCATTTCACATTCCCCTCCTCCCTCCCAACCATCCTCAATCTCTCTAATTATTAACCCACTACATTGTCCTCAACTCCCTGAGTAAAATGATATATCACACAAGCTAGTTAAAGCCACACAATAGGATACTAGTGCCGACGCTCCTATGATACTTTCTAGCACCGCACTTATAGAACATTCTATCTATCACCACACCTATAATACATTACATCACCGCACAGTACTGTACTCTATTCCTAATCATACTCTAAGTTAGATATGATTAATAGAATACCATATGTCTATTCCGGTTGCTGATTGAACCTATGCAATCACAGACTGGATCTATGTCCGCCGATAAATATCAACAATTTGACACTATAGTTTCTTTCATTGAACACAACTCGGAAACTGCACCGATCCTTAACACTTCAGAAATCTGGGTCGACTAACGCAACTTGTTTACCGCAACGGGTTTTATATCGGGCTTGAGTGACGTCACCAAATTGTCTAGACGCTGATCAGTCCAGAGTCTGGTTTTCATCTTTTGTTTTAGACTAACTGGAGTCAATCCGCCGTCAAGTTTGCTTTCATCTGGGGAAATCCTTTGTCTCGTACAACAATAGTTCTATCTGTCTGTGAACCAGAGAATTCCTCACATCACAGAATCCTCTCCGCCGTCTGTCCAGACATTCCGTCTACACTTCAAAGGCTAACTACCGCCTTGGCAGACGTCTGGCGTTATTATTCATTTCTCGAACAACCCACATCATAAAGAATCGCCGACTGTATGTAGACATTTTGACGCGACGTATTTTTGTTCCTCCGTCTATACACATCAAAGGGTTGCTTGTTTGTGCAGACGAATGTCTCCTTTTGTCATCGATCGAAACTAGCAAGTTTATTTTTCGTGACAGTATATACGTTCATTTCTTCTTTTCGTTCATCAGGAGTGTTTTTTCAGATGTGATTGCGGTGTGTCTGTTATGCGCCCTTGGGCCGAAACCCGTAGGCCAACACAGCCGACAATAGCGTGCTTTTTTGACCAGGTAGCATACCTGGGAGACTCTCACTTTTGTGGTGCCATCTACAACCATGCTGGCCAAGGTTGAACGGTCGAAGACAACGATCATCCCTCAAAGGAAGGCAGGGACAGTCCATAGCATTTTCCGCCATCCAAGGTTGCTTCCATAGTTGCAGGGCCGACACATAACGCCCTGGATCTGGGCTCACCGAGGGAAATCGTCACGTCCTGCTCATGGCTGCTTTAAATCCTCACTTCAATATATTGGTCATTTCGTTTGCCCCGGGCCATTCCTGCACAAACCAGACAAGTTTGCAGACGGTATCCACTCAGTGAGTTTTCGGACATGTGCTTGTCGTTGCGCCCGTCAGAGCTGTTCCAGGCACGACAGACATTCGGAAACTACCTAGTCAGAGCTGTTCCGAATAAGAGCGGCATTCGGAAACTAGGTAGTCAGAGCTGTTCCTAGCACGAGAGATATTCGGGCGAGACATTTCACTCGGACGTAATTGCGTAGTGTCAATTTTTAGTTTGCCACCCGTAGGACGACACTTCCGACTTCTGGCGGGCATTTTTTAATGAGGTTAGCCTCCTCTGGTTTCGAGACACGTTAGACTGTTGTAATGTCACCCACATCTCAGCTGGTCAAGATAGAACGATCAACGATATCGCGGTCGGCCCTCAAGGGAAGGCAGCGGCAGACCATGGGCTTATCTCGCTATCCAAGGAGGCTTCCATAATTGCAGAGCCGGCACATATTGCTCTGAGACTGGACTCACCCAAGGAGTTTCCACGTCCTGCTCATGGCTGCTTTAGTTCCTCACTTCCATGTGTTGGGCATCCCGCTTGCCACTGATCGCTCAAGCACACACCAGGAGCGGTCAGATTGCGAGCGACATCCACTCGGTAAGCTTTTGCTTGTGACTTCAACCCACGCAATAGTTCGCTCGCCGTGCGTTCCATTTTGCTTTGTTGAGACGTTCTTCCACTTTTGTCTACACTCTCTATGAGTTAGATACAGAGTTTCCGTAACCATGCCCTTCGACTGGGGCAATTTTCTGACTTTTTTGTACTCGCTCACGAGGTAGGCTACATGTGCTGCCGGCTCAGCACCTTACCTTCGTGCAGCAGTGAACGAGAAACGGTCAGGCCCTCTCATCCGGGAATCCCTCATATCCCCCAGCTGAGAGCCTTCGAACATGTATCAGACCTGAGCATGTAGCTTGCTCAGTATCACGTTTCTATTTTCCGGTAGACGGGTATCGGCCTGGCTCTCAGATCCGAGGGTTTGTGGCTTAGAGGCGTTCAGCCACAGCCCTCGACAGGGAGCCTTAAGATTTTTGTCCGGACCAAGAAATTCTGCCTTCGTGCACCCGATTTAAATTTTGACTGCTATCCTCAGTCTATACCTGCAGACCAGCAGGTTGGGTCTCTCTTAGTCTGGTCCCTATCCCATAAGCTGTCCGATATGTAATTTTTCACCCATCGGCAAGCAAATGGGGTCGATGGGACATGCAAGCTCCCCCACCACGTCAAGGTGGAGACACATCGGGGGAGATACGTTCATTTGAAACCCGTTCTAATGGCTTTATTACAAAAGAATGAAAGAAAGAAACATTAACAGGTGTGGTAGAATTAAACAAAGCATTCATTTTGAATGAATTATGCACCATAGATGGGTCAGAAGAAGTCGCCGTAGTCATTCAGGCAAGCATCCAATTGCTTAGGTAGGCGGCGAATGCCGTCCGCAAAAAAGGATTGTGGTTGCTCACTGAACCAAGTGTTTACCGCGTTCATTACGTCTGCGTATGTGTGAAATCGGTGCCCCTTGAGAGCTTTTTTTTAGAGGTCCGAACAAATGAAAATCACATGATGACAAATCAGGACTATAGGCTGGATGTTGCAGAATTTCCCTCTTCTTCCCTGCTAATGCTTCCTGCACAATCTTTGCGACATGCGGACGATCATTATTGTGCAACAAAATCACACCGCGAGATAGCATGCCGGGTCGTTTATTCTTGATGGCTTTTTGCAGCTTGTCTAGTGTTTGCAAGTAGTTGGTAGAGTTGATGTTGACACCAGGTTCTTTAAAGTCGGCCAACAATAGCCCTTCATGGTCAAAAAATGCGCTCAGCATAACCTTACCAGCGGAAACCTGTAACTTGAATGTTTTTGGCATTTGGTGATCCAGCATGCTTCCATTGCATGCTCTATCTCTTTTGCTGCTCGGCTCAAAGTGGTGACACTAAGGCTCATCGCCTGCCACTATGCGGAAGAGAAATGCATCGCCCTCCACTCTGTAACGCAGCAAGTGGTTCAAACACCATCACATGCGTTCCTCTATTTGGTGGTCGGTCAACATCCGTGGTACCCACTGTGAACACACCTTCCGATATTGCAGTTTCTTACGAACGACCTTTTGAATTGTCCCAATTGACACATCAAATTCTTTCGCTAGCGAACGTATGCTTCGACAACGGTTCATCTGTACTGCTGCATCAATTTTGGCGATGGTTTATTCGGTTGCAACAATATGCGCTTGACCCGCCCGTCGAAGATCTGTCGTGAACTGACGTCATTTCCAAAACATTCGTGCCCAGTCTGGCACTGTTGTCTTCGACACACATTTGTTATCTTACGCTGTCTGCATTCTTCGATGAATATCCACTGGTCGACATTCTTCAAATGAAAGAAACTGAATCACCGCTCTTTGAGCTTCTTTTGATGGATTTTGGATCAACCCGACCATTTTCTCAACGGTAAGAAACAGAACCTATGCATCATGGGACGATAAGCACGTGCTCTTTTATTCATTGGTCAGTACTTATCACATGACTATGACATGATCATGTACAACGTTCGCTCGCAATTACGCGCGGTACGGAACGAACGGATTTCAAATGAACGCGCCATATATATATATATATAGATATATATATATATATATATATATATATATATATATATATATATATATATATATATATATATATATATATATATATATATATATGTGTGTGTGTGTGTGTGTGTGTGTGTGTGTGTGCGTGCGCGCGCATATATCGTCTCCAATACTAAAGAACAAACATGTATCAATAACTGCTAAGAAAGAACGTTACAACACAATCTTCCTACCAACTCTATGTTACCAATGCCAAACCTGGACAATGGCCGAAAAAGAGAAAAGAAACATCACAACAGAAATGACATTCCTGAGATGAATACTCAATGTATCAAGAAGAGACAAGATCAGAAATGAAGTAACCATGACTAATATGGGGGTTACAGCACCGTTAGATTTTATAAGAAGGCAGCAAGTAAAATGGTTTGACCATGCAACTAGGTTACAAACTAGCAGTTAGTTAGTTAGTTAGTCGCAGTTCCAACTTCACAGCAACGGATCGTCCCCATTATGCTCCGTTCCTGTGCCAGTGAATATCACACAAAACGCTCCCCACTGCCCAATGTGAAAAGTAGGAAAAGATCAGGAGTCTCGACAAACAACAGCCCGCACAAATACACTGTGTCATAATTCCCCCACCAGAATGTCAACACACCAGTCCCCTACGAAACACCCAGTTCATCTCTGATGGAATCGGCATGTCATTTTCCTATCTGAATGTTTCCTAGATGTTCACCCACACAGTCCACGAAAATACAGTTCATCACTGATGGCAGTGGCTAGTCAACCAGAAGCCCAGCAGCCACGCATTTCTGCATAAGGCAAAAACCGGTCAACTCTGGGACATAGCCACTTGCCATCACTCCGAACATGCAGTCACGTTCCAAAAAACTTCAGGCAGATTCAAAAGCATTCACACGAAACTCACAGCTCACAGTGTCGCGCCAGCACTCACTCAGTAGCAGGGCGACGGAACCATCAAGTCTCCTTAGTCGCCTCTTACGACATGCGTGGTAGGCTACAGTGTTGCTATTCTTTGCTTCCCTTATGGGCCCCGGCAACACACGGGAGAAAAAAAGTCTACAGTGTCGACTTCATTGCACCGGGTTTTATCCCATATGGCTCGGTCTCTTTCCGCAGCACGGAAAGCGTCGCACAAAGCACGAACTCCGTAGCTTTTAGCGACGACCCACAGGAGTCTCCTAAACATTTAACTCGTAGACCGAAGGGCGCGGCCCGGAATCGAACCCACAACCTTCGGAACACGAGTCACACGGCTTGACCACTTCACCACAGCACAACAAGCAATGATGTACAGCCACATGAAAGCAGAGGAAGAGGCCAACCACGTAATCGATGTACGGAGGGAATAGCAGAGTCCGTTGCAATATCCATACATGACGCCCATTAGCGGGCACTCTCCCGATGTTTATATTTTCCCTCGACACCGTAAGGTACAAGAGGAACAAGATGAGATGAGAGATGCTTACGATCCGGTACACATATGCGTGCCACAGAAGATCCTGCTCACAGAAGTAGGTCACAGTAAGATCCTGCCCAAACATGAGTGTCCCAATAAAATCCTGCCCACAGATGAGTGTCACAGTAAGATCCTCTCACAGATGTAGGTCACAGTAAAATCCTGCTCACATATGTAGGTCTTAGTAAGATCCTGCTCACAGATGTAGTTCCTGTAAGAGCCTGCTCACAGATGAGTGTCACAGTAAGCTCTGCTCACAGATGAGTGTCACTGTAAGAACCGGAAATCAGTCGGTAACCTTGGAAACAGTAAATAAATATCATGATGACCTACGTGTGATCGGCGGTCGCAGAGCAGAGCTCAAATCAATCAATAATAGCTTCATTATTTCAGCAACTCAGTACAAACCAAACGGGCCATCTCGTTTTCATGAGCCGGCATATGACAAATTATCAAAGATGGCGGCAAGACACGTGCATTCCCGGCAAGTCGTCACCTCAGACCTCATCTCCATGTTGAGTTTAGTCTAGAGCACTTCCGCCACCGTGCGGGCGCCAATTACAGATTTCCAAGGCAACCCAGAATAACTGATATTGTAAATCAAGAGAATAACAATATTCTCTCGTGTCCTCCGCCAACCTCCTATCATACAGTGGCTCGCCTAGTGTATTGTAGTCAAGATTAATTGCATTAATTTTCTCAATTAGCCTCTTTTTACGCATATCTTCTATCGCATTGCAGACAATCATAAAGCGCCATTTCCGAGCTTCCCCCCGAATTATTGTTTATCCTTCCCGACCGTCTGATGCAAAGAAACTGGAAGAGACCTTTTGTCTATACCCGCATGGCCCAACAAGGCGCAACGTGAACGTGTATGTATGTGTATTCCTGCGCGCGTGCATGCGTAATGATGTCCGTGTTAGCAACTAGACAACGCCATGCGAACCATGCACCTGCTTGTCGATGACGTCGAAGTCAGCCAGCTCGCAATGGAAACAGCCTAGCTGTCGCTGCGTCAATAGTTGAGGCAACTTCCTGGTGATCCGGGACTACATTTGGTAGGGTATCTGCTCTTACTCCCAACACATTATGTGTAGTCCTGTCTTAAGCTTATGTTAAAGCGTGTTTGATTTCCTTCGTTACGCCATTACAATTTCCCAGAGGTTATTTCTGTCTGTCTGTCTGTCTGTCTGTCTGTCTGTGTGCCAGTTTGTATGTATGTATGTATGTGTTGTGTATGCGTGCGTACAGACAGGTAGGCAAGCACGTAAGTGTGTGGGTGTTCATGCATGTCGGTGTCTGTCTCTAAGGTAGTCTGTCTGTCAATGTGCCAGTTTGTATGTATGTATGCGTTGTGTATGCGTGCGTGCAGATAGGTAGGCAAGTACGTAAGTGTGTTGGTGTGCATGCATGTCGGTGTGTGTGTGTGTGTGTGTGTGTGTGTGTGTCTGTTTGTCTGTCTGTCTGTCTGTGTGCCAGTTTGTATGTATGTATGTGTTGTGTATGCGTGCGTACAGACAGGTAGGCAAGCACTTAAGTGTGTGGGTGTTTCATGCATGTCAGTGTGTGTGTGTGTGTCTGTCTGTCTGTCTGTGTGCCAGTTAGTATGTATGTATGTGTTGTGTATGCGTGCGTACAGACAGGTAGGCAAGCACGTAAGTGTGTGGGTGTTCATGCATGTCGGTGTCTGTCTGTCTCTAAGGTAGTCTGTCAGTGTGGCAGTTTGTATGTGTTGTGTATGTGTGCGTACAGACAGGTAGGCAAGCACGTAAGTGTGTGGGTGTGCATGCATGTCGGTGTGTGTGTGTGTGTGTGTGTGTGTGTGTGTGTGTGTGTGTGTGTGTCTGTCTGTCTGTCTTCTGCTTGTCGGTCTGTCTGCGTGTATGTGTGTGTGATTCTTAATGAACTGGAAGCAGTATAAACATACATGTGTTCATTTGGGAAAGCAAATAAACAGCTAAGAAAGCAAAAAACGAGGTTCAGGCTTCAAAGGCGAAAGGAACTGCTTCATTGCGCCGGGTTTGATCCCATATTGCTCCGTCTCTTTCCGCAAGATGACCGTAGAAAGCGATGCACAAAGCACGAAGTCTTCTAGATAATAGCGCTCGTGAACCGAATGACGTAGTTTGTAATCGAGCGCTTGATATCCATCCATCCATCCATCCATTCATTCATCCATCCATCCACCCACCCACCCACACATCCATCCATCCATCATGTGCGATGCCGATAAGCGTGGGCGGTCATGTTTCGACATCTCAGTCGATCACCAGAGTCGTGGATCAGATCCGTGTTCCTGTCTCAACCATGCCATGTGGCCAAGCCATCCAGGTATTTACTTCTGGTCTTCCCTTTGGTCTTTTTCCTTCTATTTTGCCAGTTATGACCAAGTTCTCTAAGTCATTTCTTCTGATAATATGCCCAAAAAATGTTGACTGTCTACGTCTAATGTCTCTAATCAGTTTAGGATCTTCATTTGTTTCTTGAAGGACTTTTTCATTGGTTTTTCTGTCTGTCCGTAGTATTCTTTGCATTTTCCTCAGAAACCACATTTCCACAGCCATCAGATGTTTTTCAGCTTGTCTGCTCATTGTCCACGTTTCACATCCATACAAAAGTAAGGTTCTATGTAGCACATCAACACTTCAGCGCTTTATATATACACAAATAATGTGGAAAGAAAGAAACCATTTGGAATGCGATGATGTGGTGATCAAGTGACGCGTTCTGGAAACATTTAAAGTTGTGTTGCAAATATAGAAACATTCCGTACCTCACTTGAGCTCCAGCGGGCTTCGTGTCTGGTTTTACGGAACCCTGTGCAAGACTCCAACCATATATCCGTGCAGTGAGTGGCACCTTGCAGTCTTGACAGACCAAAGTGTGTGAGTTGGAATGTGGCCAATATTAAATCACAATGCCTGGGCAGAGCTTCAGAGAAACATGTGGCGCCCAAACGACATGTCCCCTCTCTCGGCCTAGTCTTGTGTATTCCAGAGGAATGGGTAACCAATACGTCTGGCACAAGGTAGGCTGCAGACGCTAAATCGCCATCTCAGGCGCAACTGAACTGTGCCAGAGCTTCTCGAGGTTGGTGGTCCTTAATGATGCACTCTCCAGAAATACACTGTTGGAAAAACCGCTAGCACTCATCGTCCCATCACCAAATCATGGGTACAAACCGCGGGTAACTGGTGCTCATCGATAATATGCTTTACTAATGTGATAAATACTTTCTAATGTCCAGCCAGCTTCATTCCTGCTAAATAATAGATTGGTTCTAATGTTCGTGACATGTATTTTTCTATCAGTTCTATAAGGAAATGAGAAACCGATTCACATGCAAGTCTCTCAAATTTGAAGGAAGGGCCCTGGCTGTCCCTAATCTTCTACCTCAAATATTCCGAGACATGTATGTGACAACACACCTCTCCGTGGTCACCGAATGGAATATTTCTGGGCGCGAAACTGCATTAGGTAGAAAGTCTAACAGATCAAGCCTTACTGGTTCCATTAGTACATGCCCAAAGCTAACCAACTTCCGGGGGGAAAAGGAAAACGGTACTCTTCATGTTTGACCAGGGTTGGTTCACTTCGTGGTTTTCCCGCGTTAGTGCTCGCTTGGATCAATCTGCCGGTCGTGTAGATCAATGCAGAAGTCACAACCAAGACACTGATCGTGGGAAATAATAAAAACAGCAAATTGCAGGTGCCTCCCTTAATGAACGGGAGGCTCCATATAAGGAAGTGAGACTAAGCTGCAATGTGTAGGACGTGACATATCCTTGGGTGAGTCCAGTACCTGAGCATCATACGTCGACTCTGCACTTATGGAAGTCTCCTTGTATGGCGGGGAATGGCCTTGTTCTGTGCTTGCTTAAAACAAATTCTGAGACAGGTTTTGGACAGAATTATATTATTTGGCTAGACAGTCAAACCAGCTAAAGTAGTCACTTATTTTCACAAATTGATGTTGTTTCTTTGGGGGGAAAGGGGGGGGGGGACACAAAATTTCTAACGGGTTCATCACAAGTAATGACAAAATTATTTCAAAAACTTTTAAATCTTAACATCAATAATAACAGAACTCAGAAGTTTGTTGAAAGCAGCTTCAATGCCAGATAGCTGATCTGAAGAAATAAATTAAGAAACTGCTACTGACCCAGAGGCTAACCAAGAACAAAACATCGGAAATAATGCAAGACTGCTGGAAGAAATGAACAAAAAAATTCAGCGAGCATCCGGCAAGAGATGGAACGCATGGCCCAGATAAAGAAAGAAAACTAAGAGATACTGCGTGTAATACAAGCAGAAAGAAAACAACTTACGAGAGAGGGAGCTGGATAGGGACAGGCCAGTAAAACCCAAGCCCAAACCCACAAATCAAGCTAAAGCCAGCAGCCCATCTACAAAACCCAAACCCATAGATCAAGCTGAAACCAGCAGACCATCTACAAAGACCAACAAGTCTAAAGGCAGGCCAAAGTCTATCTACCCTTTCACTCATTCCGGAGACGAATGGCAAGCTGGTGCAGACTTTGGAAAGGTTTTCCGAGAAAGATTTTCTGTAAAGGGAAGAAAGGAACAACCCCGAAGGAAGCTGCACCCGCTGACGTCACAGGCATAAAATCTACCGCACGAGAAAACAGAATTTAAACAGCGCAACAGGAGAGAATATAGGTTCGCAAAACATCTACCTCAATCGTAACCTACGCCGCATAAGGTATGTCGAACGAGGTCGATTTTTTCTACCTCTCATACGAACGAACGAATGAAAGAACTTAAAAGCTGACAAGTATGCTAGCGTCTTTACTGGACAGCTTTGTTGGGTGGAAGGCAGAAGCTCTGAGGCCGTTGAATACCCCATGGAACTACCCTTTGAGGGCTAACTCGATCAACATATGCTGGGGAGAAGTCGTTGTATCGGCCAGAAGGCGCGCATATCGCAGATCTGCTACAAACAAGCACAACACAATTACATTCAAAACAAAAACAAAACAAAGCATTAAAACGAACGAACAAGAAGAGTCATTTGAGAAGGCAACCAAAAATTTGTGAAAACACATGAACATTTGAGAATTGTTTTTAGAGAGTCATCTCATCTCATCATGTTCCTCTTGTACCTTGCGGTGTCGAGGTGACGTATAAACAGCGGAAGAGTGCCCGTTTATGGATTTCAAGTATCGATATTCCCATGGATTATGTTACTCCCTGCGTCCATTGTTTACGTGGTCGGCCTCTTCCTCTTCTTCCCTCTGGCCTGTACATCATTGCTTGTTGTAGTATACTGTTAGTTGGTAACCTACTTGCATGGCCAAACCATTTGACTTGCTGCCTTCTAATAAAATCTAGTGCAGCTATAACCCCCACTTTAGTCCTGATTTCTTCATTTCTGATCTTATCTCTTCTTGATACATTGAGTATTCTTCTCAGGAATCTCATTTCTGTTGTTGTGATGTTTCTTTTCTCTTTTTCTGTCATTGTCCAGGTTTGGCATTGGTAACATAGAGTTGGTAGGAAGATTGTGTTGTAAAGTGCTTTCTTAGTAGTTATTGATACATGTTTGTTCTTTAGTATTGGTGCCATTTGTCCAATGAGTTGGTTTGCCTTATTGCATCTATTTTCGATCTCGTCTTCTGATTTGCCATTTGATATTATACTTCCTAGGTACTTGAAACTCTTTACTTGTTTCAAGGGATGTTCGTTTAGGTGAATTGTTGTTGTTTGTTCTTCTTTAGTTATAGTCATTACCTCTGTTTTACTTGTGCTAATTTTCATGTTATGTTCCCTACACATTTCGTTTAGACTATTCATGTGGTCTTGTAATTCAGCTTCTGATTTTGCTATTAGTGCTTGGTCGTCCGCAAACAAGAGTTCTCTAATGGTTATATTTGCAGATGGTTCTCCTTCTGTGTTCTCGTCGTGCGGTGTTCTCTCGGTTTCCGTTTGGCTGGTTTCTTTACATATGTTGTCTATATATGTTATTTTTAGAGAGTGTTGGATCGATAAGATGTCAAGGGCAAAGAAGAAGACTTACGTACGCCATCTAGAGATAAGGTTAAGGATCACATTCACATACCATCTTCATCATTATGTACCTTGCCGATAAGCGTGGGCGGTCATGTTCCGCCATCTTACATGAGATGAGAATCAGTTGTGTGTTCGTGTCTCCACCATACCACCTAGCCAAGCCATCCATATATTTACTTCTATGCCTTCTCCTTGTTCTTTTCGCTTCAATCTTGCCAGTTGTCACCAAATTCTATAGTTTATTTCTCTTCATATGTGCCCAAAAAATTGTGACTGTCTGCGTCTAATTTCTCCAATCGGTTTACGGAGTTTATTTGCTTTTCGTAGGACTTGCACGTTGGCTTTTCTGCCTGCCCATGGTATTCTTTGCATTTTCCCCAGAAACCACATTTCCACAGCCATTAGATCAGTGGTTCACAACATTTTTTGGCCCATGCACCTCCTTTACCATATGTTCAGAACGTCATCCCCCCCCCCTCCCCTTTCGAATTTCCTCCCTATAAATCCTCCCCACCCTTACACAGTATACATAAAAATGGAAGCTAAATTTAATAACACATATTAGAACAAGTCTAGACATTACATAAAACGTGATTTGCGGGTCTACTTACGTTATAAAACGAACTTCATTAGGACGAGAAGTACAGAACAGTAAAATTTAGAGGGAAAAACAATGTCAAGTAATTGGTTCTTGTATTAATGCGATCTTGAAATAATCTTAACCCCCCCCCCCCCCCCCCTTGGGAAACCCTAAAATTCCCTCCTGGGGGAGGGGGGGGGGAATTCCTCACCGGTTGAGAACCACTATATCAGATGTTTTTCAGCTTGTTTGCTCATTGTCCACGTTTCACATCCACACAAAAGTATAGGTTCTATGTAGCACTGCAATACTCTTTTTCTCGTCGGCCATTGTACCGTCAACATTTTGAGGTAGTCATTTTATGTGACATACATGGGAGCCACGTAGTCACGACAAACGACCCACCCGAATGGGCAATTTGACCCCAGGACCACGGAGCAGGCAGGCATGTGTACTATCCACTGCAATACTGGAAGCATATCTTTCCAAATGCTTACATTCAAGTGTAAAATTGGGTATGCATTAATACACAGACGATCAATGTCACGGCAGGGCATCACTTTACACTTCCAGTGGTGATAAACGTTATCCTCCATGTTGAAATGAGGTCTAACAAAAGACCATTAGACCGTTTGAATGATTTATTGGTGAGAATATAGTGCCGCTAAACACCCACATAATTCGAGTGGGGAGATGGGGTTCAGCAGATCTGCTGTGATGTACCTCGTGCAGTTACCTTGCAATCTTATCTGCTCAGCTTCGCCATGCGGGTTAGCCAGGGTCTGCTCAAGTTTGAATGTTGCTCGTCTGTGTTTTGTCAGCCCCACAAACGTGACATTACCTGGCAATCGTTGATCGTGCTTCCTATCGGGCACACGACGTTCTAAGACAACACGGTCGTTAATGGCGTGGAGCCGAGTGACTTTTGTTTCGGTTTTTTGGAGTGGGTGGGTTAACCATTAGATATAGTCAATCAATCAGATATGTGCCGCCTCCACAATGAAGATTGGCTGCTTTGGAACGTAACACTTTATGTCGTTCGTTCTGCTTGTATCCTCAACCCCCTACTTCTTTCTTCTACTTCTATGAACGCCAAACAATACACGTGTGTTTATTTATTAATTGCTTATTATTATTATTTTTATTTTTTAAATTTCGCATATTCTTTACAGGACATCGCTGTCAATATCAGTATCTTTCAGCTGATTGTTTATTTCTTGGCAAGATTACGCTCAGTAGTTTGCCATTGCTTTCTGAGTGAAAGGTCATCAATGAACATCACAGAAAACGGGCAAATATTAGAACAAGTAACAAGTTTCTCCTATCTTGGACATATAATAACAGATGATGGCAAAAGTGAAATAGAAATCAAAAAGAGAATAGGAATAGCCAAAAATGCTTTCAACGTCATCAAATCAGTATTAACATCTAGAGAGATTAATAACGTATTAAAACTGAGAATTGTCAAATGTTACGTATATTCAACTCTACTGTATGGCGCGGAAGCCTGGACATTGTCAATCAACTAGAAAATCGCATAGAAGCCCTGGAGATGTGGATATACAGTCGTATTTCATGGAAACAAAAACAATCAAATGCAGAAGTTCTAGAAAAACTGGGAATGAAGAGAGAGTTGATGAAAGGAATAAAGAGGAGACAAGTGAAATATTTCGGCCACGTTAAAAGGCATGATACTCTTATAAAAACCATACTGGAAGGCAAGGCTGAGGGCAAGCGAGCAAGAGGTAGACAACGATACAAGTGGGAAGATAACATCAAGACATGGACGAACATCAACCTGACAGAATGTACAGTCAAGGTGAGAGACAGACAGTGTTGGAGATCCATTGCAGCCAACCTTCATTGTGGAGACGGCACCTGATTGATTGATTGAACCTTGACTGGACCCGGGACCAAACCCGGATCACTGGCGTGTGACGCGGGTGTGTAACCACTAAACCACACGGCACACGCTAGACGCAATCAAACGATCACTCTTGAATATCACAACGTCACCCATCGTAGGTTATAGCTCAAAATGTGCCCGATCTCCGCGAAATTCGAGTATCCATCCATTCATCATGTGCCTTGCCGATAAACGTGGGCGGTCATGTTCTGCCATCTCACTCGATCACCAGAGTCGTGGATCAGCTAAATGTTCCTGTCTCGACCATGCAACGTGGCCAAGCCATCCAGGTATTTACTTCTCGGTCTTTCCCTTCGATCTTGCCAGTTGTCACCAAGTTCTCCAAGTCATTTCTTGGGTTCCGCCCAAAAAATGTTGACTGTCTACGTCTAATGACTCTAAATTCGAGTATTTTTTCTTTTGGGCATATCCTTTACAGGACATCGCTGTTAACACCAGCATCTGTCAGCTGTATTCGAGTATAGTGCTTCCAAATTGACGTTGACAAAGCCTTAGGTACGTACGGAATACAATCAGCGTTGCCAGTAGTGGTTTGTGCTCAATGGTTAAATCTCAAATCCCGGAAAAACCAAATAAATCAATATTTGTATATCACATGGCTGGTTACCCGCAGTGATCTCATGACTATTAGTGATGTTAATTAATAAGCCTGAAGTTCAACTGTAGTCTGTGCCCCGGCGTTACCACCCCTTGAGACACGTTCCCGCGGTCAACTCGTTTCAAGTTTTATCACAGGCAATAAGTTGTTAACAGATTTCCATAATTGCGCTGAAGCCCCTAGGGATATTTCCACAGCGACCTGGCTATCACAAACAAAAACCAGTGCTGTCCTATCATCTTCCCCGCCGTTGGTAATGGATCAGTGCGTTTAACGAGCGTCTTGTGGTGGGCAACGTTTCTTATTACTCCTACCTCAGAAGTCGCAGGTTAGGCATCAAATGCGTAATAGAGTCCCTGTGGACACTGCTTCAATACCCGCTCGTTTCATCCTTGTCGGTTGTATCAAGCAAGCCGCGTCCCCCGGGAGACCAACCTGCTCCTGCTGTCAGTGTTCCCATTGTTATCTGGCCGCTGTTTATCAACACGTCGGTTGCCCTCATTGGTCTCATTATCCCCAGGTCTGTAATCTTTCCCCACGGAATGCTTCCTTCCTTGGATGTGATGGTGCTGAGTGAGACTATCGTCTGTGAAGTGTAGCAACACCTCATCTCTGGGCCGATACAGCGGTCACTAAACATGGTGGCATCTGGGCGGGAGCGTTCGGACAGTGAAAGCTCCCGATCACGCGGACCCCGGCGAGCATAATTATTGTGTACCTGGTGTGTGTTTAAACACTTTCTGTCCCGGCGGTGTGTGTCGGCAGTCACAGTAATAACGGCTTGGAACTCAGGAAATTAAAGTAGCAACAACTACGACAGAAACTTTTGAAGAAACAGTTAGGGCACATCCATTGGAAGAAACTATTAGAACATAAATTCTTGAAGAAACAGGACAAAAACATCTGAAGAGACAGCTATGACAGACACATTTGAAGAAACAGCTAGGGTAGAAACATTTGAAGAAATAGCTAGGACAAAAACATTTGAAGAAATAGCTAGGACAAAAACATTTGAAGAAACAGCTAGGACAGAAACATTTGAAGAAACAGTTAGGACAGAAACATTTTGAGGCATAGCTAGGACAAAAATATTTGAAGAAACAGCTAGGATACAAATATTTAAGGAAACAGCTGGGAAAGTAACATTTAAAGTAACAACTAGGTTGAGACATTCAGGGAAACAACTCATCAGCAAGTGCCGTGCCGACTGGCGTTGGCTTTCATGACTCTCTACAGATCTCTGTCTTTGGTTTTCTGGATCAACTCTACCGTTGATATCCCTCCATGCCACCGACGCAATCCATCCAGCAAGATTTTAAGGAAACAAATATTACACTTTTTCACACACAAAATTTTCCCTGTGTAAATGTAAACAAAATAAGCACACACAACACATTACACAGTTTATTGCCGGCATTTTTCACTGTTTCTCACCAGGTACACACTACATAACGTACTATGATATCAAGTGAATGGAAGAATGCTTTCTCGGCTGAAGTACGTAACACAACTTGTCACTGGTACCATGCCAGTGACAAGCACAAGTAAATCAGGCAGTTATTGGTTCACTGTCATATCTTTCAGCTTACAGAGTGGTAGTTGTCCATAGCGTACAGTGGCAGCTCCAACAGATTTGAGCCTACAAACAAGGATTCGTGTTTTCACCCCTATCATAAATAGTTATATAGTATGCTCCTGACGAGATACAGTGAAATATGTCAGGCAATATATTGCGCAATGTGTTGTTTGTGACTTTTTTAGTTCAAAATAGGACAGACACGTGTAAAGCAATATTAAGGCCAAAACTATTTAAAGAAATGATCCGTATAGACACATTTAAAGACACCGGGATTGGGGATGGGGGATATTATTTACGGAAACAAAAAGGACACGCATTCACAGAAACAAATCGGAACGAAATATTTACAGAAACAACAAGGACATATATATTTAAAGAATCAGATATGAAGAAAACCAACTTGGATATAGATACTTAGAAAGGACAAAAAAATCAAGTAGGAAAGTGTGGGTAGCTGTTCAGTACTGGCGAAGTAAAGAAACTTGAAAGTCTGTTGTCCATGCAAGGATTCACCAATCTAGGCGTGGTACGGTGCCTGGTACAGAACGAACAGAAGGAAGACTAGCAGTAGTTACCTTACTGTAGGTTGAGATACCTGCACGAATGCAGGCAGGCTGGTAGACAGGCAGTACTGAGGTAGGAACATAGGTAGGTAGGTGGTTAGGTAGATAGATAGATTGTTTCCAGTGCACTAGGGAAACACACATGTGCTCTCTCAATAGACGGAGTGTGGGGTCCTGATTGTTCCCGCAGCGCTCTGACCATGAATCGCCCGTGATCAGCCTTGACCCTGTGGCACCACAATGATACAAGTTAAACAGGCAATGAATGGTCAATTAGGTGACATGTGATGTGCAACTTGTGCCCTGAGTGGCCGTATTCCGCCTTTGAACACGACTACTATAAATATTTTCATATTTCTCAATGGTTTTTGTACACGTGCTCTACAATGTTGAGAAAGATGTGAGCCATCTTAACAATACAAAGTGATGCATATTATTTTAAAATGGGGGTTTAATCTGCAGTATAAATTAGTTAACTAACTTCGACAGCATTTACACTTATTCAGATATGCTAAAATACACACGTAAAACATATATTGACAACTCCAATGTGCAGACATCATGCGGGCTTCCGGCGACAATAGAACCTCCATAAGCAGACCTATGCAGGTGCGCGGAACGTGACGAGGCGTCACTTTACGTAAACTATATGAGTGTATTTATTCAGTACGTCTACAAGCCACCGATACATACATAGACCATATTACATAGAGGTTTGGATAATAATAATGCACATTAAACCGTATTATTCTCTGGGCTTTTCTTTTGCAAACTCGTTCCCGTGGTGTTTTACTTAATGACATCAATGGCCTTCACCGTCACCTTTGCGATTGGCACCTAATTAACTTCTGTATGAGCGACGCCTTTGTCTGGGGTCGCAATCGACATTCATTGGGCTACCGTCTCCAATTGGCTCCCGCCATTTTCAAGCTGTATTGTAAAATCTCGTATTAAAAGTCCGACGGTGTAACAGTTTTGTTTCGCGCTGGCTCGATTTTAATTGAATTGCTTTTTCTCTTTTAACATACCCGCACTGTTAATTTATCCGTGGATGCAATTGCTGACTGTCAAACCCTTTCTCTTAACCCACGCATTGCGATGAACAATCATTATTGGTTTTAATTACACGCGGTATATTGCATTCACTAAATGGAATGTTATGCCCGACAAATTATGGACCGAAACGTGTATTTCAATACTACGAATGCTTTCGACAGTACAGAAAAGAACTTAGGAGACTTCTCTTTATTGCTCAAGTAATTACATCACAGTATTTAAATCTTTACTTTCCTCTTGCGCCTTTCCCCGAGAATTTTGCCAGTTGTCATTAAGATGTATACAAGATGAAATGTATGCTGCTGCTGTTGCTACTACTACTACTACTACTACTACTACTACTACTACTACTACTACTACTACTACTACTACTACTACTACTACTACTACTACTACTACTACTACTACTACTACTACTACTACTACTACTACTTCCACTTCTACTTCTTCTTCTTCTTCTTCTTCTTCTTCTTCTTCTTCTTCTTCTTCTTCTTCTTCTTCTTCTTCTTCTGCCGCTACTACTACTGCTGCTACTACTACTACTACTACTACTACTACTACTACTACTACTACTACTACTACTACTACTACTACTACTACTACAACTGCTGCTGCTACTACAGCTACTATTACTACTACTACTACTACTACTACTACTACTACTACTACTACTACTACTACTACTGCTACCACCACTACTACAACTACTACTACTACTACTACTACTACTACTACTACTACTACTACTACTTCTGCTGCTACTACTACTACTACTACTACTACTACTACTACTACTACTACTACTACTACTACTACTACTACTACTACTACTACTACTGCTACTTCTGCTGCTGCTAATACCACCGCCACCACCACCACCACCACCACCACCACTACTACTACTACTACTACTACTACTACTACTACTACTACTACTACTACTACTACTGCTGCTGCTGCTACTGCTGCTACTGCTGCTGAGCCACATTCCCTGTCTCCGCTCCTTCTCTGTGAACACCAGCCTGTCTGCCAATCGTTTTATTTGTGTTTTTGTTGAGCATAAAGACGTCACTCGTGACCACGTAATTAGACAATTCAAATCAGTGATTACAGTCTCCGGCCAATTAAACCAGTCCACAACCACGGAGGTCTAACGGCCACAGTCCTACTGTGACGGGCTTAAACACATTTCCAACACCATTTCATTAGCATGGGTGCTGGGGGAAAGAAGAATGACATGAAAAGATAGCGACGAATAATAGAAAGAGAAAATGAGATGTATACAATTGCGTGCTATTCGAGTGCATGAAATACCGATTGAGGGTTTCCTGGTATTGTATTACAGAGACTACTTTCACAAATAAATCTGGCTGAGGGTTTGCCCTGGGATCTGGCCACACCTGTTATGTGTTTGTTGAATTGTCAGCGTCGGCCATGTTCAACTTAAGATGTGGGAAATATAAAATGTATGATTTGTATACAAAACAATCCTCCCTTTAACACAAATATTCGGAGCAGAAGAATCTGGTAATTCTTTCTTTCTTTCTTTCTTTCTTTCTTTCTTTCTTTCTTTCTTTCTTTCTTCTTTCTTTCTTTCTTTCTTTCTTTCTTTCTTTCTCCCCTTCTATTTCCCCCCATTGTTTTAGTCTTGCTTTCAATCGTTCGACTTCTATTTTGTCACGACCGACACAAAAGTAGTGTCCACGTAGTCATCATGACACGGGACGGAGCAATGGTTTCATGAGATGATCCTACAATAGATGGAGAAAACGTGGGCAAAGACCCGGCATCATTATACACTTGCGGTATGTGCGTCGTGGGGAGAAGCACGGTTGGGGACTCTCGGCTGGAATCAGAGACCAGCTTTTCGTTGACCGGAATTGAGCAAACTTAGATTATGCAGCAGCCGACGTGGTCAAAATTGAAAGAGCTCCCTAGCTCTTAAACTTCTTGTGCGCTGATAGCAGGGCATCAGGATAAACCCCTGCATGGGTCATTTAGACTTCAACGTTGACATCTCGCCAGAAAACCATGGCAAACTACTGAACGTAACATTTTGCAATCAACCCGGGGTTGGGGTTAATCGCAACGTTGCATCAGCATTGCTGTATGGATGGGGAACCATAGAGAACATGGCATCGGCACCTCTGTATGGATGGGGAATCATAGAGAACATGGCATCAGCATTGCTGTATGGATGGGGAATCATCAGCATTGCTCTATAGATGAGGAACCATAGAGAACATGGCATCAGCATTGCTGTATGGATGAGGAATCATAAAGAATATGGCATCAGCATTGCTGTATGGATGGGGAACCACAGAGAACGTTGCATCAGCATTGCTGTATGGATGGGGAACCACAGAGACCGTTGCATCAGCATCGCTGTATGGATGGGGAACCATGGAGAACATGGCATCAGCATTGCTGTATGGATGGGGAACCATAGAGAACATGGCATCATCATCGCTGTATGGATGGGGAACCATAGAGGACATGGCATCAGCTTTACTGTATGGATGGGGAACCATAGAGAACATGGTATCAGCATTGCTGTATGGATGGGGAACCATAGAGAACGTAGCATCAGCATTGCTGTAGAAAACTACGCAGGAAGGCAAAGAATATTGATAAGCCAACACAGAACTGGTGTCGTTAGCCGCTACACGCTGCGGGATTTGCTGATGAGAGATCCGAGCACTTATGGACTGAATGGTTCGATGTGCAATGAGGATGATCTGTCGACTAACTAACTAACTAACTAACTACCTAACTAACTAACTAACTAACTAACTAACTAACTAACTAACTAACTAACTAACTAACTAACTAACTAACTAACTAACTAGATGTAAACAATGGACAGAGGGAATAACAGAGTCCATGGGGACCTCGATACATGAAGCCCATAAATGGGCACCCTCCCGCTGTTTATACTTCATCTCGACACCGTAAGGCATAACAGGAACAAGATGATTTGAGATGAGATGAGATGAGACTATTATGTCAACAGGCTTGACCATGGGAATGGTATTCCATGGGAAAGGTCCCATGGGAAAGGTCCCATGGGAAAGGTCCCATGGAATGGGATGGGATTGGAAGCACACATTTGTATTTCCCATGTCATAGCAACTTGATCTACGTCAGAGCTACCCTTAATTTTGTCTATTTTTTGTAAATCTTTTTAAAGCCTTTATCCTTCCTTTTTCTTTATATATTTGTATATATTCTTTATCTTGTGGTGGGACACCGGATAAATAAGATTACATGTTGGTGTGTTACCAGCAAAAATAGAAGACATGGTTAAATCAGTTGTTACTAAGAAGAAAGGGAATGTGGGCACTAATAAATGGGCCAATGATTTGACCGCTCTTTTCTAAGTCTGTTGTTCCAACTGTTATTTCATTC
Source organism: Cepaea nemoralis (assembly GCA_014155875.1). Taxonomy (NCBI): domain Eukaryota; kingdom Metazoa; phylum Mollusca; class Gastropoda; order Stylommatophora; family Helicidae; genus Cepaea; species Cepaea nemoralis. Next base: position 80,697 of record JACEFZ010009003.1, on the reverse strand, counting down.
AGCAAGGATTTAAATCTTTCTTCTGAATCATCTGCTGTATGTAAAGTAGCAGGAATTGTAGAACAAAAGCCGAAAAGTAGATTTTGACTTATGTTTTGTTTATCCTCCACCAAACAAAGCACTTAAGTTTGATGACCCCAGAAACAAATGCCTTGAGATGAAGTCACCATGTTTCAAAAATTACGGCAACCAACTTCACAACCATTAAATTATTGGGAAAATGAACATAGGTTTCCACTGCTAAAAGCAAGTGCGAAAATTGTTTTGGCCATACCAGTTGGTTACTTACGGGGGTATGTGAGCCGGTCGCTCAGAAAGCAATGGCAAACTACTGGGCGTAATCTTGCCAAGATATCAACAACAGCGGTAAAATGCTGGTGTTGACAGCGATGTCCTATAAATAGGGATATGCGAAAAAAACGAGAAAAAAAGTGTCATCAGCAGCAGTAGAGCGCTTATTTAGTGCAGCTGGATTGTTGTTGAGTAAGTTACGAAAACGGATGTTACCAGCTCTCGTTATAAACTCTGTGTATATCAGATTTGCATGTAAGATTGTGGAAATGGTTTAGGGATTACCTGGATTAATTGAATTATTGGAAACAGTCGATCAGCAGGAAATTGATAATGTGCTGAATGAGCAGAGTGACTCAGAAACAGAATGAGAGTGTCAGTCAGAATGACACTGAATTGTCATATTTAGTTTAAACTTTTAAAAAAATAAAATACTCTTGAATATTAAAATTAATAAATTCTGTCGTTTTACATGTCTCTTTGTACATATAGTCCTATTTAGCAGACACTAAACCTAAACTTTCATAAATTTCATAATTTTATTTGAACTGTATTCCATATTAATATTATAATGGGAATCCCATGGGATGGGATGGGATGGGACAGGCATAAATTACAATGGGATGAGACAGAAAAATATGTCCCATGGACAAGCCTGCAAATCTACATTAATCATTCTTTGTATCACTATTTCTTAATCGTTCTATCTTCTGTTCGTTATTTCTTTACACCCACCCACCCCCTTCCCCATTTGTATGTTGGTCTTTATAATAACGGTTGTTTCATTCACCAGTTTCTTCATTTGAATTATTCATTTATTTATGCTTTATCTGTCCGATTAATTTCATTCTCCGTAGTTCAGGATTTATCTTTTCTAATACTGATTGATTGGTTTTCTTTCCTGCCTGACTGCATTCTTTAAGCAAAATTTGTTTTTACTTTAACCCCGCCCTCATGATCCTTATTTTACTTCTCCCCTTGATCTGTATTTATACCTTCTTTCACACACACCCTCCCCCTCCCCACTCCCGATCTAGCAACTCCAAGATCTACAACTCTCCTGCTTCATTAAGTCACTGCAGACAAGAAGCAAAACAGTAAACAGGATTTCAACACAAGTTCACAGCTTCTGCCTCTGACTACTGCAGTGTCTTCATTGGCTTACTGGGAACGTTTTGTGACGCACCGGTGCGGTATTATGTGGCTGTTTTACGACTCCTTTTAGAGAGTCTATGTAAAAGTCTCTTTAATTGACACAGACGGTAACAGAACGCTAAACTGTGATCCTCGAGCCGACGTGGGGACCATGCCTTTTCTTAACTGAGTTCGCCCATAAACCGATCGCGATTGAAGCAAAAAAAACATTACATTCTTTTGTCACCCCTCTCTTGAAGAAGAGAACGAACAATGCCATAAAACTGAACCGGGAATGGAAAACAATAATGGAGTAATTGCTATTTCCCCCCATTATCTTTAAGAAAGCGTTCTTTTGTCATTGACAACAATGTGCCGCCACTAATAAAATTAGTCATTGTAAGTGGCGGGGTAATAAAGGCATAAATAATATAAGATTAAGCTCCGTATTTTATTTTAAACAGTGCCGCCTCTCTCTCTCTCTCTCTCTCTCTCTCTCTCTCTCTCTCTCTCTCTCTCTCTCTCTCTCTCTCTCCTCTCTCTCTCTCTCTCTCTCTCTATCTCTCTCTCTCTCTCTCTCTCTCCCTCCCTTAAATGTTATGAAGCAGGTCCGACGCAAGTGGACAGTAATTTCTTCTACTTCTTCTTTCGTTCACTTGAAATATGTCTATAACTGCAATGTTGTCTCTTGTATGAATTTAACTGTCTTTTTTAGTTCACTCAGCGGTCCATAGAGTTTATCTTCCACTGTTGTCTCTCTAGGCCAGAAGGTTTGCCTAGATATGTTGTATTTTGGGCAGTCTTGGAGTATGTGCTCTGCTGTCTGCGACGCCAATCCACATGTGCACATGGCTGATTCACCAATCTTGAATTTTGTATACATGTGGTTGCGTAATCTATTGTGTCCTGTTCTGAGGCGCAGAATAATGACTTGTTCTGGTCTGTCCATAATGTGGTAGTCATCTTGAGCAGGTTTTGGTGGCTTTCTGACTGATTTGATCATTCTTTTCTTTTGGTGATATGTAACGGGCACATCAGGCTGTTCTTCTTTTGCTCCTTCCTTAGCCAATCGATCAGCTCTGTCATTTCCGGGTATTCCACAGTGGGATGGTATCCACTGTATGGTAACCTTATGCTGACTGCTAAGTTCAGAAAGTAGTGTCCTTAGTACTGGCAATTTCCCAGACAGGAGCGCCTCGAGTACTGATTTTGCATCTGTCAATAGCACCACAGGTTGTGTACCATGGCTGGTATTTAGTAATTTCTCTGTTGCTATCTTGACTTGCCTCAATTTCAGCATCATAGTTATGGCAGTACTTTCCTGTTGGTACTATGGCCTTGTCCCTAGTATTATTTGGTTATTCTATGTACACTCCCGCTCCTCCATTTCGAACAACATTTTGTGCTGACCCATCTGTGTAGACTCGGATCCAGAGGTCCTGTGGGTATTCTTCATCAAGGAAGCTGAGAGTGGCTGTTCCGCACTGTACACTGTTCTGTTCTTTCTTGTCAAATATAACCTCTCACTTTTGTCTGGATTTGTAGTGATAGTCTATGTTCATCTTTCCTGAAGTTCTCTCTGGAATAGATGTCAGGGGGATACCAACTGTGGGCAGATATGTGGTTTCCCTGCAGAGTCGTTTGGCCTGGTGGATAAAACTGCTTCTTTTCAACCGCCCCATAGCTAAGTTTTCAAATCTGTTCTTCATAGGGTGGCCTGGCAAGCTGAGGAACTGTTCTGCTTGTATTAGCGTTTTCGTATCTCTGCGCTCTCTCAGTGCTTGTGCCCTCCCCATCTTCTCCATCTCCACGATAGGAGTTAATCTCATCCCTCCTGTGGTGACACTAAGTGCTTGATTTTGCACCTTGTCCAGCTCTTGTAGTGTGGTTTTTGATGCTGTACACCATGCAGTTTACCCGTATTCCAGGTGTGGTCATCTGCTCTGTTGATAAACTTTGCAAAGTATTTTACCACTGGCTCCCCATGTGGTTCCACTTAGTTTTCTCAGGATGGCTATTTTCCTTCTGGTTTTTGCTACTGCTTTGTTGATATGCTTTCTCCATGTCAGCCTGCCATCAAATGTTACTCCAAGGTATGTTGGCCTTTATCTTCTCTAAGGGGTTTTCCATTTATCTGGATGATCCCTACCTTTTGTTTTGAAGAGAGGGTAAATAGAGTGATGCTGCACTTGTCAGTGTTTATGCTGACACGCCATCTATTTGCTCATGCAACAAATGCATGTACAGTTCTTTGTAGTGATTTGGTGGCCACTGATACATGTTCATTTGTGCTCCATAGAACCAGGTCATCAGCGTACATTGCCGCTTTAATTCCATGCGGTAGATTGGCAACAAGATCATTGATGAAGATTAGAAAAAATATGGGGGACAAGACTCCACCCTGGGGAACACCATGATGCAGAAGTACTTTCTTGCTCTTGAGTCCATTATCTGTACTCGAGCTCTTCTGTTGTCCATTTATGCTTTCATCTATTTGTACATTCTTCCATTCACGTTATAGTTTCTCAGTTTCTTCATCAGACCTTGTTTCCAGACTTTGTCAAAGGCTTTCTTCATATCTATTCATGCAGCAAGCACCAGCTTCTTCTCTTGGAATGCATCCTCAGTTTCTTGAGAGAGGTAGGTTGTCTGGTCTTCCGTATAGTAGCACTGCCTAAATCCAGCCTGCTGTGGCACAAGGATGTTTTCACTGTCAATGTACCACTGCAGTCTGTGATTGTTTTGCAAAGACATCTGGTGAGGCTAATTGGTCTGTAGCTGGAGGCAATGGAACTATCTTTCCCTGATTTTAGGAGGGGTATCATGATTGCTTCTCTCCAGGCTTGTGGAACACTGCCTAAGGTCGAGCTGTTATTGAAGATATGCAACAGCTTTGCTTTGGCCTCTGTTCCTAGGTTCCTGATAATTTCATTGGAGATACCATCAGCTACTGGTGACTTTCTCGCATGTCATGTAACATAATATTCCATATTTTTTATGCATTCTCATCTTTCATATTACGAGGTATCATTTTGTATGCCACATGATTGTCCTGTAACATGCCATTCCATATTTTTTTTCTCTGTATTCTCATCTTTCATATTATCATTTTGTATGCCACTTGATTTTATAATGTATAATATAACATTACTGTGATGTGAGTGAGAGAGTTAGTGAGTGGGAGAGAGAGAAGAGAGAGAGAGAGAGAGAGAGAGAGAGAGAGAGAGAGAGAGAGAGAGAGAGAGAGAGAGAGAGAGAGAGAGAGAGAGAGAGAGAGAGAGAGAGAGAGAGAGAAGAGTTGAATTGCATCACTAATTTCTACGCTACACAATGCATATGTACAATTTTTCTCCACTTCTTACAATTTTTGCGAGAATGCTCACGACAATCATCAGTGTCTCAACTGTGTGTAAAGTGTGGGAGTTTGTTCTTATTAGTTTCAGTGATCATGTATGTGTGTAGATGTGAGGATGTTTGTATGGGTGTGTATGTGAAGGATATGTGTGGGGAATGTATGTGTGGAGGGGTTGTATGTGGGGGTTGTGTATGGGTTGATGGGTGATGTGTGGATGGGTGAAGGGATGTGTAGTCGGTGGGGGATGTATGTGTGTGTGGGGGTTATTTGGGAGGTTTATTGGAAGTATGTGGGTGCTGGTGGGTTGGGGGGGGGGGGGGGAGTTGTGGGTAGGGAATGTGTATTTGGGTGAGTGAATGGGTGTGTAGGAGATTGTGTGGATTGGGGGATGGGTGTGTAATGGGTGTGGGGGATGAGTGTGTGTGTGTGGGGGGGGGGGGGTGTCTGTGAATGGGATATGTCTGTGTGGGTGGGAGTGTGTGAGTGTAGATGGGGTAAGTGTGAGTGGGTGGAGGATGTATGTGTGGGTTGTGAGGATGTTTGTAGGTGGGGGATGTGTGGGTGGGTGGGGAGATGTGTGAGTGGGTGAGAGATGTGTGGGCTGGGATGTGTATGAAGAATGCATGTGGGGGATGTGTGTGTGGGGGGAATGTGTTTATGGGTGGAAGTTTTGTGTGGGAGGGGAGATGTGTGAGAGGTGGGGGAGGTGTGGAGTGTGCAGGTGGATGATGGATGTATATAAGAATGGGGGATGTGTGTTTGGCTGGGTGATTGGGGTGTGTGTGGGTGGGAGGGTAGATGAGAGATGCATGTGTTGATGGGTGGGTGGGTGATGTGTGGGTGTGAGTGGTTGATGGATGAGTACGTGAGTGAATGGATGTGTGTGAGAGATGGGTGTATGGTTAGGGGATGAGTGTGTTTGTGGGAAGATGTGTGTGAGCGGCAGATGTGTGTGGGTGGATATAAGTGGGTGGTGGGGTGTGTGTGGGTGGGAGGTGTGTGATTTGTGGGTGTTTATGGGTGGGGGATATGTGTGGGCAGGTGGGGAGATGTGTTTGTGGGTGAGGATGTGTGTATAGGTGGGGGATGTGTAGTTGAGAGGTGGTGGATATTGGGTGGGTGAGTGGGTGTAGGTTGGCTTATGTGTGTGTGTGGGTGGGTGGAGAAAATTGTGAGTGTGAGGGTGCGGGATGTATGTGTGGATAAGTGCGGGATGTGTGGGTTGACGTGGGTATGTGTGTGTGGTTTTGTGATGTGTGTTTTGCTGGGTGGTTGCGGGTGTGTGGTTGTGTGGTGGAGAATAAGTGGGTGGGTGTGTGCGTGTCGGTTATGGGATGGGTGAGGGATGTATGTGTGGGTGGGGAAATGTGTGTGGGTGGGGGATAAGTGGGTGGATGGCGGACTGTATGTTTGCCTGAGTCTGTGTGAGTGCGTGGAGGTATGTGTGGGTGGGTGGGGTGTGGTGGGTGGGTGGGGGATGTGTGGGTGGGGTGGGTGGGGGATGTGTGGGTGTCTGAGGGATGTACTGTGCCACAGGCTTGACAAAGCAGTGCAACGTAACTTAATCAATTCATGATGCCACAGTTTAAACTTAACCAGTATGGTGCTAATCCCGTAAAGTCCCATCAGGCGGTGAAAGTGACGGGCCCCTGCCTCGAGCTACCCATTACTACTGGTGGTCACCTACCCCTGTGCTGTGGAGTCAAGGCACAGAGGAGTAGGTTAAGAGCTATTGACCAGACACCCTGGACACGCAACATACTACAATGGAATGCTGAAGGAGTTTCTAACAACAAAATTCCCCTTAATACAGCGTCTTCATAAAGATAGAATAGATGTGGCATGCATTCAAGAGACACACCTCAACGCCAATCACAGATTCTCAGTCGGAGGATATCAGGCCACATGTTTCGACCGCGTAGGACACAAAGGAGGAGTTCTAATACTTACACGAAACACAGTACCTTGTATTGAAGTATCTGTGACTTCTGACAACCAAACGGAAATTAAAGTTGTTGATATAATGATAAAGGACGTGAAAACAAGAATTTATAACCTGTATAGTGCAGCAGATAAGACCTTACACTTTTAAACATGAAAATAACTGACATAAACTGCATTATTGTCGGAGACTTTAATAGCCGTTCAGAAAGATGGGGATACCCAGATACTTACAACAGAGGAGATGAATTGGAGGACTGGGAAATAGACTTAAATCTCCATCTACTGAACAAAGCGGACGACACACCGAGCTTCTACTCTAGAAAATGGTTTATCACTTTTACTCCAGACTTAGCTTTCTGCACAGGAGACATCCTCCACAAAATCGATCGCCATGTGCCTGACCAATGAGCAGGTAGTGACCACAGACCAATCAAGCTTGTAATGAATATGTAGTATGTTCCACAGAAGCAAAGGCCTTTGCTTCGTTGGAATTACAAATGAGCGGATTGGGACAGATTTGCAGGCGGACACTGAGTCCATTCCAAGAGGAGCGAGGAAAAAATACAAAACATACTGGACTGTAGAACTACAAATTTTGGAGAACTAAGTTGAAGATGCCAGGAAGATAGCAGAGAGAGAGAGAGAGAGAGAGAGAGAGAGAGAGAGAGAGAGAGAGAGAGAGAGAGAGAGAGAGAGAGAGAGAGAGAGAGAGAGAAACAGAGAGAGAGAAACAGAGAGAGAGAGAGAGAGAGAGAGAGAGAGAGAGAGAGAGAGAGAGAGAGAGAGAGAGAGAGAACAAACCACTGAAGCGAACATCTCTCTCACAGCCATCTCAGCAAAATATATAACAGTAAATCAAACAAGATATTGTTGGAGGGAAAAATCAGAAAACCTGAACTTTGACAGGGATGGAAACAAACTATGGATACTAGTGAAAGCCATGAACGATGAAGGACCCACAAACAAACAAATAACAATTAAACAAGGAAATGCCTTGCTTATAGGAAAAAAAGGCTGCAAATGCACAAATGGAACACTATACTAGTGCAAACCACATTGATATTGCAACCGAACAGAAGAAAGCAATCAAAGATAAACAGACACATCATAGTAATACAGAGACAGCAGACACATCATAGTAATACAGAGACAGCAGCAGAATCAATCAATCTATCATGTGCCATGCCGGAAAGCGTGGTCGGTCATGACTCGCCATTTCACTCGATCATCAGTGTCGTGAATCAGCTCAGTGTTTCTGTCTCGTCCATGACACTGTGGCCAAGCCATCCAGGTATTTTCCTCTCGGTCTACATCTTGGTCTGTTCCCTTAGATCTTTCTAGTTGTCACTAAGTTCTCCAATCCATGTCTTCTCATAACATGTCCAAAGAATTTGATTGTCTACGTCTAATTTATATAATCAATTTACGATGTTCATTTGGCCTCTGTAGTACTTGGTCATTGGTTTTTCTGTCTGCCCATGGTATTCTTTGCATTTTCCTCAGAAACCACATTTCTGTAGCCATAAGATGTTTTTCAGCTTGACTGCACGTTGTCCAAGTTTCACATCCATACAAAAGAACAGGCTCTATGTATCCTCTCAACACTCTTTTTCTCGTTTCAATTGACATCTCTTTATTGGTCAGAATGTTTTTCATCTTGCTAAAGGCTTTCGCCATGGCGATTCCTGTTCTAATCTCATCAAGGCATCCCCCATCAGATGTTATGACTGTTCCGAGATAACTGTACCGCACAGCAGAATATATGATGGCAAATAGGAAAATGGAAGAAATGGAACAGGCAATGAGTACTCTAGAAAAGAAGAAATATCCAGGAAAGGATGGAATCACAAATGAAATGCTAACAAGACTATGCACTAAAGCAAAAAAGAAACTACTAGCAGTCCTAAATTACAGCTGGAAGAGAGGAATAGTCCCACAGGCATGGATGGAAGCTATACTAATACCAGTCCCAAAGAAAGAAAAAGACCTGGAAGAACCAAATGGCTATCGACCTATCAGTCTACTTAGCTGTGTAGGAAAATTAATGGAAAGCATTATCAATGGCAGGCTAAGATGGCATCTGGAAGAAAACCAACTCTTAACACCACACCAAGCAGGATTCAGAAAGTACAGATCTACTGAATATCAAATAACCCATATAGCTCAGGAAATAGAGGATGCTTTTCAAGAAAAAAAAGCACACACTTGCAGTCTGGATAGATTTAGAAAAAGCATGTGATAAAGTATGGAAGTAGGGACTGAAAGTAAAACTGCAAAAATGCATGCTTGTGGGAAAATGTACAAATGGATCAGCAACTACCTTGAAAAGAGAACTACGATGACAAAAGTACAAGGACAAACCAGCAAAAAGATGTTGGAGCAAGCTGTCCCCCAGGAGGAGTTCTTTCACCAACATTATTCCTAGCATATATAAATGACATCAAGGAAAAATTTCCAGCCAGAGTACACGCATCCTCCTTTGCAGATGGCTTAGCCATATGGACATCTGAAGAATATACTAGTACAGCTAACAGCAGAATACAGCAAGCCTTATTAGTGCCAAAAGACTGGTCAAAATCATGGCTAGTGAAGATAGGTGAGGAAAAATCAACTTGCACAGTGTTCTCCCTGTCAAATAAAACTCAGCAACCTAAGCTGGTGTTGAATGGAAAAATATTGCGCCATGAAGAAAATCCAAACTATCTAGCAGTTTACTTTGGTCGTAACCTCATCTTTGAGCGGCTGTAACTATTGCCCACGTGGTCTGGTTGTAGGCATTACACATACGACTTTAAGCAGCGCCATATTTGATAGGATTTGACCATTACTCATTGTGATCGGATGCAGAGCCATCTTTGACCGGCTTTAGCTAGTGGGCACGTGGTCTGATTGTAGTCATTACACATGCGACCGGAAGCAGCGCTATACTTGACCAGCTCTTGCCAGTAAGCACGTGGTGTGGTTTAGCGACTACACATGCGACCGGAAGCAACGCCATACTTAATCAGATGTGACCATTACCCACGAGTGATCAGATGCAGCGCCATCTTTGTCCGGCTTTAGCTAGTGATCATGTAATCTTGTTGTAGCCATTACAAAGGCGACCGGAAACAGAACCATATTTGATCGGATGGGACCATTACCTACGTGTGATCGGATTCAGAGCCATTTTTGACCGGCTTTAGCCAGTGGGCACGTGGTCTGGTTGTAATCATTACACATGCGACCGGAAGCAGCGCTATGCGTGACCAGCTTTAGCCAGTGAGTCCGTGGTCTGGTTGTAGCGACTGCACATGCGATCGGATGCAGCGCCATATTGGCCACTCGTAGCCATTTCCCTCGTGTCTCGGCTGTATCATTATGTGCTATTGACAGATGCAAAATCAGTGCTCGTGACTCTTCTGTCTGGGACATTGCCAGTACTAAGGACACTACTTTCTGAACTTAGCAGTCTGCATAAGCTCACCATACAGTGGCTGTCATCCCACTGTGGAGTACCCGGAAACGCCAGCGCTGATCGATTGGCTAAGGAAGGAGCAAAAGAAGAGCAGTCTGATGTGCCCGTTACATACCATGAAAAGACAATTTTAGAGCAACCGACATGTCCGGAGCTTGTCTCGTTGACTTCGCTTGGTCGTCATAGTTTTGTAGTGCTTCTGGGAATGCCCTAACATACATTGCTAATGTATGAGTGGTAACGATTACTAAAATTCAGAAACCTATTCGGTCACTGTGATAGTACGCTAATTTTTAGAGTAGAAGACATGTCAGTGGCTTGCCTCGCATGACAAGCCCGGGGCTTGTCTCGCTGATGTAATTTTTATCGCTTTTCTGAGATTACCGCCATCTAAAGCAGATATGTCATCATCCACGCATATCCACGGTTTTTCCCCTGTCGAGGCGTATCATTCCTGAATAAACTGTAGTTATGTGTTCACATTTACCCAACATTTTCATGTGATTACTTCAATGGCACCCAGACAATGTGCCTTAGAATATTTGTTTACACCTTCGGCGATGTCATGGCGCGATTCAACAAACCAGCAAAAAGATGTTGTTGGAGCAAGAATTTCATTACCGTGAGTTAATTCCACCGCGAGTTACCCTAATTTAAGAGCATTTTAGAGCCATGCCCGGAGCTTGTCTCCCAAGACATGGAGGCAAGGAAAATAACTCGCGTTATTATAATAATTTTAAATTATATCATTTATTCTACAAAATTTAATAGATTTGTTATTTTAATAGATTTGTTATTTCAATTGATTGCATAATTTTGAGACTGGTATTTAATGTTATTTTTTCTAGAAATAAATCAATTCTATATGTTATTACGTGTATTATTTATGATAGTATAAGACTCGTTAGTATTTAAAAACCATAATATCGCTTCAGCCTATTTCTTAAAGTTGAATATGCCAAGTTTTACTCATTGACATGTGACTATCGTCCTTTTGGCTAAGACAAAAGTGTAGTATTTACTGCATTTGGTCTGGCCAGGGGTCTCGCTGATCATCAAACTTCATACATCCTTATAGTAGGTGTTGGTTTGATGCCTCCGCCCCCCCCCCTCTGGTGGGCAAAGGCTATTAGTAGAACCTGGGGTCCATTCCCCTGGGTCCCGATCCTCCACATCGGCCTATCACATGCACGCACACAAACACACAAACACACAAACACACACACACACACATCTTTAGACCCCCGTGTCGGTGCATATTTAGTCTACTTATCCATATAAGTATTCCACATGCCCGGGGCTTGCCTTGCGGTCTTCGAGTGGTTCCGGGGGCGGTCGGTGCGACCGGAGGGCGGGGGCACACACCTTGAACAGGAAGTAGTCAACTGGAAGTACCAGATATAACCGGAAGAGAACCGGAAGTACCCAAAAAGCCCGCCATATTCAAATATCTGGGTCAAATCGGGTCAGTTTTTGCGCTGGTCCACTGGGGGCGGGATAACAAACATAGAAGGGAATACGACCACCGGTTCATCGAGGTGGACCAGAAAATCTAAGCCAATACCACTCGAGGTACTACTACTATGTCAGAAATCAAAAAAAAAATTGTAATACAGTGGATCCCATCACATCGCAGTATACCTGGAAATGAAGAGGTTGACAGACTAGCAAAGGAGGGCGAACGACTACCACAGCCTGACATAGACATAACCTATAATGAGGCAAAGAGGTTATAAAAAGCACCTATAGTACCAAATTGAAATCAGAGCATCCAGGCCACCAGAAAGATGTTGCATATTACAAACTCGACCGAAGAGAACAAGTAGCAATCTTCAGACTCGGCACAGGACATAACAGGCTGAAACACCACTTGTTCAATAAACTAAAGATAGGAGATACTGATCAATGTAATTGTGGAACTGGTAAAATGACAGTTAAACATTTGCTTCAGGAGTGCCCACTATATGCAGAACAGAGAAAGATATTTTGGCCCACTCCACAGGACAAGCTCTATGAAGATATCAACAAGCTCAAGTTGACCACAGCTTACTTTAACTACATTCAGGTTGACATCTAAAGGTGCATGAAGAAGTACTTAGATTGCCACACTTCATACCAAAGGTATGTTAGTAGCAAAAGCGTTCCAGAGGCATGAAATGGAATATTGCTTTGCTAGCAAATCAATTACATTGGAAAGTCCGAATCAAAAGATCATTGTGTGGGCGACATCAAAGGTGTAAAAAGCGTCCCAGTGGTACGAAATGGAATATTGCTTGGATAGCAAATCCATTAAGTGGAAATTCCGAATCGAAAGCTCACTGCGTGGATGTCATCTGCAGACTTCATTCTTCTGGTTTCCGGAGGAACAGCCTGTGATGACTGGAAGGCTCAGTATACTGAAGTGAGGCTAAGCAGCCATGTGCAGGAAGTGACGATTCCTTGGGTGAGCCCAGTACCAGAGCGCTATGTGCCGGCGCTGCAATTATGGAAGCCTCCTTGGATGGCGGGGAATGCCCATGTTCTGCTCCTGCCTTCCCTTGAGGGCTGACCGGGATGTCTTCGGCTGTTCTAAATGGGCCAGCTGGGATGGTTGAAGACACAATAACAGTGAGAGTCAAACGTCCCAAGAAACCCCCGGGAAGGTTAACCCGGTCAACAAATGCCCGCAGAAGTCGGATGTGTCGGCCTAACGGCGCTAGAAGGCAGCTCTGCTGTAAACAGGCACAACGCAATTACGTCCGAAAAAAGTCTCCGGATGAACGCAGAAGAAGAAGAAGAAGTTTTCTCCTGCCAGCTTTTCCGCCTAGCCTGCAGCTCGGCCTTTTGAAATGTGGCTTTTGCGTGCTGGAATTTATTGTGGTGCTCTTGGCTGGGTGTGGCCTTTGCTTGCTTTCTACACACTTCCACATCATTATACAACTGTTCCAGTTCACTACTCCAGTAGGGTTTATAATGTTTATGGGCTCCTCTTGGTACTGTTTCTCGTGCTGCCTGTAGTATGCTTTTCCCAAACTCTTCAACTACTTTATTTATATCTTGCTCAGTATTCAGGTTTCTAACCAGTATGCTGGTGCGATGCTTGTACATTGCCCAGTCTGATTTCTTGTAGTTCCACCTCGAGTGGGTGCTGCTTTCACTTACAAGATCATTTTCTACTGTTAGAAAGACTGGGCGGTGGTCACTGCCACCAGGTTGTTTCCCAACAATTCGTGTAATGTTCCACTCCAGGTCTGGTGAATGAAATCCCAGGTCAGGTGTAGTTGTAGTGTGCCATGATCTCGCGTAGAAGGTATGTGGGTTGGACGGCTTGTTAATTAAGATGAATCTATTCTCATCCTGCCAGTCTTCCAGTTTCTCTCCTATCTGGTTCTTGTGATCATAGCCCCAGCTCTGAGAGTGGCGTTGTTCTTTCCCATCCACTGTGACAATCTGGTCAGTTGGCCAGGAGCCATACCTTCCAGCGTTGTTCTTTCCCATCCACTGTGACAATCTGGTCAGCTGGCCAGGAGCCATACCTTCCAGCGTTGTTCTTTCCCATCCACTGTGACAATCTGGTCAGCTGGCCAGGAGACATATCTTCCAGCGTTGTTCTTTCCCATCCACTGTGACAATCTGGTCAGCTGGCCAGGAGCCATACCTTCCAGCGTTGTTCTTTCCCATCCACTGTGACAATCTGGTCAACTGGCCAGGAGCCATACCTTCCAGCGTTGTTCTTTCCCATCCACTGTGACAATCTGGTCAACTGGCCAGGAGCCATACCTTCCAGCATTGTTCTTTCCCATCCACTGTGACAATCTGGTCAGCTGGCCAGGAGCCATACCTTCCAGCGTTGTTCTTTCTCATCCACTGTGACAATCTGGTCAACTGGCCAGTAGCCATACCTTCCAGCGTTGTTCTTTCCCATCCACTGTGACAATCTGGTCAACTGGCCAGGAGCCATACCTTCCAGCGTTGTTCTTTCCCATCCACTGTGACAATCTGGTCAACTGGCCAGGAGCCATACCTTCCAGCGTTGTTCTTTCCCATCCACTGTGACAATCTGGTCAGCTGGCCAGGAGCCATACCTTCCAGCGTTGTTCTTTCCCATCCACTGTGACAATCTGGTCAGCTGGCCAGGAGCCATACCTTCCAGCGTTGTTCTTTCCCATCCACTGTGACAATCTGGTCAGCTGGCCAGGAGCCATACCTTCCAGCATTGTTCTTTCCCGTCCACTGTGACATTTAGTATGGCCATATTATTTCAGTTTAATACTTATAAAAACGTGCATGTCCTTTGCAGGAGGTTGCAATCACACCCAGCCAGCTCCTATTAGCTGTTGGTGATGTTACGTAGTTTCCTGTTGCTGATGGAAATGTCAACATTAAAGTTCAACTGACCAGCGCGTGGAGCGAACCCACTACATCGCCCTCAGAAGAGAAAGCTCAAGTGCGCTAAACATCTCCACCACGCCCACTACCGTTCAAATACAATGATATAAAAATTAACAATACAAGTAAAGGACGACGCTGGTAAATGGTTACACACAACTTAAACTCACCAAATCATATTGAATAGGCAAAACCATGAAAAACTTGTTTAATACACAAAATAGTCGCTTGTTAAAGTTTGATGACGCCATCTTGATTAATTTACATAGGCCAGTTTTGAGGAAACAGAAAGTTATGATAGTCAGTTTAAAATTATTGTGGTAGACAATTGACATTACTGTGCGAAACTGTATATTTCAGCTTGAAGGATTTATCTAGTTATTTTACTCTATGTTGTGTGAATTCTGCAGTATGTACCTGACGAGATGCAGCGAAATGTGTCAGGCAATAAATTGTACAATCTATGGTTTGTGTCTTCGTTAGTCAAAAACTTAATCTTCAGACATTTCTCGGGGCCACTGTAGAAAATACGAAAATTCAGGAATAGAGACCAAGAGAAGGCTGGATATAGTCATATATGCCATGACACAACGGGAAAATATATGCAATAACTTTCCAGTAAAAATCAGACAATATAAATCTCCAGGAGTATCTATTCTTTTGTTTTCGGCATGATAGCTGAACATTTACAGCCACTTTGAAGTGACCGACCACTGGCCGTGGAATGCAATTTCTGCATATAAATCTGCACATTTTATATTTATAGCGTCAAACACACGTCTTTTCATACATACTCCAGCAGGCCACCCTTAGTCTCTTGGCGGTTGTAAGAAGTTGACAGAGGCCTGCAGCAATCGTGTAACTCTTCGCGATCTCTGGTTAAAATGATGCCTCCAGGACATGATTCAAGTCAATCTCCGATTAGACAGATAACAGAAACACTGTACTGGTAGAATTGTACTGGTAGAAGAGGAGACTCTCTACAGTATTCATACTGGTAATATTCAAGAGAAGACTGTCTGCAGTATTCATATTGGTTATTTCCCACTGTGTGCTTAATTACTTGTCTTCCTTCCTACCAATCGATCTGCAAATAATTTTACTTAGTTGCATGCATACTTACCAACCGACCGACCAACTTGTCTGTCTGTCGTACCGTCACCATGCATGTCTGCCCGCCCGCCTGTCTGCCTGTGTAAATAATATTAAGAATGCGAGAGTCGTTACAGTGAGCGATTTCGAACAAAAACGCACAGAAGACCCGCGATGTGGGACATGAAAGAATCCCAGTGTAGCAGATTTTAACATTCAATACCAATGGATACAGTCCGTTTACTTTTTGTTAACAATCGTCTTTGCTCCTTACTATAAACGATCAATAATTAAGTCAAGCAATATAGGGGATTATCACAATAGCTAAATTGCTTATTTAAAATACAACCTGAACATAAATGTCTCTGTTCACATCGATTTTATTGCAACACTGAACATGCGACATCGTAGTTCACCCATTGATTTATCAAAAACATGTACAACAGAACATTGGCGAAGCATATCTCATAGATCAGGTTGTTTTAATCCCCGCTGTATCGGGTTTACTTCAGTGTTTGCGGCGGGCCAGATGCGGAGATTATGGACTGATCATTAGTGCTGTAGCCATTCTTCCGTCACTGATCCGGCAACGTGAGCCACAGATAGGCCCGGTGCCCAAGCCAAGTGGGCATGTCACAATAGCATTATTTGAGGCAAATATACACTGATTGGTTCGCGTATCCATAAATCTGATTACCTCCCAGAACCGCCAACACGTCTTTATCGTTACTCAAACATTGCCTTGATCACGACCTGTACAGGGAGTCGAGGTGGCACAGTCGCTTAGCACGACTTGCCTGCTGACCCGATGGTCATGTTTTCGATTCCCCCTCGAGGCGGACATTGTTTTAATATATAGAGCTGGATTCTCAGGTCGATACAAAGCTGAAATGGGTATCGGAACATTTTCTGGGAGATAAAGCGGCCCGTGTGAACTGGACTACATCAGCTATTGAGTGCCGATGGGTCTTTACAAATATGGGGCTGGCCTCAAGCGTTGAAAAGGGTTCATTATTTGTACTTATGTTACTTTCCGTGATTCCTTAGTCATTTAAAGAAATAATAAGTAGGAGGTTAGAATTAACATGTGTCAGATTGCTGGAAGTTTCCCTAAACATATTCAGCTTTACAGAGTCCTAGGAATCCAAACATTGTTGGAAGTTTTCCTAAACATATTCAGCTTTACAGAGTCCTAGGAAGCCTAACAAATCCTTGATGTCAGGGGAATGACACGTGCCTATTTTTCTTCGATAAAGTTAAAAAACAACAACAACAGCAACAACAACAACAACAACAACAACAACAACAACAACAACAACAAAACAGGAAGTCCTCATATAGCATATACACACTGCG
The DNA here is from genome assembly GCA_014155875.1 of Cepaea nemoralis. Taxonomy (NCBI): domain Eukaryota; kingdom Metazoa; phylum Mollusca; class Gastropoda; order Stylommatophora; family Helicidae; genus Cepaea; species Cepaea nemoralis. Next base: position 63,700 of record JACEFZ010009003.1, on the reverse strand, counting down.
CATGGCAAAAATGCATCGGTCATTGGGTGTCTTGACGAACAGGTAGTAATTGATTACAGTCCGGGCAAAATTCTGAAACATGAAATATATATGCAGTAGTTATTGCAGGCACGGGCCAGGAAAAGACCACATTCATCTTCCGTTAATTATTGTATGAAAATCACGCAGCCAGGTCCAAGTGAAGTGACGTGTTCACAAAACAGGAAGTGTGAGTGATAAGGGGAGGGAAGACTGCATACCGTTAACAAAATGAATTACTTGACATAATAAGATGCAGATGTATCAGATCACTACCCATCTTACTATCCTCATCTCACAGACCAGTACAAAGTTACATATGACCAGGAGACATTTGGAAGGGATAAAGCGATGAGGGTGGAAAATACACATCCGTTCACAAAATGTACACATTTAATTAAAGGCCCTTAAGCTCTCTTCTGTCTTTTAAGATATGAATCAGAAAACTATGACTAGTTAATAGTTGACTGTCTTTAAACCTTCATGGGCCTTAGGCACAGCAACAGAGATGAATGCACCCAATACCACAGAGCTTGACTGCTTGGGTCAGTGTCAGTGATCTAGAACTGCCCATGACTACGTCACCTGCAAGTGTGGCTCTTAGAATCGTGAAACAGAATATTGTGGATCAAGAAGCTGAATATCAAAGAACACTGTGCCATAACAAGTATCATGTCTCATCATCATCATCTTCCACTTTTGCCATCAAGCTCCGTGGAGAGGAATAACTGGCGCTCCAGCAGCCGATGTGTGGCCCTGGATAATGTCACTCCGTGTTATTGTATATTATCTTTGATGTTGTCAATCCATGTTCCTCTTGGGCATCCTCTTGCTCACGTAGCAGAACTTCTTTGATGTAGGGCGTGTGCTGGTAGTTGATGGTGTTGTATTTGACATTCTATATTCGATATGTGGCATAGGGTGTTGATCCCACTGTCTGTCTGACAACATCATTTCTTATTCGGTCTCGGATAGTTATAAGTTGGCAGCTCTTCTCAAACATCCCATTTCACACGTCTTGATTTTTCGTAAGTGTGATTTTGATTTTGACATTGGTAGCATAGGGTTATTGTGGGTATGCTATTCATTATCTGTCGTTTTGCTGAAATAGGTATATGTGTATGTTTTAGTAAGGGTATTAGTTAATATATAAGCACACTTGCTTTTTGACATCTGGTTTCGATTTCTCTGTCTATTCTGCCATCTTCTGTGATCATACTTCCAAGTACGATATTGAATTCTTTAACTTGTTTCAGGGATGTACTATTTATCAGTAATCTTAATGGACCAGGAGATCTGCTAACCTGCATCAATTCAGCTTTGGCTGTATTTATATACATATTATATCAGCTGCAAGTTGAACTCAGCTTATTAATATAAAAACTGAAATAGAATAATTTGGCCATATTAAACGCCACAGTGGTTTGAACAGTCATTGAAGTTATGGCTTCTGGAAGAAGAACGGGGGGGGGGGGGGGGGTCGACAACACTATGATAGATACCAGACAAGAAGAGCTGGGGGTCGACAACACTATGATAGATACCAGACAAGAAGTGCTGGGGGTCGACTAGCACTATGATAGATACCAGACAAGAAGAGCTGAGGGGTAGACTAGCACTATGATAGATACCAGACAAGAAGAGCTGAGGGGTAGACTAGCACTATGATAGATACCAGACAAGAAGAGCTGGGGGTCGACAACACTATGATAGATACCAGAGAAGAAGAGCTGGGGGTCGACAACACTATGATAGATACCAGACAAGAAGAGCTGGGGGGGGGGGGTATACTAGCACTATGATAAGTACCAGACAAGAAGAACTGAGGGGTAGACTAGCACTATGATAGATACCAGACAAGAAGAGCTGGGGGTCGACAACACTACGATAGATACCAGACAAGAAGAGCTGGGGGTTGACAACACTATGATAGATACCAGACAAGAAGAGCTGAGGGGTCGACAACACTATGATAGATACCAGAGAAGAGCTGGGGGTCGACTAGCACTATGATAGATACCAGACAAGAAGAGCTGGGGGTCGACTAGCACTATGATAGATACCAGACAAGAAGAGCTGGGGGTCGACTAGCACTACGATAGAAACCAGATAAGAAGAGCTGGGAGGGGGGTAGACTAGCACTATGATAAGTACCAGACAAGAAGAGCTGGGGGTCGACTAACACTATGATAGATATCAGAAAAGAAGAGCTGGGGTAGACTAGCACTATGATAGATACCAGACAAGAAGAACTGGGGGTCGACTAGCACTATGATAGATACCAGACAAGAAGAGCTGGGGGTAGACCTGCACTACGATAGATACCAGACAAGAAGAGCTGGGAGGTAGACTAGCACTACGATAGAAACCAGACAAGAAGAGCTGGGGGGGGGGGGGGTATACTAGCACTATGATAGATATCAGACAAGAATAGCTAGGGTCGACTAGCACTATGATAGATACCAGACAAGAAGAGCGGGGGGTTAGACTAGCACTATGATAGATATCAGAAAAGAATAGCTAGGGTCGACTAGCACTATGATAGATACCAGACAAGAAAAGCTGGGAGGTAGACTAGCACTACGATAGACACCAGACAAGAAGAACTGGGGTAGACTAGCACTATGATAGATACCAGACAAGAAGAGCTGGGAGGTAGACTAGCACTACGATAGAAACCAGACAAGAAGAGCTGGGGGGGGGGGGGTATACTAGCACTATGATAGATATCAGACAAGAATAGCTAGGGTCGACTAGCACTATGATAGATACCAGACAAGAAGAGCTGGGGGTTAGACTAGCACTATGATAGATATCAGAAAAGAATAGCTAGGGTCGACTAGCACTATGATAGATACCAGACAAGAAGAGCTGGGAGGTAGACTAGCACTACGATAGACACCAGACAAGAAGAACTGGGGGTAGACTAGCACTATGATAGATACCAGACAAGAAGAGCTGGGAGGTAGACTAGCACTACGATAGAAACCAGACAAGAAGAGCTGGGGGGGGGGGAGTTTACTAGCACTATGATTGATATCAGACAAGAATAGCTAGGGTCGACTAGCACTATGATAGATACCAGGCAAGAAGAGCGGGGGGTTAGACTAGCACTATGATAGATACCAGACAAGAAGAGCGGGGGGTTAGACTAGCACTATGATAGATACCAGGCAAGAAGAGCGGGGGGTTAGACTAGCACTATGATAGATACCAGACAAGAAGAGCGGGGGGTTAGACTAGCACTATGATAGATACCAGACAAGAAGAGCGGGGGGTTAGACTAGCACTATGACAGATACCAGACAAGAAGAGCGGGGGGTTAGACTAGCACTATGATAGATACCAGACAAGAAGAGCGGGGGGTTAGACTAGCACTATGATAGATACCAGACAAGAAGAGCTGGGGGTTAGACTAGCAGTATGATAGATACCAGACAAGAAGAGCTGGGGGTCGACTAGTACTATGATAGATACCAGACAAGAAGAGCTGGGGGGGGGGGGGGGTGTATACTAGCACTTTGATAGATACCAGACAAGAAGAGCTGGGGGTCGACTAGTAAGTACTATGATAGATACCAGGCAAGAAGATCTGGAAGGGAGGGGGGGGGGGGTTAGACCAGCACTATGCTTGCTTACGTGCTTGTGTTTGTTGGCTTGAGCTCCAACGCGACGTCCTGTATGTCGGATGAAGGCATCCTGTTGTCCAACATTAGTGTGATGTCATACAGGACCTGAGTTTTGCGTGAGTATCCGTTGTTCCATGTCTGGCTTATTGGTATGCAGACTGGTGGTTCCTCGCCGTACAGGCAGACACTCTCCGACTTCGGAGAAATCGGCGATCCTACTGACTTTAGTCCCCGAAGGAACCTGTTGCCCAGGACGCTCGACGAGGATGCGTCAATAGGTCTTAGCCAGTATATAACCTGGCCCTGGTGCCTTGGAAACACCTCTGCGTCCCACCATCACTATGATAGATACAAGACACTTCGGAAACCTTGAGGGTACACGAGGCTGGAGACATTTTCGGAAGGCCGTGATGAGAGCTACGCCCTTTTAATACAATATCTACGTGCTAGAGGTCTATGCAGTTCGGTTATCATTTCTGCTTTAGGTTGCTTCAGACAGTTGTTTTATGGTTTTCTCCTGTGACTTTTTAACATTTCCTTTAAGCGCCTTTTAAACAGTTCGGTCATCATTTCTATTTCCAGTGATCTTAAACAGTTCAATTATCATATCTCTTCCCCGCCCCCCTCTCTCCTTTTTTTTTTTAGTAAATAATTTCTAACATGCTCCTTCCGGTCGTTTTAAGAGTCCGTGTATGTAGTTCATCTTTGCCCTGTTTAAACGGTCCATTTATCACATTCTCCTGCCGGTTTTTTTTTTTTTTAAACAGCTCCCTTAACTCCAAAAACGTCGAGGTAAAATATGTGATAACGGATGTAATTAAGCGCTCTATCCACACGGCGCGGCAGCCAGATTCTCCGCACCACATTAGAGATCTACTTTAAGATGCGTCCGTGAGATGTACTACCAGAATCTTTTGTCGAATTCCCGCACGATGTTTGCATGCTCGGCTAGAGCCACATTCAGAAGTAGACAAGTCTGCTGTTATCACCGGCTTATCAAGTTTGTTAATCGATACGTGAAAGCATGATATCCACAGCCCAAAGACTTTCTATTATCATCTGTCTGACTGTAAGCGTCTAGCATCTTTCATCCAGAACAGAATGAAGCTACGAAGCCCAGTTAGAGAATTATTCAAAGCTCTATTAGTTTGTTGACGAAGTTGGACAATGGTGATATTTCTCAGCCGCTGGCTTTTTGCTAAAGCACTGACATATCTACTGAAAATGTCAGTTTCCCTCCACAACATGAACGGTATATGATTACTCCAATCACACAGTATCTGCTCCATGATCTAGTCTAGCATAAGAGACTGGGGAAGTATGCATCTTTACCTTGTGTATTCGCCTCGTCTGGCAATACATTACCCATGCTTCGCTATCAAAGCTGTAGATCTCAGGCCCTGATTTACATATTTAGTTCAGTGTTAGTGTTTGATCCCAGAGAGCGGAAAATTTGTTGGAAATAAAGGACAGTGCACCGCGAGTTGAATAGCTAGGGGACTATAATCGGCGAACCAACTCGCTATGTCTTGGTGCACAAACAAAGCCATAATATGTGCATAATTCTTTCATTAATCAAATTTCATATTTCAAATGTTAAACATTGTGCTCAATTTTTCTGTTACCGCTTGCTATCTGTAATCTAATCTACCTAGTCATTTGAGTAAAGTTTTAAAAAAAAAAAAATTAAACTATTTATTTCAATCTATAATTTAAAGATTGAGCACAACTCACAACTGGCAACGTTGATCATATTCCGGTAAGAACCTAAGGCCTTCGTACCGGAATATGATCAGCGTTGCCAGTTGTGGCTTGTGCTCGATCAAATCCCGAAACAACCAAATAAATCAATATATCTTTTTTTCATCTGCACACAGGCACTGACGCATTTTAACTTGGTGTACTAACTGGGACTGAAGAAGAGAACATAGAGCAGATCAATACATTAACTTATATGTGTCAAACTGTAAAGGAATCACAACCTGATTTATTGAAGAGAGTCATCCGAGTATGTTCATCAAGCCAGAAGCAATTGATGGTTCTGAAATATGGACAATGAATTAAAATGACGAAAACAGCGTAACGAAACATGAAAACACTAGATGGACAAATGAATAGGTGGCCAGTCTTTCCCTCCAGTAGCGAGTGACGAGTGCAGGTATCGAAACCTCGTCCTCCGCGCTCATGACACTGTCAACATAACCTACTAACGATTACACCAACCCACCCGTTGCACCTGCAAACGCAAACCTCCAAATATTTAGAGAAAGCTTTCAAGTGGCAACATTCTAATGTGAGTCGTGGACCATTTCGCAATCACTAGAGAGGATAATTGGCCATTTGAACTTAAAAATTCTTAGCATATCGTAGACCACGAACGGGAAACATACCGACATTCTAGGAGATCTGAAAGTGGAAGAAATCTGACTCATAAACAGCGTCAATTCTCAGAAACCGAAATACTTTGGCCAGATTGAATGTCACAGCGGACTGGGAAGGACAGCAATGGAAGGGGTGGTTACTTGAGAAAGAGACAGGTGTCGCCCAGCACGAAGATGGAAACAGGACATTGTAGACACCTGCCGGATGAGGGTGCGTGAGACTGAGAACAATGTCGATATATGGAGAACCTTGTCGGCGGTCGTGCTGGGGGAGATATTCTATAAGGAACATTCCACGTAATATTGATGGGGATTTTGTGTATAAATATGTTCAATTGTCGTATGCTTAATCTCTTCTGGACTCTGAGCAGGATACACGAAATGTCTGTTATTCTTTCAGAGAATGGATATGCCTAATGCCAGCATAAAACACAATGACAGATAGCAATATCTGAGATTTCTTTCATATTGCGCAAAAATGCTTTCCTGGATAAGCATTCAAACAAGCGAACCGTACCCAGGATGTTAAAGGATTGCTGGAAACTCTGTACCCAGGATGTTAAAGGATTGCTGGAAACTCTGTACCCAGGATGTTAAAGGATTGCTGGAAACTCTGTACCCAGGATGTTAAAGGATTGCTGGAAACTCTGTACCCAGGATGTTAAAGGATTGCTGGAAACTCTGTACCCAGGATGTTAAAGGATTGCTGGAAACTGAAACTCTGTACCCAGGATGTTAAAGGATTGCTGGAAGCTACATACCAAGGATGTGAAAGGATTGCTGGAAACTCTGGACCCAGGATGTGAAAGGATTGCTGGAAGCTGAAACTCTGTATCAGAGTGGAGTTGCTTTCAATGCCAGTACTTCAACGTTCGAAGTCATTAGGCATGAAATGGAGACAGGGGCATTTCTTGCTGCCCCACAGAGCCCCACCTGATCTGATTGTGTAGATTCATGATGTATTATATGCTCTAACTCTCGGTCAATGCTTAAGAAATTAACAGGTAGAAGACTCTGGCATCAACGTGATCAACAGTTCAGACAGGCCATCTTGGAACACTGGGGTGGGTATATTGCACTGACCATGGCACACTGGTGTGGCTATATTATACTGACTATGGCACACTGGTGTGGCTATATTATACTGACAATGGCACGTTTGTGTGGCTATATTATACTGACAATGGCACGTTTGTGTGGCTATATTATACTGACAATGGCACACTGGGGTGGATATATTATACTGACTATGGAACACTGGGGTGGGTATATTATACTGACTATGGCACACTGGTGTGGCTATATTATACTGACAATGGCACGTTTGTGTGGCTATATTATACTGACTATGGCACATTGGGGTGGGTATATTGCACTGACCATGGCACACTGGTGTGGCTATATTATACTGACTATGGCACACTGGTGTGGCTATATTATACTGACAATGGCACGATTGTGTGGCTATATTATACTGACAATGGCACACTGGGGTGGATATATTATACTGACTATGGCACACTGAGGTGGGTATATTATACTGACTATGGCACGTTTGTGTGGCTATATTATACTGACTATGGCACACTGGTGTGGATATATTATACTGACTATGGCACACTGGTGTGGATATATTGTACTGACTATGGCACACTGGTGTGGATATATTGCACTGACCATGCAAGTGTGCGGGGCATGCCATCTTGGCAGACTTGTGTGGATATAATATTGCACTGACCATGGCCGACTTGTGTGGATATATTGCACTGACCATGGCAGACCTGTGTGGTTATATAGCACTGACCACACAAGTGTCCGGGATAAAGAGCTAGATGACTGTTTGTTTGCTTCCAAGCACTCATCCTGGATACATTCACATTGATCAGTGTCCATCTACGACATCCTGGTGCACGAGGGTACAATCAATTAACACAGCGCAAACTTCTGCATTGTTTAGTACTCTTCTATAAAATCACGTTTCTCTAGTTCCAGTAAACTGTGTTGTTTACTACTAATAGATTAATAGACACATTTTAAAATTGGTTATAATAACCACTTAGCAATATTTTTTGGCTTCCTAATAGATATTTATTGGGCATTATCATCTTCAGCTTGTAACATGCAGCTTTTGCGTGTATTGTTCTGTTTCTTACTTCCACTGTACATCTTCAATGTGATGTTTTCCATGAACCGGAACACTTCAGTTTCTGGAACTGCTTCAAATGAGTACCAATGACAGTAGTACACTTGAGGTCCCGCGATTCTTGTACATGATCTGTCTTGTATATATTTAAGTGGAAGCCAAAATGTGCACTTCCCGCACTTTCTATTATCTCTGCATCATTCCAACTCTTTAGTTCTGTTGCAACGTTTGCTGCTAAGAGAACATCATCAGCATCTAACAATGTTTATGGGATGCCCGCTGATTAAATATTCCGGCAAATTATCTACATACCTCATTCTGAGCTCATTGATGAAAACAACCCCGCGATAGACAACACCACAGCGGCTTACAACACGAACGATAACTCCTACAGCAATCAGCGAAAGCGGTTACAACACAGGCATCACCTGTCCTGAAAAATGTCCACAGACTAGAGATCTTTGCACATTTGGTTCCAGAAATAGAACCCAATCTTTGAGGACATCATACCTGTTGCTGTTGGTGATGTGCATCTGTGTATTTGTTTCAAATGACCTTATGCTTTGAAAACCGTGTCACGGACCAGATACACCCTGCGGACATTGTGGCTAAAGTCTTTGCCAGCACACATGCAACAAATATACACTGATACATGCAATACTGCCGGTCTCCCTGGCCGAGGAGTTAGCAGCTTTCTCCGTAACACCGAATACTCTCGTGGTTGACGTGAGCGCACGAGAATTGGAAACGATTCGAGTCGCGCCAGTGACTTATGAGAGTATCGAGCCGGTCGCTCAGAAAATAGTGGCGTGCTGATGAGCGTAATCTAACCTAAGAATCAACATACAGCTTAAAGATACTGATGTTGACCGCAATATCCTGAAACAGGATGGAAACGCGGGGAAAAAAAACATGCAATACTATCTTGCACTCTAAAGTCATTGCCAGCACACATACAACAAATAGACACTAATACTTGCAATACTAGCGTGCACTCTAAAGTAATCGCCAGCACACATACAACAAATATACACTGATACTTGCAATACTAGGGTGCGCTCTAAAGTCATCGCCAGCACACATACAATAAATATACTCTGATACTTGCAATACTAGGGTGCACTCTAAAGTCATCGCCAGCACACATACAACAAATATACACTGATACTCGCAATACTAGCGTGCACTCTAAAGTCATCGCCAGAACACATACAACAAATAGACACTGATACTTGCAATACTAGCGTGCACTCTAAAGTCATCGCCAGCACACATACAACAAATATACACTGATACTTGCAATACTAGCGTGCACTCTAAAGTCATCGCCAGCACACATACAACAAATAGACACTGATACTTGCAATACTAGCGTGCACTCTAAAGTCATCGACAGCACACATACAACAAATAGACACTGATACTTGCAATACTAGCGTGCACTCAAAAGTAATCGCCAGCACACATACAGCAAATAGACACTGATACTTGCAATAATAGCGTGCACTCTAAAGTCATCGCCAGCACACATACAACAGATAGACACTGATACTTGCAATACTAGCGTGCACTCTAAAGTAATCGCCAGCACACATACAGCAAATAGACACTGATACTTGCAATACTAGCGTGCACTCTAAAGTCATCGCCAGCACACATACAGGAAATAGACACTGATATTTGCAATACTAGGGTGTACTCTAAAGTCACCGCCAGCACATATACAACAAATAGACACTGATACTTGCAATACTAGGGTGCACTCTAAAGTCATCGCCAGCACACATACAACAAATATACACTGATACTTGCAATACTAGGGTATACTCTAAAGTCATCGCCAGCACACATACAACAAATATACACTGATACTTGCAATACTAGCGTGTACACTAAAGTCATCGCCAGCAAACATACAACAAATAGACACTGATACTTGCAATACTAGCATGTACTCTAAAGTCATCGTCAGGAAACACACAACAAATAGACACTGATACATGCAACATTAGCGTGCACTCTAAAGTCATCGCCAGCAAACATACAACAAATAGACACTGATGCATGCAATACTAGCATGTACTCTAAAGTCATCGTCAGGAAACACACAACAAATAGACACTGATACATGCAATATTAGCGTGCACTCTAAAGTCATCGCCAGCACACATACAACAAATAGACACTGATACATGCAATACTAGCGTGTACACTAAAGTCACCGCCAGCACACATACAACAAATATACACTGATACTTGCAATACTAGCGTGTACACTAAAGTCATCGCCAGCACAAATACAACAAATAGACACTGAAACTTGCAATACTAGCATGTACTCTAAAGTCATCGTCAGGAAACACACAACAAATAGACACTGATACATGCAATATTAGCGTGCACTCTAAAGTCATCGCCAGCACACATACAACAAATAGACACAGATACTTGCAACACTAGCGTGTACTCTAAAGTCATCGCCAGCACACATACAACAAATATACACTGATACTTGCAATACTAGCGTGTACCCTAAAGTCTTCGCTAGCACACATACAACAAATATACACTGATACTTGCAATACTAGCGTGTACCCTAAAGTCTTCGCCAGCACACATACAACAAATATACACCGAAGCTTGCAATACTAGCGTGCACTCTTAACAACTCCATGCAAGTAGGTTACCAGTCAACAGCACAGCACAACAAGCAATGATGTACAGACCAGATGGAAATAGAGGAAGAGGCCGACCATGTAAACGTTGGACAGAGGGAATAGCAGAGTCCATGGGAATATCGATATATGAAGCCCATAATCGGGCACTCTCACGATGTTTATACTTCACCTCGACACCGCAAGGTACAAGAGGAACATGATTAGATGAGATGAAACCCTTAACAACTGCAATAAGACGTAGTGAAGCCTATGTCATTAATTCATTCATTCATTCATTTTTTCATTCATTCATTCATTCATTCGTTCATTTATTCAGTAGTATGTCCTTTGCAGAACCTCGCTCCCATAACAACCTTCTGGAAAACTTATCGATCGTAAGCAAGATATCCCGCGTCTGATACACCAATCTAGAGGTCATCTGTCACATCCTGCACCCATCTTCTCTTAGACCTTCCTCTTCCTTTCTTCTCGGACATATATCCACCCCACGCCTCCCAACCCCCCAACCCCAACCCTATTATTGTTCCCTCCTAACTTTCTTGACGTTTCAAGTGACAAAAAAATTTCAATTTTATTTATTTTATCGTCTTTAGTAGCCAACCTTCTTCGATATTCAGTTCTTGTCTTATGGATTTATTTGTTCTTGTCTGTACCCAAGATAGTTTTAAGTATATATCTCTATGATACAACTACTTAAAAACTCTACATGAAAATATATATAAAGGCTACGCATGTTTCGTTGTTAAGGATTTGACAGGTGTGCAGCTCAACGCTTCGTGGACTGGTGATGGAAACGAGCTATCTTATGGTGGGAAAGGTGGGGACTTTAAGTCAGTCGGCTATATGGTCACTTACAAAGAATCATGATAATAATACATGTATAAGATCACAGATTTCACAATATATTACTGATGTCTTATTCAATGTTTTATAATTGCGACCCTTGACACAAATCATGTGCTTGTAGTATTTTATTCTTGCCACTTTGTGTTTTTGTGTTTTACTGATAGATACAACGGTTGTAAAATTTCACAAACTGGCCTCAGCTTGAATAATAGGAAGACAGAAGTAATTGTAATATTACAGAAACGGTTCGTGCTTAAATGTATAGCTAAGGTACATGACGTCACTATGGGGCAAGTGCAGAAATGCACATACCTAGGCGTAAAGATAACACCAGCTGGAAGATGTGTCACAGAGATAAAGAAAAGAATAGGACAAGAAAGAACAATTCATTTTATAAAATGAAGAACATCTTTTGCATTAAATCATTGCCATTGGAGGTAGGATTTCTTGCACGCTACATTTACCCACTTTTAACATGTGACCGTGAATACCGGACAATTAGCAAATAAGCAAAAAACAACAACAAAAAAAAGCAGCAGTAGAAACTTCGGAGATGTGGTATAACACATGAAAATTCCCTGGACAACTAAAATCGGTAACCTAAATGTTTTAAAAAGGACTAAGACACAAATTTTTTTTTTTTTTAAATAGAGGGGAAAAAACACTATAACTTCTCTCAAACATCAGAAAGTGGCAGTCGAACTTTCCTCCTATTGTATTCATGACATTATCAGCCAAACTCTACCAAACTACACTAACGCACTCACCATGGATGATTATTCTTAATTTCTTCTGTGTCCACACTCAATAAAGTTCATAATGTGTTCTTGAATTTTACCGAACACCCCAGCTTAACTCGCAGATTTTATGGACATGGCAGTTTTCAGGGCTGGATTATATCAACAATAGTATGTTTTCATGGACTATAATATAGTTTAATGTCAACAGTTCGTGCTCGATGTCCTTGAAATATTAGCAGCTCGGCTTGTAGTCATTACTGCCTTCCCTGCTTGCTTTGACAGGCCATATCTCGAGTTTTGAATCATGGCCATAACTTTCAACAACGGCTGTCACGCACACGCGATTTCCGTTTCTCTAAAGACAGTTCTCTATCTGTACTACTCGAAAGCTGACCATTACCTTTCAGAGAGAACCACAGGCGCTGTTCTTCATCGCTACACAACGCTGACGTCCTCGCCACTTGTGATTTCTTTAATTATTGAAATTGGTACCTTGGATCGCTGCTAACTGCTCCTAACTACCGATTCGTGCGCGTGCTGGTAAAGGGAGAAAAGGGATCGGGCGGGGTAAAGCTCTTGACTTATCGGCGCCATCTTGGTCCATAGAACGGAAGTCGTCAGTTAAACGGGTCACGTGACTGTATCTCTATTGGTCTTCTACGGAAGCCTCGTCTGAATCTGGCAGAATAATTGAGAGATAAGGCGATCGTTTAGAGAATCTGGGAGAAAATAAACGACCGGTGATTACCTTATTACAGCCCCTATTTATTAGATTTGCCATTAACTGATTTCAGAAGATCGTAAATTTGCAAACGTGGGATGAGGCACGCAGTGCAATGTTGACTTTGTATATAAAAAATAAAATCAGTTGTCAACATGGAATTACGCAAACGTTAGAGTGGAAACAAAATAAACATACATACAAACTTCACGAAACTGCCCCATTACAGCAATTGTAGCATAGTAATAGCAGTAATAACGAAAACATAGACGATCTGGCTTACACACTTATAGAGATGTAAAAGTGGTGATGGGATAATGCAGTACTCGCATGAGGTCATAAAAACAGTGAATTCTGGGAGTAGACATGTCACTGCTTGGCTGCCGTTGGAAGTTATGGAAGAGTATATCTCACTAGAACAAGTAAAGGATGTCAGTCCCACAACAAAGATGAACTGTGTGTTTCCTGGAGAATTTAGTGTTGACATTCTGGCGGCGGCATTATGCACAGTGTACCTGTGCGGGCTGTTGGTTGTCGAGACTCCGTCTTTTCCAAATTTCATATTGGACAGTGAGGAGCATTTTATGTGATATTCAGTGGCACAGATGCGGAGCATAATGGGAACGACCCGTTGCTGTGATGTTGGAACCGCGACTAACTAACTAACTAACTAACTAACTAACTAACTCACTCACTCACTCACTCACTAAATAACTAACTAACTAACTAAGTAACTAACTAAGTAACTAACTAAGTAACTAACTAACTAACTAACTCACTCACTCACTAACTAACTCACTCACTCACTCACTCGCTAACTAACTAACTAACTAACTAACTGACTAACTAACTAACTAACTCACTCACTAACTAACTAACTAACTAGCTAGCTAGCTAAACTAACTAACTAACTAGCTAAACTAACTAACTAACTAAGTAACTAGCTAAACTAACTAACTAACTAGCTAAACTAACTAACTAACTAACTAACTAACTAGCTAAACTAACTACCTAACTAACTAACTAGCTAACTAACTAACTAACTAACTAACTAACTAACTAACTAGCTAAACTAACTAACTAACTAACTAAATAACTAACTAACTAACTAAATAACTAACTAACTAACTAGCTAAACTAACTAACTAACTAACTAACTAAGTCCCACAACAAACACTGCTGCTGGGGTGTTAGGTCTTCACATGGGCCGCGCTGCATTGTTCCCTTCCCCGCCAACTTTCCTTTCCAGGCGATTCCAAGAAACTTCTGGATATTATCTGGTGCCAGTATTCCACTGTGTCGACCCCAGTGCCAGTCTGGTGTGAAAAAACGGGGAGGGGGGAACTCGATCGCTGTCTGGAATTGAACCATGACAGCTGTTTTGTCACTAGATCACCACGGGTCTAGATTGTACTAAACGTAGTGGGATAACCACATACATATAGGCCGCACCGTTAGTTATAGTGTGGGTGTGCCCAAGGGCCTGTATATCTGTAGTTGGATACATCATGTGTGACCACCGAGACTACATTGTGGAAAAGTACAGCATATCGCGACAACATAAATGATCGTATTTTACCCCACTGTTAGCTCAGTACTGGCTTCAAGGGGTAGAATCTTACACATATGTAGGTACCAATGTAGACAAATATGGGGGAAACAGATAGAGAATACAAAATTAAAGAGGAGCTTGAATACACCGGGGAATGTGTACAATTTAATGTAAATTACAACCAGTAGAAGGCAATCATCCGTGTGTTTTGGTCACATGTTATGTTGTCAAGCGTAAGATATTTTAAAATGTTAATTGCATATCCTTGACAGAACTTTGCAGTCAATCCCAGCATTTCTTTGGCTGTTTGTGATTCCTGGGCAAGTTTGCGTTCAGCAGTTTCATATTGATTTCTGAACCACCGACACTCATACCATTGTATGAAAACCAACGCAAGGCGGCCTGCTTCCAAAAATCCCGCAGCTCTGTTTCGAACGTGGTATGCGGGGTTATGAATTGCATTTGTAACCCCTTCGCCACTGAGCCGGTGGATATGTAAAGTTGACGTCAAGTCGCTACTGTTGTTTGAGTCATCAATCCCGACACCCCACACTAAGTCAACGGATTCCGGCGGAGGAGCACAATTGGAAGCTTTATCCTAGTGCTGAGGAAATACAACCCAAAGATTAACGTCAAGGTAGGGCAGACCAAGCAATTGGTCGGCAATTGGTCTAGGATCAAAACTCCAACAGGCGGAACAGTTAGAGCATTGCTTTACTTACCTGGTAGCTTCTGTAGCTTGTCTTGTATTGGTGCTTGCTTGTGTTCGCTGGCTGTGAACTCCAGCGTGAAGTCATGTATGTCGGATGA
Source organism: Cepaea nemoralis (assembly GCA_014155875.1). NCBI lineage: Eukaryota > Metazoa > Mollusca > Gastropoda > Stylommatophora > Helicidae > Cepaea > Cepaea nemoralis. Next base: position 48,182 of record JACEFZ010009003.1, on the reverse strand, counting down.
AGACATCCTGTTGTCCAACATCAGTGTGATGTCATACAGGACTGAGGTTTGCGTGAGTATCCGTTGTCCCATGTCTGGCTTATTGGTGTGCAGACTGGTGGTTCCTCGCCGTGCAGGCAGATACTCTCTGACTTCGGAAGAATCTGCGATCCTACTACGTTAGCCAGGACCCCGAAGGGACCTGTTGCCCAGGACGCACGACTAGGACGTGTTAGTAGATCTTGGCCAGTATAGAACCTGGCCCTGGTGCCATGGAAACACCCTTGCGTTCCTCTTGTATTAGGTGTTACCTTTCCTCTGGAGTAAACTAGGCATGCCGAGAAAGGGATCACGCTGCTTGGAAAACACATGGACTCTATAATTCAGTCCAGGCTTTGTGCTATGGAGAAGTATAATTCATTCCCTGGTCCCCACCATAAGTTATAGTAATTTTTTTAAGCACAATGTTAACAAACTGTCATCTTCCAAGACGGCCAAGGGCCAGTAGTATGAATTAGAAACACGGAGAACGACTACAGTAATGACAATTAAGCTGCACACATTGACTAGTCCTTGAGTGCGCAGAATAAACACATGAAAAATACATTGTCTCGTAGCAGTTTCCTGCTATGGTGCTGTGATATGATAGCGCCAACACATTGTGTAGGCCTGACAGCAAAGAATAGGTGGACAATCTGTTCCTCACTGTGTAGGCCTGACAGCAAAGAACATGTGTACAATCTGTCCCTCACTGTGTAGGCCTGACAGCAAAGAACATGTGGCCAATCTGTCCCTCACTGTGTAGGCCTGACAGCAAAGGACAGGTGGCCAATCTGTGCCTCACTGTGTAGGCCTGACAGCAAAGAACATGTGGCCAATCTGTCCCTCACTGTGTAGGCCTGACAGCAAAGAACAGGTGACAAATCTGTGCCTCACTGTGTAGGCCTGACAGCAAAGAATGGGTGGCCAATCTGTCCCTCACTGTGTAGGCCTGACAGCAAAGAACATGTGACCAATCTGTCCCTCATTGTGTAGGCCTGACAGCAAAGAACAGGTGGCCAATCTGTTCCTCACTGTTTAGGCCTGACAGCAAAGAACATGTGGCCAATCTGTCCCTCATTGTGTAGGCCTGACAGCAAAGAACAGGTGGCCAATCTGTGCCTCACTGTGTAGGCCTGACAGCAAAGAACAGGTGACCAATCTGTCCCTCACTGTGTAGGCCTGACAGCAAAGAACATGTGACCAATCTGTCCCTCACTGTGTAGGCCTGACAGCAAAGAACAGGTGGCCAATCTGTCCCTCACTGTGTAGGCCTGACAGCAAAGAACAGGTGGCCAATCTGTCCCTCACTGTGTAGGCCTGACAGCAAAGAACAGGTGGCCAATCTGTCCCTCACTGTGTAGGCCTGACAGCAAAGAACAGGTGGCCAATCTGTCCCTCACTGTGTAGGCCTGACAGCAAAGAATGGGTGACCAATCTGTGCCTCACTGTTTAGGCCTGACAGCAAAGAACAGGTGACCAATCTGTGCCTCACTGTGTAGGCCTGACAGCAAAGAACAGGTGACCAATCTGTGCCTCACTGTGTAGGCCTGACAGCAAAGAATGGGTAACCAATCTGTGCCTCACTGTGTAGGCCTGACAGCAAAGAACAGGTGGCCAATCTGTCCTCACTGTGTAGGCCTGACAGCAAAGAACAGGTGGCCAATCTGTCCCTCACTGTGTAGGCCTGACAGCAAAGAATGGGTGACCAATCTGTGCCTCACTGTGTAGGCCTGACAGCAAAGAATAGGTGGACAATCTGTTCCTCACTGTGTAGGCCTGACAGCAAAGAACATGTGTACAATCTGTCCCTCACTGTGTAGGCCTGACAGCAAAGAACATGTGGCCAATCTGTCCCTCACTGTGTAGGCCTGACAGCAAAGGACAGGTGGCCAATCTGTGCCTCACTGTGTAGGCCTGACAGCAAAGAACATGTGGCCAATCTGTCCCTCACTGTGTAGGCCTGACAGCAAAGAATGGTGTACCAATCTGTGCCTCACTGTGTAGGCCTGACAGCAAGAATAGGTGGACAATCTGTTCCTCACTGTGTAGGCCTGACAGCAAAGACATGTGTACAATCTGTCCCTCATTGTGTAGGCCTGACAGCAAAGAACAGGTGGCCAATCTGTCCCTCACTGTGTAGGCCTGACAGCAAAGACTAGGTGGCCAATCTGTCCCTCACTGTGTAGGCCTGACAGCAAAGAACAGGTAGGCCAATCTGTCCCTCACTGTGTAGGCCTGACAGCAAAGAACAGGTGACCAATCTGTCCCTCACTGTGTAGGCCTGACAGCAAAGAACAGGTGGCCAATCTGTCCCTCACTGTGTAGGCCTGACAGCAAAGAACAGGTGGCCAATCTGTCCCTCACTGTGTAGGCCTGACAGCAAAGAACAGGTGGCCAATCTGTCCCTCACTGTGTAGGCCTGACAGCAAAGAACAGGTGGCCAATCTGTCCCTCACTGTGTAGGCCTGACAGCAAAGAACAGGTGGCCAATCTGTGCCTCACTGTGTAGGCCTGACAGCAAAGAACAGGTGGCCAATCTGTCCCTCACTGTGTAGGCCTGACAGCAAAGAACAGGTGGCCAATCTGTCCCTCACTGTGTAGGCCTGACAGCAAAGAATGGGTGACCAATCTGTGCCTCACTGTTTAGGCCTGACAGCAAAGAACAGGTGACCAATCTGTGCCTCACTGTGTAGGCCTGACAGCAAAGAACAGGTGACCAATCTGTGCCTCACTGTGTAGGCCTGACAGCAAAGAATGGGTGACCAATCTGTGCCTCACTGTGTAGGCCTGACAGCAAAGAACAGGTGACCAATCTGTGCCTCACTGTGTAGGCCTGACAGCAAAGAACATGTGACCAATCTGTCCCTCACTGTGTAGGCCTGACAGCAAAGAACATGTGACCAATCTGTCCCTCACTGTGTAGGCCTGACAGCAAAGAACAGGTGACCAATCTGTCCCTCACTGTGTAGGCCTGACAGCAAAGAACATGTGACCAATCTGTCCCTCACTGTGTAGGCCTGACAGCAAAGAACAGGTGGCCAATCTGTGCCTCACTGTGTAGGCCTGACAGCAAAGAACAGGTGACCAATTTGTCCCTCACTTTGGCAAGCGACGAGTCCAGGCGTAGAGCCAGCGTCCGAGCAAGCCCATGACATTACCCGCGCAGTTTGCTATCAACTTCGCTAGCACGCAATAGAAGAACTAAAATAGTATGACGACATTACTTGGGGGTAGAACTAGACAGATTCAGGCGAATCAATAGGTCAGTTAAAGCGCTGGCGCTGGGTATGACACACATACATGGAGAAAACCTGATATCGTGTAACTTGACAGTCTTCTCTGGAAAGCACAGGTCAAACTAAATAAGGGGAGCCTCACAATACGTTGACATGAGACTTAGAGACGCGAAGTTTCATATGTTGGGGTTCTGCGGGAATATCAATTACGAGAGCGGCTTGGTGTGGGTTTTCTTAGAATCTATTGTGACATTGGCAATGTACCACCAAACTGATCAAGCTGATTCTATCACACCCATGCAGTCAGCACTTTCCCAGACAACGGTATTATTTTAGTCTAGTTAGCGGGACGTTTGTCCAGCCAATGCAATGGTTGTAATAACAAACTACGCCAGTTTTGTACCAGTGGAGACACCTAACGCCATGTTTTGATTAAGAGGACGTCCCTATATTAAACAACAGGTAATTGGTAGACTAAAACTCACCGTGCAAGAATCTGTTTATTTTATCTCTAAAGTTTGGGCGGAGTACGCAATTAACGTGGTAGGGAGGCTAATCGCCCTATTTCCTTATAAGTCACCCGTTACTCTATCCGTTGGCACTCGGCAGTAGTTTAAATTCAGAAAAGATATGGTGAAATTCGATAGGACTTACCCAGGTGCCGTCTGTTAACAGGTAGGAGAACGCTTAAATAAAACCGCTTATGTTAGGAGGCTATGGTAGGAGTATTTGAACATTCGGTTAGAACTCTATGTTAGAATGTGGCTTGTGAATTCCGTCTCTCTGGGTGAAATATTCTGAATATATATAATGATTATTTCCCTGGCTAATAAACTATTACTGGATTATCGTTCTTTGCTTATGCTACATTTAATGAGAAAATCTTCTGCTAGGCAAATCTGTAATATATATATATATATATATATATATATATATATATATATACTATATATATATATATATATATATATATATATATATATATATATATCTATATATATATATATATATATATATAGAGAGAGGTAGGAATTACCAGGACTCTGTGACAGTGTCATTCCTGATAGGAACCACCTCAGTCAGTAAACGAAGCAATAGGTATTTGAATGTACGACTGAGTAAGACACACAATGCACGAATAAAATGAGACATGTCTTGCAGACACGAGAGAGGGATGCCAATCTCAGATATTTATATGTGGGTAATAGTCACATAAAATCATAGGAGTGACAACACACAACAAAGGAGGGTCTGGCGAACTCCCGGTCCCCAATATGGCGGATAGGCATTTGAAACGTTAAGGCCTCTGAAGTGTTTATGCTTGTGGCTACCGTTTGCATTCGCATTTTCATCATATTGGACTGGAAGTGCATGGTCCCGTCGCCCTGCTGCTGAGTGTGTGCGTGGGGCGACACCGTGAGCTGTGAATTTCATGTGGAATACTTGTACATCTGTCCACGGTCGTTTGTAGCGGAACTGCATGTTCGGAACAATGGCGGCCGGCTGTTGCTGAATTGACTGGTTTGCCTTTTCCGTTCACGAGTGCATTTTTCGTGAGACTCCTGGGAGTCAATGCTGTAGCTACGGAGTTCGTGCTTTGTGCGGCGCTTTCGGCGGGTGGCCCTGCGGAAAGAGAACGAGCCATATGGGATAAAACTTGGGTCAATGAAGTCTTTCTTGTGACTGCCGATTCCATCGATGATGAACTGTATTTTTTGTGGAGGACTTTAGTATTGGCATTATGGCGGTGACATTATGCACAGTGTGCCCGTGCGGGCTGTTGGTTGCCGAGACTCCTGTCTTTTCCACTTTTCTCATTGGGCAATGAGGAGCATTTTGTGTGATATTGACTGGCACAGGAACGGAGCATATTGGGGACGACCCGTTGCTGTGAAGTTGGAACCATGACTAACTAACTAACTAACCTGCACCTGTGTAATAATACCGTCCCCTTCTCGTTCCACCCACTTGTTTTATGAGGATGGGTACGTGTATGTTGGTCATGTTTCTAAAATACAATTGGTGGTTCTGGTGTGCCTAACCGGGTTACATCCAAACCAGGAGTGGTGAAATCATAAAGGAATAATGAGAGAATCTACCTTCATGCTATAGTGAAGAGTAGAGGAACTTTTATCAGCAATTGCCAATCTAAACTACCCCAGCCTTGTGGACTTAAGCTGAGTATGGTCATAATAACCTCAGTGACGACCAGCTGCCAATAGCTTAGACTAAACTGGAATCTACATTTAACAGTCAACGCAGATTATCAAAGATTTACTATTACCACCCCAGTTATATGTAATAGCCAGAGATATATATCTTTAGTCGTAGAAACGAGGACGGTCAACCTCTTCTAGTAGACCAGAGATTTACATGTGATCCGGAGAAGTTCAGAGACAGAACGTTATAGATAGTCACATATGTTAGTGATAGAGATTAACAATGATTTCAATTGTGTATTAATAGTTGTGTACATTATGATTTCCCATGGAGCATACATCTCCCCCATTTATTCATTTTAAGATTATGATCTTATTCCAACGAGTTAGATTTATTTTTATCAGAGTGGTGTGTATATATTGTGTTAAACAATAGTGTGACGGAACTACATCACTGAATAACAGATCAGGACAGCTGTGTGGCAGGGAAAACTACTCGCTTTCAGTATAGCCAGAGTTAGCGTTCTCCTCCTCTGAGGGCAGTGACTTTCCTGTGTTCTCTTGGCCTTCTACGGGAAGACCTGACCTGATACCTTAGTGGAATTTTACCATATGTGTCTGTTCCAGTACTAGGGAATCTGAAGAGCCATTTCTAGTTGTCATTTAGTAGTCGGCATCAACGATTTGAGGAGATATATCTCCCATTTCAAATCAACATACCACATTATTGCTACAATAGGAGATTAGCGTAGAAGATGCAGTAGCAAGCAGCAGCAGCGAAGAAGAAGAGGTAGGCAAGAGAAAGAGAGGTTGATTGACGGTTATGACGAGTCTGGGTGTAGTGGAGTGGTGGACTACTTCATAGCCATTGTTGAACGATTTCCGGGTCTATTGTTGGGAGAACTCCAGATCTTTTGTTGGAAGATTTCCTAGTCTATTGTTGGAAGTTTCATAGTCCATCGTTAGCAGATTTTCGCAGTACACAGTACCTGAGGATGGCATACCACTGTCTATGGGAATAATAACAGCAGTAGAGTCATCTCAGATAAGGGCCAAATAAAAAATCATAATTCATATGAACATGTGAGCTGTGCATTTCAGAAAAAAGAAAAAAAATTTCATATCGTAGTTATGTCTATAGTTTGTATCTGACGAGATACAGCAACATATTCCATAATTCAGGAAATAAATTATGCAATTTATTTTGTGTTGTTTGAGTTCTCTTTGTTGAAATGTACAATTAATTCTTCAAATGTACAACGGGAAAACTGTGCCGCGGTAGCTTTGTGGCTAGCACGCTAACTGGCCGCCTGCGCGTAGCGTGCGGGAATTCCCGTCCAGATAGGGCTGTTTGTGTCCAACTGACCTGAGCTCAGAGGTCGACCAGCCTACAATCGGCACCAGGAAGTGCTGTGGGGTGTGGGAAGAAAAAGCGGCCAGCGGGGTATTGATTACATGATCCATTAAATGTTAATTGGTGGAGAACTGAACGCGCTAGCACCATGTACCCATTACGTCACGGGGCGTGGGGAGAGTCCTTTACCTGGTTTATTGAAACACATCTGTTGGTTAGTGGAATTGTTATGTGAGATAATGTGTGGAACATTGTGTGAGATAATGTGTGGAGCAATGTGTGAGATAATGTGTGGAGCAATATGTGAGATAATTTGTGGAGCAATATGTGAGATAATGTTTAGAACAATATGTGAGGTAATGTGTGAAACAATATGTGAGATAATGTTTAGACCAATATGTGAGGTAATGTGTGAAACAATATGTGAGATAATGTTTAGAACAATATGTAAGACAATGTCTGAAATAATGTGTGAGACGATATGTGTAATAATATGTGAGATAATGTGTGAAATTACATGTGAGATAATGTGTGAAATAATATGTGAGGTAATGTGTGAAACAATATGTGAGATAATGTATGAAATAATATGTGAGATAATGTGTGAAATAATATGTGAGATAATGTGTGAAATAATATGTGAGATAATGTGTGAAATAATATGTGAGATAATGTGTGAAATAATATGTGCAATAATGTGTACAACAATATGTGAGATAATGTTTAGAACAATATGTGAGGTAATGTGTGAAATAATATGTGAGGTAATGTGTGAAATAATATGTGAGATAATGTCTGAAATAATATGTGAGATAATGTGTGGAAATACTATGTGAGGTAATGTGTGAAATAATATGTGAGATAATGTGTGAAATAATGTGTGAGACGATATGTGTAATTATATATGAGATAATGTGTGAAATTATATGTGAGATAATGTGTGAAATAATATGTGAGATAATGTGTGAAACAATATGTGAGATAATGTTTAGAAACAATCTGTGAGGTAATGTGTGAAACAATATGTGAGATAATGTGTGAAATAATATGTGAGATAATGTGTGGAACAATATGTGAGATAATGTTGTGAAATTTTATGTGAGATAATGTGTGAAATAATGTGAGATAATGTGGTGAAACAATATGTGAGATAATGTGTGAAATAATATGTGAGATAATGTGTGAAATAATATGTGAGATAATGTTGTCACGGGAAAACTGCAGTTTAGTGATTCCTTGATAACTTACATATAAAACTACAATGTAGGAGGAGGGTTAACAATCGTGTACTTCAGTCTGAGAGGAAGATAAATTAAAGATCATTGACCGACGGATATAAAAATAGGATACAGGTGTTCGCAGAGGTCATTGCCTGACGATCTGATCGGACGGACACGGGAAACGGGGAGTTCGCGTTGGGGAAAAATGACCGGAGAAGGCGATCAACGGGTTCGGACGCTTTGAAGTATTAGCGTAAGGGGAACCCAGGGAACAGCGTAAGAACGGAACGAAACGAGCAAACTAATCACTACGTGATTTCACCGCCTTTTGATGTGCAGGATACGTCAAGAGACGAGTGTTGAGGTATGAACATCAAACAATAACGGAGGATGGGCCACTCGATATAAATAGTAGAAATTGGGTTTTATCTGTTTTAGTGTGTGTTCCAAACTGGACAGAGATATCTATTAATCCCAGGTGTGGAAAAGAAATTATAGTCCCGTATTGTTTAAGGCACTGGAATATTAGTGCCGATGTGCTTAATTATTAATTTCGATTCCGGGATAATAATAGAAGATATAAGGTAAACTAATCTTAGCGTAATAGTAGCATAGGGATATAGGTGTTTGTTCTTGACTTGTGGCATTGCTTTCGTTTATCTAATCGTGTAAACTTTAGTGCACTCATAAAATCGTATGTCCGTATGTTTTTCGGAGGCTTCTCAGTATGGCTAGAGAAGGACTCTCACATAAGAAAATAATATGAAGCGGGACTCATATCACCGGATTACCTATCTTCTCCACAGGTTCCAATCCCCCTATTGAAATCAGGAGAAGAAATGAAGGTTACTTCACTTGAGCAAATAAAGTACCTACTTAGAACCAACAAGAACATAGACATGTTTTAATATGAAGAAGTGATAACGTAACGTCAAATACAGAACACTGTATGCTCAAACGAATATACAACTAAAGCCCTTAAAAGGAAAGACGTTAACCTGTGGCAAGCAGGGATACTTAAAACTGCATGCAATTGCACTGTGCAGAAACACTTAAACTTTATTAACAAGAGACATTGTGTAGAACATTTATAGTAACTCTAGACAATGTTTGATAGTGGCGGTGTGTATTCAGAGGTGGACTATAATACCTTCCAAACGGGAATATCTGAATTTCAGTGACTTACCAAATCGGATATTTTCTGGTGATAAGACATGAACAGTTGTTTTCTTCAAGAATTGGATAAGTCCAGACTCAAGCAGGAGGAGATCATCCAGAGTGAGATCCACTCCATTTCTATGTGTGCTGTCCCTGTGTTTAGCGACAGAAGAGGCGAGGAAAATCTCGGCACCTACGAAGTCAAAGTCCTATCTTGCATTCACACTAATAGACACACCATACTTACATATACCACAGTCCATCCATACACAGACATAGTTTTATTTAATAAATATTTTATTAATTGTGAAGGAAACTGTTGTCGGAGTATGTGATGAAGGGAATCATAGAGAGAGAGAAAGGAATAGATTATGGCAGGGAAAACAGAAGGGAGGAGTGTAGACAGACGTCAGTCAAGAATCCCAAGACAAGAAGAAGTAATAAGGTGTGCTTGTTCATTCCACGTTCCTCCGGGACGACAAGTGACAAATGTATGAAATAATATGTGAGATAATGTGTGAAATAATATGTGAGATAATGTGTGAAACAATATTGGAGATAATGTTTGAAATAATATGTGAGATAATGTGTGAAATAATATGTGAGATAATGTGTGAAATAATGTGTGAGATAATGTGTGAAATAATATGTGAGATACTGTGTGAAATAATGTGTGAGACGATACTATATGAGATAATGTGTGAAATTATATGTGAGATAATGTGTGAAATAATATGTGAGGTAATGTGTGAAATAATATGTGAGGTAATGTGTGAAACAATATGTGAGATAATGTGTGAAATAATATGTGAGATAATGTGTGAAATAATATGTCAGACAATATATCAGATAATATGTTAAACAATATGTCAGATAATATGTCAAACAATATATCAGATAATATGTCAAACAATATATCAGATAATATGTCAAACAATATATCAGATAATATGTCAGATAATATGTCAGATAATATGTCAAACAATATATCAGATAATATGTCAAACAATATATCAGATAATATGTCAAACAATATGTGAGATAATATGTCAGATAATATGTCAAACAATATATCAGATAATATGTCAAACAATATATCAGATAATATGTCAAACAATATGTGAGATAATATGTCAAACAATATGTGAGACAGTATGTGAGAGTATTCAGACAGCAAGTGTGACAGTATGTGAGACAGTATGTGAGACAGTATGTGAGACAGTATGTGAGAGTATTCAGACAGTATGTGAGACAGTATAGTGAGACAGTATGTGAGACAGTATGTGAGACAGTATGTGAGACAGCATGTGAGACAGTATGTGAGACAGTATGTGAGACAGTATGTGGGACAGTTTGTGAGACAGCATGTGAGACAGTATGTGAGACAGCATGTGAGACAGCATGTGAGACAGTATGTGAGACAGTATGTGAGACAGTTTGTGAGACAGTATGTGAGACAGTATGTGAGACAGTATGTGAGACAGTATGTGAGACAGGATGTGAGACAGTATGTGGGACAGTATGTGAGATAGTATGTGAGACAGTATGTGAGACAATATGGGAGACAGTATGTGGGACAGTTTGTGAGACAATATGTGAGACAGCATGTGAGATAGTTTGTGAGACAGTATGTGAGACAGCATGTGAGACAGTATGTGAGACAGTATGTGAGACAGTATGGGAGACAGTATATGGGACACTATGTGAGACAGCATGTGAGACAGTATGTGGGACAGTATGTGAGACAGTATGTGAGATAGTATGTGAGACAGTATGTGAGACAATATGGGAGACAGTATGTGGGACAGTTTGTGAGACAATATGTGAGACAGCATGTGAGATAGTTTGTGAGACAGTATGTGAGACAGCATGTGAGACAGTATGTGAGACAGTATGTGAGACAGTATGGGAGACAGTATATGGGACACTATGTGAGACAGCATGGGAGACAGTATGTGAGACAGCATGTGAGACAGCATGTGAGACAGTATGTGATACAGTATGTGAGACAGTTTGTGAGACAGTATGTGAGACAGTATGTGAGACAGATGTGAGACAGTATGTGAGACAGTATGTGAGACAGTATGTGGGACAGTATGTGAGATAGTATGTGAGACAGTATGTGGAGACAAATGGGAGACAGTATGTGGGACAGTTTGTGAGACAATATGTGAGACAGCATGTGAGATAGTTTGTGAGACAGTATGTGAGACAGCATGTAGGACAGTAGTGAGACAGTATGTGAGACAGTATGGAGACAGTATATGTGACACTATGTGAGACAGCATGTGAGACAGTATGTGGGACAGTATGTGAGACAGTATGTGAGATAGTATGTGGGACAGTATGTGAGACAGCATGTGAGACAGTATGTGAGACAGTATGTGGGACAGTATGTGGGACAGTATGTGACACAGTTTGAGACAGTATGTGAGACAGTATGTGAGACAGTATGTGAGACAGTATGTGAGACAGCATGTGAGACAGTATGTGAGACAGTATGTGTGACAGTATGTGGGACAGCATGTGAGACAGCATGTGAGACAGTATGTGAGACAGCATGTGAGACAGTATGTGAGACAGTATGTGGGACAGCATGTGAGACAGCATGTGAGACAGTATGGGAGACAGCATGTGAGACAGTATGTGGGACAGTATGTGAGACAGTATGTGAGATAGTTTGTGAGACAGTATGTGAGACAGTATGTGAGACAGTATGTGAGACAGCATGTGAGACAGTATGTGGGACAGTAAGTGAGACAGTATGTGAGACAGTATGTGAGCCAGTATGTGAGCTAGTTTGTGAGACAGTATGTGAGACAGTATGTGAGACAGTATGTGAGACAGCATGTGAGACAGTATGTGGGACAGTATGTGAGACAGTATGTGAGACAGCATGTGAGACAGTTTGTGGGACATTTTGTGGGACAGTATGTGGGACAGTATGTGAGACAGCGTGTGAGACAGTATGTGAGACAGTATGTGAGACAGCATGAGACAGCTTGTGAGACAGTATGTGAGACAGCATGTGAGACAGTATGTGGGACAGTTTGTGAGACAGCACGTGAGACAGTATGTGAGACAGCTGTGAGACAGTATGTGAGACAGTATGTGAGACAGTATGTGAGACAGTATGTGAGACAGTATGTGAGACAGTATGTGAGACAGGATGTGAGACAGTATGTGAGACAGTATGTGAGACAGTATGTGAGACAGCATGTGAGACAATATGGGAGACAGTATGTGAGACAGTATGTGAGACAATATGTGAGACAGCATGTGAGATAGTTTGTGAGACAGTATGTGAGACAGCATGTGAGACAGTATGTGAGACAGTATGTGAGACAGTATGGGAGACAGTATGTGGGACAGTTTGTGAGACAATATGTGAGACAGCATGTGAGATAGTTTGTGAGACAGTATGTGAGACAGCATGTGAGACAGTAGGTGAAACAGTATGTGAGACAGTATGTGGGACAGTTGTGGGACAGTATGTGAGACAGTATGTGAGACAGTATGTGGGACAGTTTGTGAGACAGTATGTGAGACAGCATGTGAGACAGTATGTGAGACAGTATGTGAGACAGTATGTGAGACAGTATGTGAGACAGCATGTGAGACAGTATGTGAGACAGCATGTGAGACAGTATGTGAGACAGTTGTGAGAAGCATGTGAGACAGGTCGTGAGACAGCATGTGAGACAGTATGTGAGACAGTATGTGAGACAGTATGTGGGACAGCATGTGAGACAGCATGTGAGATAGTATGTGAGACAGCATGTGAGACAGTATGTGAGACAGTATGTGAGACAGCATGTGAGATAGTTTGTGAGACAGTATGTGAGACAGTATGTGAGACAGCATGTGAGACAGTATGTGAGACAGTTTGTGAGACAGCATGTGAGACTGTACGTGAGACAGTATGTGTTAGATGCATGTCAAATCTTTGGTCACGTGACGTTACATTTACTAATTTACTCATCGCAATCCGTGGCGAAGGGCTTATGGACGCAGTTCGTAATCTCGTATACCCGCGTGCAAAACACAACTGCGGGCGATTTGGCAGCAGACAGCCTTGCGTTGGTTTTTCTTTACGATATGTTATGGATGTCGGTCGTTCCGAAAGCAATGGTAAACTACTGAACATAAACTTGCCAAGAGGTAACAGCAAACAAAAATGCTGGTGTTGATTGCGTCGTCCTGTAAAGGATATGCAACTAACTTATTATCAATAATTAGCTTTGGCATGTGTATAATATACATAAGGGACGTAACACACAAATGAAATCTCACAGCTCGATTAACACACACATGCTGCTCGGAGTAACCGTCCTTGTGGCTTGAGGAATAGTGAGACGCGCATTTTAATAATGCTCCGTCATATTGACTCTTCGAGATCACCTGTATGTGATTTGGAAGCAGATCCCCTTGCGTTGCCATTCAGATAATGCGCCGGCCATTCAGAAATCGATGGTAAATTACTGAACTAACATTGTCTAGTAAACCACACACAGCTCATAAATGCTGGAACCGATTGCAGCGTCCTGTGAAGACATGAAGCAACTTTAATGCTCGGAGTACGGACGTCTGGGGAGTTCAAATATAAAGCAATTAAGGCAGGCAGGAAAATCCCGGCAGCTTAGTGGGCTAGCTCTGTGTCATAATTGGAGTTTGATTCACCCAGTTCTGCCGTCTCAGACAGCCGTCTAAATCAAGGAACAAACACCCAGAGAATAGAACAACCACTTCCGCTTGCCGTGTTAGCAAAGCATTCTGGGGTTATACTGCAGCCATTACAAGTAATTACATAAATCGCCCAGTAACGATAATGTATTGGTGGGCGGAAATTGCACGCGACCGTTACATTTTATGACGTGTTTAGATAATTCTCGGTTGTCAGTTTGATCTTTTATCCTTTTTTAAAAAGTATTAGAAATCTATAATAACAGCCACCATTCATCTTAATTTATATCACGCCATATCGTGACCCGATTCTATTGAAGAACTGTCGAAAGTATGTTTGTAATTCATTGTTTTATATTGAATGAATGCTGTTAATTCTTTGTCAGTTATTTCAGCGTTATATGTGTAATCATTGGACATTCATATGAGCTATGTCAGGAAAAATGAAGGGTTTGATCACAATTCCTTTAGTATTGTTTTATATGTAATTATGGCATTTATTTCTTGTAAAGACATTCGGTCATCTAGACACATGAATGGCGTAAAGTGGGATATATGCAGAGATAAAGAACAGAATGGGCAAACAAAAACCACATTTCATAAAATAAATGATGTTTATAATATACAATAAATTCCTGCCATTTTTTTTTAATGGTTTGTTGCATTGTCCTTTACAGGCGCCTCATCAACCCCATCATTTATTGGTTGTTTGTGATCTACTGGGCAATGTTTGTTCAAAACAATGTATCCCGTTCATGAATTTAAACACACACGCCGTTAATAAAATATTGCACGATTTATTGTCTGGCATATTTCGCTGCATCTGGTCAGGTGCATACTGCAGCTAGTTGGAAACAAAATGGAGCCGTGATGGAATAGTAGTTAGAACCTGTATTTATCAAGAAGATGGCCCGGTTCAATCCTCAATAATGACAGGATGTATGTTTCTCACTAGCTTGGCATTGTGGTCCTCCCTGCCTTCTAAACTAGGTAACCAATAGTTTCAAAATATGAAGGGAATTGGGTTGGGGGGGGGGGGGGGGGGGGGGTTGAGAGGGACCGACTACTCCACATCGTTAATTGTGGCGTAGAACATGGGACGACCTCCTGCTTCACACCCAAACATCAACATTTACCACAGGCTAGAGTTACCTTCCACTTCCAGAGCCGCACAGGTCAGATGAAAACATTTGTTGCAGCCGTGTCCAACATACGCAGAACTGGGAACACTATTTTGGAATAGACCTGCTCCATTTGAGGACAAGATCTATGGAGATGTCAACAAACTCAAGTTGACAGCTGCTTTCTTTTTTATTCATTCATATTAAGTCATAAGATAAACAAAGAAGAAGAAGAAGAAGAAGAAGAAAAAGAAGAAGAAGAAGAAAAAAGGGAAAAAGAAGAAGAAGAAGAAGAAGAAGAAGAAGAAAAGAAGAAGAAAGAAAAAGAAGAAGAAGAAAAAGGGGGAAAGGGGAGGAAGAAATGAAGTGGGAAGGGTGGAATGAAAAGAAGGAAGGAAGGAGAAGAGGAAGGAAGGAAGGAAGGAAGGGAGGGAGGGAGGAAGGAAGGAAGGAAGGAAGGAAGGAAAGAAGGAAGGAAGGGTGGAAGAAAAGAAGGAAGGAGGGAGAAGAGGAAGGAAGGAAGGAAGGAAGGAAGGAAGGAAGGAAGGAAGGAAGGAAGGAAGGAAGGAAGGAAGGAAGGAAGGAAGGAAGGAAGGAAGGAAGGAAGGAAGGAAGGAGAACGTAATTCTAATAATGGAAGCTAAGCAGTGACTATTTTTCTGATAAGCAAACGGGCTACAGCCATGACTCCACGACCCCGCCCCAACATAATATCCACGTGTACTCTTTA
>JACEFZ010009003.1:0-27500 GCA_014155875.1 Cepaea nemoralis | reverse complement strand
AAAGTGGTGATCATAACTTGAACTCTTGGTCAGCCCTCTCCCTGGCGGTAAGTTGAGCAGCTGATGTCGCGAAGCGGTCGCCGGGACTGAACTCCTGACTCGGGTAACAGATGGTGCTTAAGAGTCCCAAGTCTTGGCCGAACTCAGTCGTGTCCTTCTTGAGCTTGGCAACAGAGACTAAGATGCAGGCAAAGACTGTTAGTTTACAGACTTGTTTGCCTATGTGTGTCTAACTGTTATTTAACATGTCCGCTGTTGTTGTTTCTTTCTTTCTTTCTTTCTGTCTTTCTTTCTTTCTTTCTTTCTTTCTTTCTTTCTTTCTTTCTTTCTTTCTTTCTTTCTTTCTTTCTTTCTTTCTTTCTTTCTTTCTTTGATGACAAGTGTGCCGTTGGAATTAACTGAATTGTGTTAAAGTAAGAAGAAAAAAAACATTAAAGTTGCATGGCCTTGACAGGATGTAGCAGTAAACCCCAGCATTTTCGCTGTTCGTGATTCCTGGGCAAATTTTACGTTCAGTAGTTTGCCATTGCTTTCTGAACGACCGGCTCCTATACCTTTTTCGAATATAACCAGCACTGCTGTGTTTCGAACCCGGGTATACGGGCTCACAAACCGCGTTCGCAAGCCCTTAGCCACAGAGACCGGTTGTTAAAGTAAGAGAAGTATATAATGTATGTGTGATTGAGTTAATCTCGACAGCAGAGAGCTAAGAAGGTCAGAACGTTAGACGGGCCTGCGTGCCCAATTCTTAGCACTTTTAAAAGTTATATCCATCCATCCATCCATCCATCCATCCATCCATCCATCTACCTACCTACCTGTCCGTCCGACCGTCCGTTGGTTGGTCTGTCTGTCTGTCTGTCTGACAATTTATGCATACATATTCTGGGTACAACATAGGAGTGCGGCTTAATGCACAAACGAGTGAAGCTCTGGGAGAGATGAAAGCACGCATAACACACAACACATTTAGTGTCCACTCAACAGATACAGTTACTCGCCCAGGCACATACTGTTGTTGGGGTGTCAAGTGTTAGGCCTCACATATTCTAGGTCTCGACATAACAAAGTGGGATGACTAATCCCTTCCTCATTGTCTTTCCTCACGAAACAATTCCCACTAAGTCCATTTTAAGTTCTGACTAGATATGAAAACTGTTACGGATAAAACAATAATAATAATAATAATTCGGATGCTGCGGGGGACTGAACCTGCATATAATGGCCCTAACCATCACGCCACCCTGACTCTATCTCAACAGTCAACATCTCTTACAACATGCAGAGGCTGATCACTTCCGTGCGTTAGACATGTGAAAACACGTGCATATTTTCTCATGTTTCATATTCTGTAGAGTGGTAACCCCAGTTTTAGTTGTGGCATTTAGGTTTGAAATAAAGCAACGCACGTATGCCTCCCCGTCTCCTTCCACACAGACACACACACACACACACACACACACACACACACACACACACACACACACACACACACACACCACCCTAAATCTATAAAAATATGGGGCTAGCACCATGTACCCAGAAATCTCAAGACGTGTAAGAAAGGGTTATTTACTTTATGCAGTGCACACCGCTTTACGCCATCTCGAATAAGGAGGATATCTGTTGTGAAGAACAATATTGTATTGTACGTTGTTAGTGCATTACTATATGCTTGAGCTCTTATACGAGGAATTTCTGATAAGAAGAACTATTTCTTGGGTCCCGGGTGGGTTCGCCTTATCAGGCCTGCGCTGTATTTTACATACTCATGCAAAACAGACTTGAGTTCAGTCAAGAATCGACATCACACCACTCGCGGAATTCCCATATGCGCTCCATCTTCATCTTCAACAACCAGCGAAGAATCCCAGTACTAATGGTACAAATTGCAGTCATATTATATGTGCGTCTAGCCATTCCCCGGAGAACTCTGTGGGTGTGTGTGTGTGTGTTGTATGTGTGTGTGTGTATGTGTGTGTGTGTGTGTGTGTGTACAATCTGGTGTGTCAGGTCTTAGTCAGATATGACTGAGATACGTATAACAGTAGACGGTACTACCTGCTTTCTGTTAGCGCCGAACGTTGGGCGGCGCTTACCAAACCCGACACCCCACATTGTGCCAACGGCTTCGGGCGGTAGACCGCAATTGGGAGGGTACAAGCCTTACCCTGGTGCGAGGAAATGCAAGCTAAAGACAAAATGTTATGGCAGGGCAGACCAGGCCCTAAGCCTTGGTTGGCGGCTGGTCTAGGATCGAAGCTTCGACAGGCGGACAGTTAGAGCATTGCTTTGCTGATCCGGCAGCTTCTGCAGCTTGTCTTGTTCCAGATGTAGGGGTGTTACCTTTCCTCTGGAGTGAACTAGGCAGGCCGAGAGAGGGATCATGCTGCATGGGCAACACATGATCTCTATATTTTAGCCCAGGCTTTGTGCTATGGAGAGGCAATAACTCCATCCCTGGTCTTAACTGGTCTCGGAATCAAAGCGAGAGGCAACTGTTACGGGTTATAAGTCCCTGTCAATTGGCGTAGACATGGGGCGCCACGCGTTGCCTCTGACGGTGGGAGACACCTACAGGTGTCACTGATCAGCTACCGCCCGCCTCAAGCTGGGCAGCCCCCGGCCAATTGGGTGCTGATCCGCCACAGCCTGCCTGCTTCAATGGGTGCTTGGGGCTAGGACAAAATCTGAATCGCAGGCTGTAAAACCAATGCACCAGGTACTAATAAAAAGAAAAATAGAAACCTCAAGCTACGGCTTGCAATCTGGAACGTGAGAACCATGTGTCCAGGATTTTCCACTGACTTGACCAATATTGACGATGTGAGAAAAACGGCTGTGATTGATACCGAACTCAATCGTCTTAACATTGATATTGCTGGCCTGCAGGAGACTCGCCTCGCTGAGGAAGGGTCACTCAGGGAAAACAATTACACCTTTTTTTGGAAGGGTAGAGGGCAGGCAGAAAAAAGGCAACACGGTGTGGGCTTTGCAGTGAAGAATTCGCTACTGGGAATGATTGAAATTCCAGCAGGAGGAAATGAAAGACTATTATCCCTGCGCTTGGCAACCTCTTGTGGTTTTGCCACCATTATTACTGCATATGCACCGACACTCGATTCCTCTGATGATGTGAAGGATTCGTTCTATGAGGAGTTAGACTCCGTGATCAAGGCAGTTCCAAAATCTGACTACATTTATATGCTCGGTGATTTCAATGCTCGTGTGGGCAAGGACTCGAGTTCATGGCCAGTGTGCCTTGGAAAATACAACATCGGTCGCATGAATGAAAATGGGCAAAGGCTGCTGGAGCATTGCACCAGTAATGACCTATGTATTACAAACTCCTTTTTTAAAACAAAAGAGATGCATAAGGTCACATGGAAACATCCAAGATCCGGCCATTGGCACCAGCTGGACTTCATCATCACACGGAGACAACATCTGAACCATATATCACTGACTTGAAGTTACCACAGTGCTGACTGTGATACAGATCATTCTTTGGTTGTTGCAAGGGTTAGACTGAGACCAAAGAGAATCTACACAGCTAAACACAAATCTAGCCCCAGGATTAATATTATTAACACTCACGATCCTGAAAAGTGCTTTCAGTTTCGACAGCAACTTGAGGACGCTTTCACTGATACACCAGAAAATTGAATAGTAAGTGAAAAGTGGGGTCAACTTAAGGAAACTCTTTATAAAACTGCCGTAGAGGTTTACGGCACTGTGGATCATAAGAGGCAGGACTGGTTTGCGGCAAACAGCGAGACTCTGCAGCCCTTGATTGATAAGAAGAAGATAGCTCTCTTAAGAAACAAGGAAAGACCAACGCGTAACACTCTGAGTGAGCTAAGGCAAGCTAGGAAGGATGTGCAAAAGGCTGCCAGGCAGTGTGCAAATGATTATTGGATCAAGTTATGTGAGTCCATTCAAATCGCAAGTGATAAGGGAAACATAAGAAGCATGTATGAAGGAATAAAGAAAGCCTGTGGTCCAGTGATCAAAAGAAGTGCACCATTGAAAACCTTGACTGGAGAAATCATCACTGATAAGAAACAGCAGATGGACAGATGGGTAGAGCACTATTTGGAGCTTTACTCAAGTGAGACCAAACTAGCGGATGATGCCCTCAACGCCATAGAGGCTCTACCAACTCTTGACCACCTGGACACACTTCCCACCATAACAGAAGTTAAGTGTGCTATAAATGAACTTGCATCTGGCAAGGCTCCAGGTAAGGATGGGATTCCAATAGAGGTTATCAGGAGTGGGCAAGACACACTCACTCTACAGATCCACCAGCTAATAGAGCTATGCTGGCGAGAAGGACAAGTCCCACAGGATTTCAAAGATTCAAGCATCATAACACTGTACAAGAACAAGGGCGATCGGAGCGACTGCAACAACTATAGGGGTATCTCACTTCTGTGTATTGTTGGAAAAGTATTTGCCAGAATTGTTCTGCGCAGACTTCAAGTCCTAGGAGATCAAGTCTACCCCGAATCACAGTGTGGCTTTCGACAGAACCGGTCTACCATTGATATGATATTCTCATTGCGACAAATGCAAGAAAAATGCCGTGAACAGAATCAACCACTGTTTATTGCCTTCATCGACCTCACAAAGGCATTTGATTTGGTCAGTCGTGAGGGTCTGTTCAAGGCACTAAAGAAGATTGGCTGCCCACCAACTCTTCTGTCCATTGTGGAATCGTTCCACACAGGCATGAAGGGTATAATCAAGTTTGATGGTGCAACTTCTGAAGAATTTGAAATCAAGAGTGGAGTTAAGCAAGGTTGTGTACTAGCTCCCACCCTCTTTGGAATATACTTTTCACTTCTACTGAAATATGCCTTTCGTGATCAGGATGGTGGTATATACATTCACTCACGCTCAGATGGCGGCCTCTACAATGCTCAGAGATTGAAGGCCAAGACCAAAATTAGGAGGGTACTGATCAGAGAGTTGCTTTTTGCAGATGATGCTGCAGTTACGACCCACTCTGAGGAAGAATTGCAATGTCTACTATCTGCATTCTCCAATGCTTGTTCTGAATTTGGTTTAACAATTAGCAAAAAGAAGACACAGATTATGTCACAAGGTGCACATGGGGTACCATCAATCTTTATTGACGACGCCGAACTAGAGATGGTAGACCATTTTACATATCTAGGATCAGTGGTAAATAGCAAATTATCCCTAGATCAGGAAATCAACATCCGGATTGGTAAGGCAGCAACAACAATGAACAGGTTAAGAAAAAGAGTCTGGGAGAACAGGAAGCTTACTGTCAAAACAAAAGTCCTTGTCTATCAAGCCTGTGTCCTTAGTACTCTTCTTATGGCAGTGAAACCTGGACAACTTACTCACACCAAGAGAAACAGTTTAAACAGCTTTCATATGCGGTGTCTGCGAAGAATTCTTGGTATTAAGTGGCAAGACAAAATCACAAATACTGAAGTATTGGAAAGATCAGGTTGTGTGACAGGTTTATTCCATGCTCAGTCTTCGTAGACTTAGATGGATAGGACATCTTAGGAGGATGGATGATGGTAGAATACCAAAGGACATCTTTTTTGGTGAATTACAGATGGGTAAGAGATCTCAGGGTCGGCCTCTACTACGATACAAAGATGTGTGTGAGCGGGACATGATTGATACAGGCATTGATAATGCACATTGGGAGCAAGTCGCCGCTGAACGTGTTGAATGGAGGGCAAACATCAGAAATGGAATAAAGACAAAGGAGAAAATTATTGCAGATAAGTCACACACCGAGCGTGTGAGACGTAAGATGGTGCATGATGGTGGAAATGACCACGTGTTCACATGCACCCACTGTGAACGGACATTTACAGCGCAAATTGGCCTTATCAGTCACATTCGCTACCGCCATAGGTAAAAGTTATTATTCCGTTTTAAAGCACAAACTATCGTCTGTCAAGACGACAAGGTGCCAATGATACAAGCTGAACAGCGCATAAATGCCTTTGAATATAAATGTTATAGACGAGTTCTAAGAATATCTTGGATAAAGAAAAGAACAAATGCATCCATACTTCAAGAGCTGAATATTGAAGAAGGTTGGCTATTAAAGACGATAAAACAAAGAAAACTGAAATATTTTAGTCACTTGAAACGCCACGAAAGTTTGGAGAGAACAATAATGGAGGGGTATATGCCTGGGAAGAGAGGAAGAGGACGGCCAAAGAGAAGATGGGTGCAGGATGTGGCGGATGATCTCCAGATGGATGTATCGGACGCGGGACATCTTGCTTATGATCGAGAGGTTTTCCTGAAGGTTGTTATGGGAGCGAGGTTCTGCAAAGGACATGCTACTGAATGAATGAATGAATGAATATATATATATATATATATATAATCATCAATTGCCATACCAGCTGGCGAAGGCGGTAACGACTCGCCACGTCTTTGGTTTTCTGGATCAACTCTGCTGATGATATTCCTCCATGCCACCGTCTCAATCCATCATCTTGGTCTGCTTCTGCCTTTCTTCCTCGAGATATTTCCCGTTGTCACGATGTTTTCCAATGCCGCTCTTCTCATCTCATGACCAAATAAAGCTGGTTGTCTCTTTCTTATTGTTGTATATAATGTTCTAGTTTCATTCGTCTGTTTCAGGCAATCGTTGTTAGTTACTTTGGCAGTCCAAGGAATTCGCACCATTCGTCTCAGGAACCACATATATATTATTGAAAATGGAAATATAACGGAGAGTAAAAGATAAGACAAAACTAAAAGCCCTGCAGTTTTGCTACAGTCTGTATTCCTATAAACCTGTATCGGAGACAGAACAAACACGTTTGTCTTTGTGAAAACAAAGACAAGAGCAAACAATGTAACTGTTGCTGCCATTATCTGCTCCATAAGAGATAACGCTCCCTGGCGTACAGGTAACAAGTCTATAATATTACGGTCCATGAAAACACATCATCTAACCTGTGTTCCCACTTAACCCCTGGCCCAATCTTCTTTCGTAGAAGACATTCTATAATTGAAGCAAGTACATCTCAGGACGCACCTGTAATAAGGTAAAACTAGGATCATAATTTACAGTTTTATAGATTTCGTTCTGGGAAAGTTGATTATTTCTAAATGATAACCAGCTCCTTACCGCGGCATTCACGGAGCGATAACGGGTAGATACCGGGTGTATTAAGTTGAATAACTCTGCCTGGTCCTGATGTAGGTTGAGTATGTATGATGTGAGCTGTACTGGAGGCATGCTTTTGTTGCCAATATCTTTTATCTAAGAAATGGGACGGTGTCTATAGCTCTCCTCACGTGGTAATTTGTTTTGGCGCCCTTCGTTTCGTGCAGACTAGAGAACTAACGCATACTTATTTCAACGCACCCTTCAGGTAATAATCTTCAATAAGAGTAAAGTAATTTGATGAAAGTAAGTTACACTTGAATCAAAGGGGTTAGATTGAAGTCTTACTTTAATTCACGCTGCTTGAAAGAGACATGAGGTGAAACGAAACAGAATCTAAAGCCGCAAGATAGGGGTGGGCAGGTGGACACTGGAGATGGGAGTGACAGATTGTATGTTGTGTGTATTTATAAACAAACAAATAAGATACCTATGTTTGTTTGTTGTCTGTATTTATAAACAAATACGAAACCTACCTTTGTATGTTGTGTATTTATAAACAAACAAATAATGTGCCTACGTTTGTATGTTGTGTGTATTTATAAACATACAAATACTTCTTCTTTGCATTCATCCGGAGTGTTTTTTCTTTTTCCAGATGTGATTGCGATGTGTCTAGTTGGGCACCCTCGGGCCGAAACCCTTAGGCCAACACATCCGACTTTCAGTGTGCATTTTTGACAGATTAGCATTCCTGTGGGACTCTCACTTTTGTGGTGCCGTCCACATCCCAGCTTGTCAAGTTGGAATGGTCGAATGATTCTCGATCAGCCCTCAAGGGAAGGCAGGGACAGTCCATGGCATTTTCCACCATCCAGGGTGGCTTCCTTAGTTGCATAGCCGACATATAGCGCCCTGGTGCCAGGCTCACAGAGGGAATCGTCACGTCCTGCTCATGGCTGCTTTAATTCCCCATTTCAATATATTGGGCATTTCGTTCACCACGGGCCTTTCCCGCACAAACCAGACCGGTCTGCAGACGGTATCCACTCAGTGAGTTTTCGATTCGAACATGTGCTTGTCGTTTTTCCCGGACAGAACTGTTCGGGGCACGACGGACATTCGGAAAACTAGCTAGTCAGAGCTGTTCCGGACATGAGCGGCGTTCGGAAACTAGGTAGTCAGAGCTGTTCTTAGTACGAGAGTCATTCGGACAAGACATTTTACTCGGACGTAAATGCGTAGTGCCAATTTTTATTTTGCTACCCATAGGACGCACTTCCGACTTCGGAGGGCATTTTTAATGATTAGCCTTCCTCGGGTCTCGAGGCACGTTGGACTTATTGTTGTGATGTCGCCCACATCTCAGCTGGTCAAGATAGAACGGTCAAAGACATCACGGTCAACCCTCAAGGGAAGGAAGGGGCAGACCATGGGCGTTCCCCGCCATCCAAGGAGGCTTCCATAGTTGCAGAGCCGGCACATGTTGCTCTGAGACTGGACTCACCCGAGGAATTGCCACGTCCTGCTCACGGCTGCTTTAATTCCTCACTTCCATCTATTGGGCATTTCGCTTGCCACTAGTCGCTCAAACACAAACCAGGAACGGTCAGTCTGCGGACGACATACACTAGGTAAGCTTTCGCTTCGGACTTCGGACCACGCAATGGATTCGCTAGCCAGGCGTTCCATTTCGTGTTATTGAGACGTTTTTCCACCTTGACTACACTCTCTATGAGTATAGATACAGATATTTTTCGTAACCATTTCATGCGTCTGAGGCTTTTTCTACCTTTAGTACTCGCTCACGAGGTAGGCTACATGTGCTGCGGCTCAGCACCTTACCTCCATGCGCGTTCAGTGAGCGAGAAACGGCCAGGCCCTTTCATCCGGGGATTAACAAACAAATGCGAAACCTACCTTTGTATGCTGTGTGTATTTATAAACAAACAAATAAGGTACCTACTTTTAAGAGTATCTAATGCATAAGTCACTTTCATTTACTGTAAGAAAGATTGCTGAAATGCTATATAGAACCCGCTTTGCTGTATGATAGTGAATCTTGGAATGTAAATGAACAAATTAGGAAGAACTTGAAAGCAACAGAGATGTGGTTCCTGAGACAAATGTTCCCAATTCCTTGGACTGCCAGAGTAACTAACAAATATTGCCTGAGAAAGACTAGTGAAACTAGAACACTTGTACAACAATAAGAACGAGACAAAAAGCTTTCTTTGGTCATGTGATGAGAAAAGAGGCATTGGGAAAAATCGCGATAACTGGAAAGATCAAGGGGAAGAGAGGCAGAGGCAGACCATGAGAAATGAAGGCTGGATTAGACTGAGACGGTAGTTAGAGGAAAATATCATCAGCAGAGTTGATCCAGAACACCGAAGACCGAGATCTGTTGAGGGATAAGAACGCATACGCCAGACGACAGGGCACGTGAAGATGATGACGTTCAAGAATACGCATTTTCTTTGTGGATATGTATCGTCTATCATCATCACCACCATCACAGTCATCACCATCATCATCATCATCATCATCATCATCATCATCACTATCATCATCATCATCACCATCAGCATAATCATATGGGAATCCTGTGACTGCAATGTCGCAGCATGAGAAATGTGTAGTCCTTAACAGACTTCATCATTGCGTGGATAATTATGCCAACTTCCACCATTAGCCACTCTTCCTCCCTCCCCATTGTGTCTCCATCGTGAAGTGGTAGGTGGGCTCGCTTGTTCTAAAGATCCAAAGAGCTAGGACGACGGTACAGTAGCTACTGGTGGAGTCTTCCATGTCTGAGTGGTCAAGGATTGGGACCAGACGAAGTGAAACATAAACCTGATGCCTGGTAGGGTCTTCCATGTCTGAGTGGTCAAGGATTGGGACCAGACGAAGTGAAACATAAACCTGATGCCTGGTAGGGTCTTCCATGTCTGAGTGGTCAAGGATTGGGACCAGACGAAGTGAAACATAAACCTGATGCCTGGTAGGGTCTTCCATGTCTGAGTGGTCAAGGATTGGGACCAGACGAAGTGAAACATAAACCTGATGCCTGGTAGGGTCTTCCATGTCTGAGTGGTCATGGATTGGGACTAGACGAAGTGAAACATAAACCTGATGCCTGGTAGGGTCTTCCATGTCTGAGTGGTCAAGGATTGAGACAAGACGAAGTGAGACAGAAACATGATGCTTGGTAGAGTCTCCCTTGTTTGAGTGGTCAAGTATTGGGACCAGACGAAGTGAGACAGAAACCTAATGCGTGGTAGAGTCTCCCATGTCTGAGTAGTCAAGGATTGGGACCAGACGAAGTGAGATAGACACCCGATGCCTGGTAGTCTTCCATGTCTGAGTGGTCAAGGATTGGGACCAGACGAAGTGAGACAGAAACATGAAGCCTGGCAGAGTCTCCCATGTCTGAGTGGTCAAGGATTGGGACCAGACGAAGTGAGACAGACACCCGATGCATGGTAGAGTCTCCCATGTCTGAGTGGTCAAGGATTGGGACCATATGAAGTGAGACATAAACCTGATGTCTGGTAGGGTCTGCCATGTCTGAGTGGTCAAGGATTGGGACCAGACGAAGTGAGACAGACACCCGATGCATGGTAGAGTCTTCCATGTCTGAGTGGTCAAGGATTGGGACCAAACGAAGTGAGACAAACACCTGATGCCTGGTAGAGTCTTCCATGTTTGAGTGGTCAAGGACTGGGACCAGACGAAGTGAGACAGAAATCTGATGACTGGTAGAGTCGCCCATGTCTGAGTGGTCAAGGATTGGGAACCAGACGAAGTGAGACAGACACCCGATGCCTGGTAGAGTCTCCCATGTCTGAGTGGTCAAGGATTGAGACCAGACGAGGTGAGACATAAACCTGATGCCTGGTAGGGTCTCCCATGTCTGAGTGGTCAAGGATTGGGACCAGACGAAGTGAGACAGA
The DNA here is from genome assembly GCA_014155875.1 of Cepaea nemoralis. Lineage (NCBI taxonomy): Eukaryota > Metazoa > Mollusca > Gastropoda > Stylommatophora > Helicidae > Cepaea > Cepaea nemoralis. Next base: position 16,421 of record JACEFZ010009003.1, on the reverse strand, counting down.
CACCCGATGCATGGTAGAGTCTTCCATGTCTGAGTGGTCAAAGATTGGGACCAGACGAAGTGAGACAGAAACATGAAGTCTGGTAGAGTCTCCCATGTCTGAGTGGTCAAGGATTGGGACCAGACGAAGTGAGACATAAACCTGATGCCTGGTAGGGTCTGTCATGTCTGAGTGGTCAAAGATTGGGACCAGACGAAGTGAGACAGAAACATGAAGTCTGGTAGAGTCTCCCATGTCTGAGTGGTCAAGGATTGGGACCAGACGAAGTGAGGCAGAAACCTGCTGCCTGGTAGAGTCTCCCATGCCTGAGTTGTCAAGGATTGGGACCAGACGAAGTGAGATAGACACCCCATGCCTGGTAGAGTCGCACATGTCTGAGTGGTTAAGGATTGGGACCAGACGAAGTGAGACATAAACCTGATGCCTGGTAGGGTCTCCCATGTCTGAGTGGTCAAAGATTGGGACCAGACGAAGTGAGACAGAAACATGAAGTCTGGTAGAGTCTTCCATGTTTGAGTAGTTACGGATTGGGACCAGACGAAGTGAGATAGACACCTGATGCCTGGTTGAGTCTCCCATGTCTGAGTGGTCAAGGATTGGGACCAGACGAAGTGAGACATAAACCTGATGCCTGGTAGGGTCTCCCATGTCTGAGTGGTCAAGGATTGAGACCAGACGAAGTGAGACAGAAACCTGATGCATTGTAGAGTATTTCATGTCTGAGTTGTCAAGGTTTGGGACCAGACGAAGTGGGACAGAAACCTGATGCCTGGTAGAGTCTTCCATGTCTGAGAGGACACCCAAGAATAAAATGGATTGACGACATTAAAGGCATTGTACAATTACACGGAATGTCACTATCTAATGGAGCGCCAATTATTCCTCCCAACGACGCTTGACGGCACAAGTGGAAAACGATTATGAAAAGTAAAGGACCCCTTTACGAGCCTGAAGTCGCATTTGACGCGTGGTGCTAGATCCATATTTGTATAAAGCAATGGACACTCAGTGGGCGGTATAGTCAGCAGTATCAGAGAGCAGGGCAACAGACTGACCGGGTCTGCACCGCTGGGTGGGCGGTTGGTACACGAGAGATAGATGTAGTCGGGACACTTTGCAATCATGTGTATAGTATGGAAGAAAGGATCAATTATCATGGTCTGGAGAGAATGGTGCGGCACACAGTTCTCCCAGGAACGGCCAGATGCACATATTATATGACTGCAACTGGTACCATTAGTACTGAGATTCTTCGCCGGTTGTTGAAGATGAAGATGGAGCGCATATGGGAATTCACTGCGTGGTGTGATGTGGGTTCTTGACTCAACTCTATTCAACTCAGTTTAGCGTCATTATCATCATCATCAAGTGCCCTGCCAGCTGGCGGAGGTGTTCATGGCTTTCCATAGATCTCGGTCTTTGGTGTTCTGGATCACCTCTGCTGATGGTATTCCTCCATGCCACCATCTCAGTCCATCCAGCATCATTTCTCTTGATCTGCCTCTGCCCCTCTTCCCCTCGATCTTTCCAGTTGTCAAGATGTTCTCCAATGCCTCTCTTCTCATCACATGACCGAAGAATGCTGTTTGTCTCTTTCTTATTGTTGTATATAATGCTCTAGTTTCATTAGACTCTTTCAGACAATCGTTGTTAGTCACTATGGCAGTCCAATGAATTCGCAACATTCGTCTCAGGAATCGCATCTCTGTTGCTTCTAATTTCTTCTTAATTTGTTCATTTACATTCCAAGATTCACTGCCATACAGCAAAACTGATTCTATATAGCATTTCAGCACTTTCTTTCTTACATTCAGTGATAGTGACTTATTGCATAGGGTACTCTTCATTTTCTGAAATGCGGATTTTGTTTGTCCTATTCTGCTCTTAATCTCTGTTGTACATCTTCCATCTGATGTTAAATATGCCCCTAGGTATTTAAAATTATCCACTTGGTTAAGAATGTCCCTTCTATTTCTATGTGCACATTTTGGTGTCACCATTTTCTTTGATATCACCATTGTTACTGTCTTCTTGATATTTAAGGAGAGTCCTTTTTTTGCACTCTCTGTTACTACAATGTCCAACAATTGTTGTAGGACTGTTGAATTATCAGCCACCAATACTGTGTCATATGCATAGCGTATATTATTTATATTATAATCTCCGATTAGTATTCCTGACGTCTCTTTGCTCTCTCTCTCTCTCTCTCTCTCTCTCTCTCTCTCTCTCTCTCTCTCTCTCTCTCTCTCTCTCTCTCTCTCTCTCTCTCTCTCTCTCTCTCATTATTACTTCGCTATACAGGGAGAAGAGATCCAGCGACAAAACAACCTCTGTTGTACTCCTATCTTTGTCTGTTATTAGTTTGGCATAAGTAGGTAAAATACAGTGCAGACCCGATAAGGCAAACTCACATGAGACCCAAGAAATAATTCTTCTTATCAGAAATTCCTCGAATAATAGTTCAAATATAGTAAAGCACTTACAAAGTACAATACAATATTGTTCATCACAAGGAAATTCGCCACATCCGAGATATCCTAAAGCAGGTTGCACTGCATAAAGTAAATAACACTTGTTACACGTCTCGAGAATATTGGACAGATGGTGCTAGTCCCATGTTTTTATTGATCAACTAATAATAGTTTTTTTTTTTTTTTTTGTGAAAGAGAGGCGGGGAGGCATAAATGTTTTATTTCAATATTAAATGCCACAACTAAAACTGGGGTTATCACTCTACAGAATATGAAACATGAGAAAATACGCCCGTGTTTTCACATGTCTAACGCACGGAAGTGATCAGCTGTGCATGTTGTAAGAGATGTTGACTGTCGAGCTAGAGCCAGGGTGGAGTGATGGTTAGGACGATTGTCTCCAGGTTCAGTCCCCCGCAGCATCCGAATTATTATTATTATTGTTTTATCCGTAACTGTTTTCAGATCTACTCAGAAAGATTAAAATAGATTTAGTGGGAATTGTTTCGCGAGGAAAGACAATGAGGAAGGGATTAGTCATCCCACTTTATTAGGTCGAGACCTAGAATATGTGAAGGCCAAACACTTGACACCCCAACAACAGTATGTGCCTGGTGAGTAACTGTATCTGTTGGGTGGACACTAAATGTGCTGTGTGTTATGCGTGCTTTCATCTCTCCCAGAGCTCCATTCCTTTGTGCATTAAGCCGCACTCCTAGCTGTACCCAGAAAAACCTTGTAACGTCTAATCAACATTTCACATATAATTCTACACAGTAATCCGATGAAACTGCTTTAAGGAAAGGGGGGGGGGGGGGGGGGGGGGGGTGAAGCTAATGTCAGCACTCTACATTCATCAGGGTCATCATCATCATGTGCCGGGACGATAAGGGTGGAATGTGGAATGTTCGTCATCACACATGATCATCAGTCTCGCATCAGGTCTGCGTTCTTGTCGTGGATTGCCGAAATATGATGGTCTGTCTATACAGTGAATATGTTTTCAGAAATTTAATAGATATGAGAGGAATCACCATTCGGGGACGCAACAACAATAACATTAGATATGCGGATGATACAGTATTAATTGCAGACAATGAGCAGGATCTGTAACACTTAGTAGATGTGGTTGTTGCACACAGTCGATAACTAGGGTTAGAATTAAATTGTAAACAGCCACAGATTACGGAAGTCACTAGGAAGAAGGAAATACCACAATGTAATATACAATTATATGGGAATATTCTGGAACAAGTGAATCGGTACAATTATTACGGAACAGTCATAGTATCTTATGGGAGATGCCTTGAAGAGATTAGAACAAGAATTTCCATGGCGAAGGTAGCCTTTTGCTAGATGGAAGTCATACTGACCAATTAAAAGATGTAATTTGCAACAATAAAAAGAGTGTTGAAGTGCTATAGAGAACCTGTACTTTTGGATGGATGTGAAGCGTGGAAAATGAGCAGTCAAGCTGAAAAATATCTGATGGCTGTGGAAATGTGGTTTCTGGGGAAAATGCAAAGAAAATCCAATAACCAAGTCCTACAAGAAACAAATGAAAACCGTAAATTGATTAGAGAAATTAGACGTAGACAGTCACACGTTTTAGACACATTATGAGAAGAGATAAATTGAAGAACATGGTGACAACTGACAAGACTGAGGGGAAAAGAACAAGGGGAAGGCAGAGAAGTAAATACCTGGACGGCTTGACTATATGGTATGGTGGAGAGAAGAACACAGAGCTGATCCGCGACTCAGGTGATCGTGTGAGATGGCGAAACATGATCAGGTTTATCGGTATTGTACATAATGATGATGCTTGTGTTTTATTCATCTGTAAACAAGTCATTCTGTCATAGTGTTTATTCTTGACTTTGACCTTGCTGATTCGTAAGTGCCACGCTGTTATAATCCACTCATCATGACATATGTAAGTGTCACGCTGTTATAATCCACTCATCATGACATATGTAAGTGTCACGCTGTTATAATCCACTCATCGTGACATGTGTAAGTGCCACGCTGTTATAATCCACTCATCATGACATATGTAAGTGCCACGCTGTTATAATCCACTCATCATGACATATGTAAGTGCCACGCTGTTATAATCCACTCATCATGAAATAAGTTGCTACTGTCCTGATTCCGTTGTAACTGCAAATACTAGCATCTTTCTCCAAAGGACACTTTTCCCACGATATAAGTAAAATTGGGTATATTATGCTGCCCTCGTGTTTCCATAGAGCAATGGGCACTTTATGGGTAACGAGATCAATATCCCACAGGCCGCCTTTACTTCCCTGGACATTTGTTGATACTCATTCAAGGTTAGATAGACTTGGGAACTCAAGTCCATTTTTTAGTCCACCTCGATAGGATTCAAACACATGACCACAGGGTGGGCAGACAAGCGTGCCAGCCACTGTGAAACCTCGGCTTCCCAGCATCGTCTCTTCATACTCTAATCGTTAGATAAACATGTTATCATTCAAACCTGTTCTGCAAACAATTAAGAATGAGCAACTCGGGATACATTTCGCATTTTCCCTCATAAAATACCCGGGAGACTTAGCTGTTATAATTTAAAAGACCTCATTTCCGCTACTTGCTAAACTAGGCATTAAGCTGATAGAGAAGAAATGGGCGGGATATTTATTGGTGCTAAGTTGACGGTTATCGATACCATCTCATTCCCAGCCCTCGCGATTCGGTCTGAAGTCCTTCCGTGACGTTGGCACGTCATACTGTGTCACTCCGCGGTCATATTGTTTCAGACGCTGGACTTCTGGAAGAACATCAAGCCCCGATTTCAGCCATCGATAGGGCGTCGGAGCGGCACTCGAGTAATCCCTTGTTTCAATTACTGAATTTGTTGATCTCGCAGATTGCCGGGCGGTCTTTCAATGAGTGGCTCCTGCTATCGTAATTGAAAATCGGGCCACTAAATGCCAATTGCTTCATTGATTACATCGGGTGGCTTAACGACATGCAAATGAGCTGCCTAATCAGTTCAAGAAGATACTGGATTGTTCCTTCTTCACAAAAACTTAGGAAGCTAGATAAATATACTAGAGGAAGCAAACTGGACTGTTCACAGTAGACGATAAACTCGAAAGAATAGTCTGAGATACAAATGAGATATTGTGGAAAACAGTGTGTACATCTCTACAAATGAGATATTGTAGAAAACCGTGTAGAACCTCCACATGTGAGATATTGTAGAAAACCGTGTAGAACCTATACACGTGAGATATTGTAGAAAACCGTGTAGAACATATACACGTGAGATATTGTAGAAAACAGCGTGTGGAACCTCTAGACGTGAGATATTGTAGAAAACAGTGTAGAACCTCTACACGTGAGATATTGTAGAAAACAGTGTAGAACATATACACGTGAGATATTGTAGAAAACCGTGTAGAAACATATACACATGAGGATATTGTAGAAAACCGTGTAGAACCTACACACGTGAGATATTGTAGAAAACCGTGTAGAACCTCTACATGTAAGATATTGTAGAAAACCGCCTAGAACATATACATGTGAGATATTGTAGAAAACCGTGTAGAACATACACATGTGAGATATTGTAGAAAACCGTGTAGAACCTACACACGTGAGATATTGTAGAAAACCGCCTAGAACATATACATGTGAGATATTGTAGAAAACAGCCTAGAACATATACATGTGAGATATTGTAGAAAACTGTATAGAACCTCTACATGTGAGATATTGTAGAAAACTGTATAGAACCTCTACATGTGAGATATTGTAGAAAACAGGCCTAGAACATATACATGTGAGATATTGTAGAAAAAACTGTATAGAACCGTCTACATGTAAGATATTGTAGAAAACCGCCTAGAACATATACATGTGAGATATTGTAGAAAACTGTATAGAACCTCTACATGTGAGATATAGTAGAAAACTGTATAGAACCTCTACATGTGAGATATTGTAGAAAACAGCCTAGAACATATACATGTGAGATATTGTAGAAAACTGTATAGAACCTCTACATGTAAGATATTGTAGAAAACCGCCTAGAACATATACATGTGAGATATTGTAGAAAACTGTATAGAACCTCTACATGTGAGATATTGTAGAAAACTGTATAGAACCTCTACATGTGAGATATTGTAGAAAACAGCCTAGAACATATACATGTGAGATATTGTAGAAAACTGTATAGAACCTCTACATGTGAGATATTGTAGAAAACAGCGTGTTGAACCTCTACATGTGAGATATTGTAGAAATTTTACAAATGAGATGGCGCTGTAATATTGACCACATCACCCAAGCTTTGATTAGTTTAAACGTTATCCGGCTAGCACCATATACTCAATACGTGAAAAGGTGTCCTACACTTACTATTTTAACATTCTTCGTTCGGGTGCGTGAGACATGTATCTTCAAGATCTCAGTGTGCCCTTTTTATGGTATTTGATGTTTGCCTTAGAGTGCATTTTGTGCAACCAGTGGAGATGAGAGCATTTGAGAGCATTCTGGACATTACATTTACATGATTGGTTGCTTCTTGTTCTCCATCTTCTCCAGCTAATTGCATGGCGTCGGAATGTAGGATGAAATGGAAAAGATATCGGGTTTATTGATTCATCCATCATGTGCCATGCCGATAAGCGTGGGTGTTCATGTTTCGCCATCTGACACGATCACCAGAGTCGTGGATCAGTTCCGTGTTCTTGTCTTGACCATGCCACGTGGTCAAGTCATCCATATATTTTCTTCTCTGCCTTCCCCTTGTTCTTTTCCCTCCAATGACTGTAACACACTGTACTGTCATACATGTCCTAAGCGTCGAGGAAGGAGGTTTGGGCCTGTGGCTGGCTTCATCATTCCGTAGAACAAAGACGTTAGCTGCACATCCACCTAACCACGAACAAGTCAAAGATCAGGAAACAAGAATAACCAGCCAACCAAGAGGACGGGAGACGTTTAGAAGAGGTGTAACGTGGAGTGGAGGCAAGTCGCAAGTAGTCTGTATTGCAGATTCTCTTTCCTAGGGAAATCTCCAGAATTGACACCTGGAATGTTAAAACTGTGAATGAATGCAGAAAGACAACACATGTGGTGGAGGAGACACAATACTGAAATTAGCATACGAGGAAGATAACATCAAGATCTATCAGCTGTTCAACATGGGTGAGAGACAGTGGTTGGAGATCCATTGCAGCCAACCTTCATTGTGAAGACGGTAACCTAATTGATTGATATGGTGACGTTTACACTGAAGTATTATTCAGATAAGATTCTTGTGCAATGGACATTTGAACCTTCCATAGTCGTAGAGGTCACACTTGATGGCCACTAGAACCCTTTATTAAATCTGTAGAGCACACCAGAGATGGTAAATCTGTAGAGCACACCTGCGATGGTAAATCTGTAGAGCACACCTGAGATGGACGTCTTTTACCCATTATTTGGGGATGAGCTGATAAGTGCTAGAAAGTTATCTAGTTATTGCACCTCTAGGGTCCACCAACTTCGAGATCCCCCTGCCAGCTTGGTCCATGCCTATTACGGCTTATAGCCGTGATGTTCTAAGAGCACATATGGAAGACGTCTTTACATGGTTCTGTATTTTTTTTTCTAGTAGCACTGGACTTAATGTTGCATGTGGATTAGCTTTCCCTATTACCAGTGTCCCTCGGTATCCATCCATCCATCCATCATGTGCCATGCCGATAAAGCGTGGGCGGTCATGTTTTGCCATCTCACTCGATCACCAGAGTCGTGGATAAGCTCTGTGTCCCTGTCTCGACCATGCCACGAGGCCAAGCCATCCAAGTATTTACTTCTTGGTCTTCCCTTTGGTCTCTTCCCTTCGATCTTTCCAGTTGTCACCAAGTTCTCCAATTCATTTCTTCTCATAAACATGCCCAAACATTGTGACTGTCTACGTCTAGTGTCTCTAATCAGTTGGGCATTGTCAGTGTGTGTGCGTGTGTGTGTGTGTGTGTTTGTGGTGTGCAATATATATATATATATTCTTTTCATGGTTGGTTTTCTCATTTTAGAATGTAGACCCTGGCACTGATCTGTTCTTTTTACTCGTATACTTGCAGCTTGGGAGCCATGTTGAACGTGCCGCCGTACCACGAGTCTCATTAGTTGTTCTGTCCTATTGGAGAAAGCTAGCCGCCTGATCCACTACTCCAGGATCACAAGGCCATATGGCATCATCGATGTTTGTTTCGTGTAGTGATTGACAATGGTTCGCATCAGATCTACTTAAATCATAGGCGGACATCGGACCTTAAAGTCACTTCAATCACTCCTTCATTGTGGAATACGAGAAGAAGAAATGCTACGTTCTGTCTGTCCGAATGCGCTGACCTAAGACCGCGATCTTTGTACTACTTGGTGCTTACTAGAAAGTTTGTTATTGGCAGACCCTAAAAAGCCTATAATTAAAAAACTTGTAATTGCATGGCGACTACCCGGGTAAGTAGCCTTAAGCTGCCGTAACCCAAGGTGTCTTTGGCTCAGAGGTACCGTACCGCAATGGCTTTGAACTAGAAAGTGCAACGTTCAAATCGTCGTGTATATTGCTAGGTCAATGTTTTTCAGAGAAATGAATCCTGTCAACCATGGCCTCCATTTCCAGTTTGGTTAGTGGCTCGGATCCCTAACCCTCTCGGATAAGGGTGAGTTATGGGGGACTCTTGTCACGTTGTACGCGTTAAAACGTATGCCAGAACTCGGAGGTCAAATGTTCGTATGGCCATCGTCGTGGCAAACATTTCAAAATCATACTGACGTATGTCATCCGTCGTGGCAAACATTTCAGTGTCATACTGACATATGTCATCCGTCGTGACAAACATTTTAAAGTCATACTGACATATGTCATCCGTCGTGGCAAACATTTCAAAGTCATACTGACATATGTCATCCGTCGTGACAAAAATTTCAAAGTCATACTGGCGTATGTAAAGCCATCGTCATGGCAAAACATTTCAATGTCATACTGACATATGTCATCCGTCGTGGCAAACATTTTAAAGTCATACTGACATATGTCATCCGTCGTGGCAAACATTTTAAAGTCATGCTGACATATGTCATCCGTCGTGACAAACATTTCAAAGTCCCTACTGGCGTATGTATGGCCATCGTCATGGCAAACATTTCAAAGTCATACTGACATATGTCATCCGTCGTGGCAAACATTTCAATTTCATACTGACATATGTCATCCGTCGTGGCAAACATTTTAAAGTCATACTGACATATGTCATCCGTCGTGGCAAACATTTTTAAAATCATACTGACGTATGTATGGCCATCGTCGTGGCAAACATTTTAAAGTCATACTGACATGGCTAGTGCCATGTCAAACCTTTCAACATCATTTTACCGTATGGAAATCGCTGTAGCAGAAATGTTGGAAGGCATACTGACGTATGGCAACCCCTGTAGCAAAGAGATGAAAAGTTATATTACTGTACCGCCATCGCCGCGGCAAAACTGTTAGAATGTAGAAAACATACCCAGAACTGTAGATGAATAGCAGGTGGGATTCTGATATACCTGCGGAGTTCGTGGACTGAGCTGAGATTCTGCTAGAGTGATATGAAGGTGTACTAAAGTGTAGTTTTACAGTGTGCGGAACAGGTCCTTAAACCCGTTCGGTGAACTAATACATTAATGTAATAAGCAACAGATAGAGAGTGAGGCAGGCAAAACAGCAGCTGAATGTCTAAAACCGCACAAGAGCCGCACGACTTAGTGGTTAGTACACAGGCTGAGCAACATGCTAAGAGAAAAAGACAAACGTGGACATAAAACAGTCCAGCGAACTTCTAGGCACAAACAGATTATCCTCTGTCGCCCCAGAACTGAGAGTGGAGACTAATTAAGGCCACCAATACCGTCTCAAAGTTGTCCACAAAGAAGAATGTCCACATGGAACTGGGATTTAGAATCCCCAACACATCCTGTAGGGCTGTAGAACTTACAGAGTACGTTGCCAGATATGACCAGGGTGAGCAAAGATGACGCAGAAGTAATGTGGCTTCTGCACTGATACAGAGACGCCATGGACTTTATCCTGGAAACAGGGAGGCAGACACGGCGTGACCAATGACCTAATCGCTGAAAGTTAAGCCAATTACAATATAATTTGCACTATACCTGGTGCTGAAAAATGATGGTCAAAGGCAGTGAGAAACTAATTCTGGACACCACCCAAGTGACATCGTATCTTAAGAAGACACGAGGTAGACAGTAGCTGCTGACCCAAATCCCTATATATATATAAAAAGGCAATCTCCGTCTGTATTGTATGTCCTTTATAGCGTTCGCGAACGGTCCATCCGATTGAGATGAAATTTTCTACACGTCTTCCTCTCATTCCAGCGCTGCCAACTGTCATAGTTTTGTTTCTTCTTCCTCCTCCTCCCTCCTCCCCCTCCCTAAATACGTACGTAAATATGATGATGATGATGATGAAAGAATCCCCGAACCACAACGCTAGGAAAAGCGAAGAAAATGACGTGACTACACAGAATCTTTGGTTTTCTGGATCAACTGCTGCTGATATTCCTCCATGCCACAGCAATATCAATAACAATTAATCTTTTTATGTGTAAGGAAGTTATCTACAGTCATGTAGAAGGGAATCAATGGAGAGGACCGAAATCAAAGACCTAGACGAGTATGAATTCGGAATGGCGAACTCCCTCCTCCTCCTCCCTCCACACCCCTCCTCCTCTCATCCTCCCTCTCCCTCCTCCTTCTCCCCTCATCCTCCATCCTCATCCCTCCTCCTTCTCCCTCTTTCCTCCTCCATCTTACTCCCTCCTCCTCCCATTCTCCTCCCTTCTCCTCCTACCTACCTCCCTCCTCCTCCCTTCTCCTCCTCTTCCTCCTCCCTTTTCCTTCTCCCTCCTCCTCCCTCTACCATCCATCCTCCTCCCTCTACATCATTCCTCCACTCTCCTCCTCCTCCCTCCTCCTCTTCCACCTTCTTGTCCTTCCTCCCCTCCTCATTCCTCCCTCCTCCTCCCCCCTCCTCTCGTCCTTCTCCCTCCGCCTCCTCCTTCGCCTCCGCCTCCTCCCTTCTCCTCCTCTCCCCTCCTCCTCCCTCCTCCCCCTCCTCTATCCTCCTCCCTTCCCCCCTCCTCCTACCCTCTTCCTCTTTCCCTCCCCTCCTCCCCCCTCTTCCTCCCCTTCTTCCTCCTCCCATCTCCTCCTCCTACCTCCTCCTCCTCCTCCTCCCTCAACCTCCTCCTCTTCCCTCCTTATCCCTCCTCCCCTCCTCTCCCTCCTCCTCCAACCCTCGTTCCCTCCCCCTTCCTCCCTCTCCTCCATCCTCCTCCTTCTTCTCTTTCCCCCCCTCCTCCTCCTAATCCCATCCTCCTCCCTCCTATTCCTCTCTACTTCCTCCCTCCTCCTCCTCCTCTCTCCGCCTATCTCTTCCTCCCTCCTCCTCCTCCCTCCTCCTACCTCCTCCTCCCTCCTCCACATCCCTCTTCCTCCTCCTCCCTCCTCCTCCCTCCTCATCATTCCTCCTCCTCCTCCTCTTTCTCCTCCTTCTCCCTCCTCTCCTTCTACCTCCTCCTCCCTCTCCTCCTCCCTCTTCCTCCTCCTTCCTTCTCCTCCCCCTCTTCCTCCTGCGTTCTCGCGCCCTCCCTCCTTCTACCTCCTCCTCCTCCTTCTCCCTCATTCTCCTCTTCCTCCTCCCTCTTCCTCCTCCCCCTCCTCCCTCTTCCTCCTCCTTCTCCCCCTCCTCCTCCTCCCTCCTCCTTCCTCCTCGATCCCTCTTCCTCCTCCTCCTGCCTCCTATTCCTCCCTACTTCTCCTCCTCCCTCCTCCTCTCTCCGCCTCTCTTCCTCCTCCCTCCTCCTCCTCCTCCACCCTCTTCCTCCTCCCTCCTCCTACTCCTCCTTTTCTTCTTCTTCTTCTGCTGCTGCTGCCGCCAGCTCCATTTACCAAGTTAATTTTTGGGGGAATATGTAAGATCTTTCAAGTGCTCTTTCTAATGCTTTTTGTAAGTTGGTCTTCGTTTATCTAAGGTTGTTCTAACCGCAACCAATAAATGATTAGACAGACAGGCAGACAGAAGACAGACAGAGAGGGAGGGACAGACAGACAGACAGACAGACAGACAGACAGACAGACAGACAGACAGACAGACAGATAGTCGGGAACGGGAACTTATATGAATTAAATGAGATGCTCCCCATCAGGGGCTGGGCGAAGCCGGGCCGGGTCAGACAGACAGACAGACAGATAGACAGACAGATAGTCGGGAACGGGAACGGGAGCTTATATGACTACTTATATGAATTAAATGAGATGCTCCACATCAGGAGCTAGGCGATGCCGGGCAGGGTCAGACAGACAGACAGACAGACAGACAGACAGACAGTCATGGAACGGGAACGGGAGCTTATATGACTACTTATATGAATTAAATGAGATGCTACCCACCAGGACTGGGCGAAGCCGGGCCGGGTCTGCTAGTATATATATATATATATATATAATATATATATATATATATATATATATATATATATATATATATATATATATATATATATATAATATATATATTATATATATATATATATATATATATATATATCCTTTTTACAGGACAAGGAACTAAAAAACCACCATTTAAATGTTGTTGGTGATGTCTTGGCAAATTTACGTTCAGTAGTTTGCCATTGCTTTCTGAACGACCGTTCCCCCATACTAACTCGTTTAAACCCAGCGCAACGCAGTCTGCTGCCAGATCGTCGCCGCTGTATTTCGAACGCGGATAAGCAGGCTTATGAATCACGCCCGTAAGCTCTTTGCCACGGAGACCGGCCATCCCTATAATGCCTATGTGTAATACGAATAAATGGCGTTCTGTCAGACGATCTGGAAGCAGTTCGCTCTGCAGTGAATTTCACAGTGGTATGAGCGGCAGCCGTTTAGAAAGCAATGGCAAACTGCTGAAAGTAACATTACCTAAAATATAATAAACATCCAATAAATGCTGGGGTTGATTGTGATGTACTGAAAAAGACTACAGCTAGCTTACATCACCTCACATCACTACATCAGCAACTTCGTCAGATTATTAGACGGTTTACACCCAGTGACTTAAAATATCAAAGTAGATGTTTCTCTTTGAATAACCATATTGTCAACACTCCAACACCAACTGTAAATCTGGGTTCATAGACCGTGGAAAGAACGACAGGCAATGAATTACCTGGGAATACGATTTGGCTGCGATGCGGATGATGGCGGCGGCAAACCGTGAGCAGCGCCATATATGTCTTCTTTGCGAGAGTCTGGTCCTTTCTGTTTTGGAGAATGCGTTGGCGATCCTGACTCTCAGCCATAAGCAGATGGAAAGGATAGAGAACGAAGCTATGCGTATTATTTTTGGAAGTACAAGAGATACAGCATGCAGGGCGATGCGCTACCTTCTTGATTTTCCAATCATGGGGGACACAATACAAGTTTGCCGAGCACCTCAGAGTCAAGGCAAACACACAACATCCACTGCATAGCGAAATTAATAAGGTAAAAGGCAGCAGGTTAAAAAGGAGAAAGCCGTGGAAGGGTCAAGCCCAAGACATTCTTCAACAGGTATGTTCACTTGAGGACTTAGAACCTGGCGAGCAGTGGGTACAAGCGCCAGCCGAGTTCTGTACATCCTTTTCAGTTTGCATCCAACTAGACAGAAATTGCAGACAAGAAACTCCGGCTTCTGTGGGGGTGGAATTACAGGCTTTGATCTTCGAGAATTCTTTAAAGGGTGTTGCTGTCATTTACAAAGATGGGTCGGTCGTTCCACGAGTGAGAAGTTCATGGGCCTTTGTGGCCAGAGGGAGAGCTGTGGAGGCAGATTCTGGTGTTTTTTGCTTTGCCCACAAGTAGCCTGACTATGGAAGCCATGGCAGTAAGTAAAGCAATAACATGGCTCGAGACGCAGACATTCAATCAGGCGTGTGTCCTTAGTGACTCAATTAGTATGCTCAGGACGACAGAGATCGGGTGTGTCCGAAGAGAGTGATTGCTGTCTCTGGTGCGGTCTCGGCTGGCAAAGATTAGTTTCATTTTCGTTCAGGGCATGCGGGTGTATAAGGGAATGAGCGGGCTGACAGGCTTGCAGATGGAGGACGTTCGAGCCATGAACCAGGCCGACACTCTGAATGCTCTACGAGAAGTAAGTCGTTTGCGTGTACCAAGTGATGAATTGTGAATCTACAACCATGGTCAGGCTGCGAGAAAGCAAGTTAAAAGCGGTGTGGCCAAACAAGAACACTATGCAGGAAGCCAAAGAAGATTAATAAACCAACACAGAACTGGTGTTGTTAGCCGCTACACGCTGCGAAATTTACTGAGGAGGAGATCAAGCACTTATGAAATGAATGTTTCGATGTGGCAATGAGGATGATCTGTCGACTAACTAACTACCATCAATGTAGATGTCCTTAAGGATACGACAAATGAACTGCTTTCATGCATCAAAAGCCATTTTTACTTATCATGTTTGTAATTAAGTGTTTGCTTTGTAATCCCATAAGATCCTCTGGAAGCATATTTTAATTAATATCACACACACACACACACACACCACACACACACACACACACACACACACACACACACGTGCGTGCACAATCACACACATAAACGTACAACGTAAGCACAATAAATAAATAATGCTTAAATGAACATGGACAATGAGACTGGAGTGTTTGTGAGATAGCTTTCTAATCATGGTTGTTTGTACATGTACATTCATTCATTTGACTTCGTTCAACTGGTGTCTATTATAAGAACAGATACAATAGACACACTTCAGAAATTATACAATTTTGTGAAGTAAACTGAGGCATAGTGATGGACTATGAGACACACAGAGAAGCAGTTAGACACCATGAGTCAGGTGATATACAATCAGATACATAATATAACGCTACGAGCGATGAGCCGCTGGGAGATAAGGTAAGATAGCATACAACACACAAAACAGAATACTGCAGAGACACGGTGAGATACGGTGAAATGGTGCCAGACACACTGAGACATTATTACATATAAAAAGGCGCCAGGAATAAAATTCAATAACATCACCAATCATTGTATTCAATGATTAGTAGTGAGTTGAGGCTAAAGACGACGAGACAGTTTAAGACAGTACGACATCTAGAAACACTATGAAATAGTTACTGATAGACACAATAAGACAACCTGAAATATCATGATACGGCGAAGCACATTAAAATTCAGTCAGACATTAATAATAACATAACGGGCAATAGAAAGCCATCATGCGACATTACAAAGCAAATGCATAAATTGTCAGTTTATCACAGTGCTCACAATGAGCATACCGCGGAAATGTTATACACATCTCCACCAATGAGCTTCACGCATCTTGAAGCACCAGATCCAGACGTGTCTGTGCGAGCTGTACAACAGCACACACACGCTCACAATGTGTAGTTGTGCTGAAGTAGTTTATGAGACACTGTAGAGATTATACAATTACTGTATATTCTTTCAGTTAACAGCTCCGTCTCCGTCAAGCGACATGGACGAAGATAAATGCTTGTTGTTCCCTGATGTGCATGCCATAGCACTGTTTTGACGTGTTTGCTGGCCCAGGAACACACATGGCTCCAACCAAAGAGAAATGACTGCAGACACTTTAGCCTTTAGACAGGCTTCAGGCAGCATTGTATGGAATCTTTGTTAGTCATAAAAAGTGAAATTTATGATGACTAAAATACGCTTTCAGCTGAGAATGTAAAACGTTCCTGTTAATGAAACTGACGATGTTGCAGTTTGCGGGTAAAAGATGATGCTGTCTTTGTTTCATTATCAATACTATTTCACAAATAATGATGGAAGTGAAAGTTCTCTAGATGCCCCAAAGGGCCTGAA
>JACEFZ010009002.1:20000-24725 GCA_014155875.1 Cepaea nemoralis | reverse complement strand
ATTTTTGTTAATGAGGGAAAACCAAAAGCCATAACCTGGGGCAAGCATAGGGACATTCTGCTCCACTGGTCTGTTTAATCCTTTTAGCACCTATGATGGGGTGTTGGACAAGCTCAGGTTGCAGTTCTCCCTATGATGATTTTCCAAGTCAGACTAATTATCCTCTACTGTCACAGTTTTGAAGAAGGTTACAGCCCTTTCTTTCACCGGTGAGTTGACTGTTTATGAAGTTGAGACTTAGGGTTTTGTTCTACTTTTCCTGTAGAGGAAGATCTAAGATACAAATATGTCCCAGTCTTCTTTCTCCTCAGTCTATCTCACTTACTTTACAAGTCTTCATTCTGAAAACACTGGGTGAGCACCAGGCCGGAAATTAACTAAGATAAGTCCTAGCCAAACAATCCATTGTCCCAGTCATTTCACCAGACGTCTTGAATGAGGTTAACCACCATAGACTTGTTGTTTAGTTCTCAGATGTCATTGATAATTATGATCACTGAAGTCTTCAGAACTATTCCTTGTGAGAACAGAATTGGTTCTGGAATTAGGGACTACTGGTTAGTTGTCCCAGATGATATATGAAAGCCTCTCCTCCATCCTCCTGTTCTCTGTCAATATACAAAATGGCACAACATCTCTTTACATTTGTTTAAAGATGATGTTATCATACATTAACATACACAGATGGAGATGGGGAAGGTTAAGGGAGGATGTTGACCAAAACACACCTCTCCTAGTTGATGATGTAGTGAATTTCATTGTGATGTACTGTGGTAATCACAAGACTATATGCTGAGACATGGCAGCTTAACACAATTACAAGCATTTATGTGGTCTAAGTTCCACCATGTTTGAACCACAGTAGACCTGGGCACAAGGAGGACCAGACACAGTACAGCAATCATTGTGACATAGCAACATGGGACAGGCATTGTGAAGGGAAATGGAAAAATAAGCATTTACAACTGCAATCTGCATTATGTATTAACTAATGGCATTTACCCAATTAGCAGACCAGACACCCATTCCTATGGCTGTGATGTTGGTGCATGAATGTCCTATTCCATACTCATACAGCAATGCCAGACCTCACCCCTTTTTCACCAGACTTGACTCACAGGTACATCATCATCATCATCATCATGTGCTCTTTCCCCACTGAGTAATTTTCATGTCTACTACAGTAGGTAACAGAAGCTCAATTGCATAGCAATTGTTCACATATGCACCAAAGCACATATGGGATAAAACATGTTTAGTCCTTGTAAATTTGCATGAGCCATACATTATATTCAGCCAACTAAGACACAGGTTCACACACCTATTGTCCTTCTAGGAACTAGTTTATATGAACCAACCAACAGTAGAGGTAATAGTGTAATACTTCAGAGAGAAATTGTATTAATTCTCTTGAGCATAATGTAGCCACCAAGTATCACATGCACTTTGCAATTCTGGCGTGCCACACACAACCTGCTTACATATGGATATTGAAGCATCTTTCCTTCTACTAGATGTGAGAGGCTACTTATCAAAGCACCAGCTCATTCACTCCAACATTCTCAGCTTTTACAAAGGAACTTATACATGTTTACATCACACATTCCAATTCAGACTGCCATATGTTAACTCGCGAGAGCAAAGGTACAGTTGATTTAAGAATGAGTCATCCTAGGCATGAAGAATGCACAAGGGGTTTGGGGTTGCTAATTTGCATGAGTGTACTATACATTCATCAAGCATACGCACCCAGTCACAACAAGGGATTGATATGCACTTGGAGTATACAGCGTAGAAGACCTGTCAAGGTTGAAGAAGCAGTATTCAGAATACTGGCGCACAGAAGTTCTGTTTTCACTTTTCACATTTTATTCATAAAATACTCTTATATTCTTCTCTTTCGCTCACCAGGTATAATCACACATTAAAGTATGTTTTAAAGTGGTACCTGTTGTCCAGAGAACAATATATTATATAATGTTTTAGGGCATTTTTGTCAACACATCACAAAATAGCTACCGCTCCGGATGGAATCTTGGCTCGAACTGCCAAATTTTAAAATGTGGCCTAGCAAACAGCGCGGGCTGCCACCTATTAACCAATCAAAAGACAAGCGCATATACCGCTGCCCTCCCCCAACTCGTTCTGGAACATTCGATTCCAAGAATCGCTCTTCTATCTGGAAGCTCAAATCGAAAGTATTTTTTATGAATGTGTCGGGCTGGGAATGGAGGATTCTGATCCATCATGCTACAGTTGGTTATGATGATTTTATCACATACTTATCACATTACAATTGTGGATTCTCGTCTTCACCGCTGTCCAGGTTAAGATGTTCTTAAAGATGTACTTCGGGATATATCAAAAGATAATCACTGTATTTTTGTGCCTTCAATGCCTTCCAACTTACCCGTGTTGTTACATTGTATAAGGCAGCGGGTCAAGATGTCTGTCCACTAACAAGAATACTGATGGCTACTTTAAATGTCAGTAAATGTCTATTTACTAACTTGGAATTGTTCAGTCTGTCTTTGTTATGTTATCTTGAAGCTGCGAATTTCTATGCCCGCATTTGCTGTACTATAAGGGAAATTTGCATAATTAAATAAATAATTGTGTGTATGGGTAGCTTAGGCCGTTATCTAAAGATTGAACCAAAAAAAAAATATATGTCATTAGAGGCTGGGAGAAAATTGTCATCGCAGTTTCCTAGACTGCAGGATAAATTGCTGCATTTTATGAATGTCCTCAGGGCAAGGTAAAGATGCAGCTATGCAGTCACTAAATACCACATGCCATCATTCAACTGTGGAATGACAACGTAACCCTGCCTCCGTTGTTATTTTAATTGTACATTCGTGAGTATTATTTTAAGTTCCACCTGAACAGAATATGACTGTTGTTCTTACATATCAATAATAATGAATTTGGCTCTAACAATTTTAGGAAAACTAACATTTAGATGTTGAAAGAGACAATTACAGTGATGTTGCACCTTCTTGCATTTACTTCTTAGTATCTTAGTCACCGTTCCATTATGCCATCAGTCATGGAGGTTAAAGTATAGCACCATAGTTGAGAATGGAAATGACACGTTTTGAGATAACAGACACTCTCATGGTGAACAGCTGTGTGAACTTCTCGGCTGATAGGTAGCAACATATGCACAAAAGCATGCACACACAGACACATACACATATACATATATATGCACGTGTGTGGGTGGGTGTGCGCTTGTAAAAGTTTAGGTCGTATGCATAGGCCTATATAATCACCTCTCTTGCGGTGTGGCGAGCTTGTGTGGCATATCTAACGATTGTCAACATCATGTATCGATGTGTGTGTTTTCCATGAAATATCAAATGTCTGTTAAGCATCTGCCGCTTTCTCTCTTCACATAAATGTTCCCAGTTATCGAAAACATATTGTATCTTCTCATAATGTGGCCAGTAATAATGATTGTCTCTCTTTTATAGTTGTCATAAGTTGACGATGCATCTTCAATCAATCAATCAATCATGTGCCATGCCAGGAAAGCGTGGGCGGTCATGATTCGCCATTTCACTCGATCACCAGAGTCGTGGATCAGCTCAGTGTTCCTGTCTCGTCCATGCCATGTGGCCAAGCCATCCAGGTATTTTCCTCTCGGTCTTCCTCTTGGTCTGTTCCCTTCGATCTTGCCAGCTGTCACTAAGTTCTCCAGTCCATTTCTTCTCATAACATGTCCAAAAAATTTTGACTGTCTACGTCTAATTTCTCTAATCAATCTACGATTTTCATTTGTCTCTTGTAGTACTTGGTCATTGGTTTTTCTATCTGTCCATGGTATTCTTTGCATTTTCCTCAGAAACCACATTTCTGCAGCCATCAGATGTTTTTCAGCTTGACTGCACATTGTCCAAGTTTCACATCCATACAAAAGAACAGGCTCTATGTATCCCCTCAACACTCTTTTTCTCGTTTCAATTGACATCATTTTATTGGTCAGAATGTTTTTCATCTTGCTAAAGGCTACTTTCGCAATGGCGATTCTTGTTCTAATCTCTTCAAGGCATCTGCCATCAGATGTTATGACTGTTCCGAGATAATTGAACCGATTCACTTGTTGAAGAATATTCCCATTTACTTGTATATTACATTGTGGTACTTCGTTCTTCCTAGTGACGACCATAACCTGTGTCTTCCTACAATTTAATTCCAACCCCAGCTGCTCACTGTGTACAACCACAGCGTCTACTAATTGTTGCAAATCCTGTGCATTGTCTGCAATCAATACTGTATCATCTGCATATCTAATGTTATTTATGTTTCGTCCTCCAATGCTGATTCCATTTAGGTCTTCTACATTTCTGAAAATATTTTCACTGTATAGGGAAAAAAGAACTGGAGACATTACACATCCCTGCCTAACACCTCTCTTAATAGGTTGGTATTGTCCTACTTCATTATCAATTCTTATGGCAGCTTGTTGTTTCCAATATATGGTTTTTATAAGTCTAATGTCTTTCCCATCAATTTGTAGATCTGCAAGCATATCCACAATGTTGACATGTCTAACTCTATCAAAAGCCTTTGTGTAGTCAATAAAGCAAAGATGTATATCCTTGTTTACTTCTAAAGCACGTTCAATAACTGTTCGCAGCATATACACAGCATTTACTGTACCCTTTCCTTCTACAAAACCACATTGTTCTTCCCCTATATCAGGTTGATGCATCTTAGTCG
>JACEFZ010009002.1:0-12500 GCA_014155875.1 Cepaea nemoralis | reverse complement strand
TCTTCCGTGCGGGAACTGGGTAGCACATAGATCACGAGAAGGTCAGGACAGGTAAATTGGATACCAGGCAGTATTTCTTCGGCTATCAGGGACGTCAGAAAATTAACGCAAACAGGCGCGTGTGTTTATAGGTCAGGTGAACTTGTGGACAGCGAGTGTGTGTGTACGGCGTCTTCAGAGTTCGGTGCAGATAATAAGATGGAAAGGGGCGCCAGAGGAGTTACGAGGGTAATTCATGGTTAAAAACTCGCCAGGAGGAGGGGAGTTATAGGAGGAAAGTGTGGGGAACACACAAAGGTGACAATCGTTGCTCCACAGAAAAGTAAACGTTTCCTACACGGATTATTGTGATAAGAGAAACAGAGATGACCTTGTGAGTCAAGGGCCGAGAACCAGGGAATTTGACGGAAAATTTCCACTGAGAATAACACGTTTTTTTCTACTGAAACTAGGATTTACGTTTAACGTCTTTGTGTGTGTGTGTCATCATCGGCAAACAAACCACAACAGTCATTCAGGTGCCGTCTTCGCAAATATGAGCGCATTTCTTCACCAAAAAGACTTGCGAAGCGGATTTAAAGCGCGTGATCATTTTCTGCTATTCGTTGGTTTAACCGGGTCAGCAACAGTGAAACCATACCATCACTTCAAAGCGACAGTGACTACGCAGATAAACATTCATTGATTTTAAAGGTATTTTCGGCTCCCCAAAACGCAACGAAAACCCAATATTTCTGGCAAAACAAGAGCGTTCACATACATTATACAATCACAGGCCATCCCTTCAGGGAGGGTTACAAAAACATTACGGACTGTGAAGATACAAGGCGTTGGGATAATTATCATCATCTTCAACTTTTACGACAGTCGAAAATCGTGTCACCACGTCAACAAAAAGTGACAATGCATCAGAACTTTAACTCATTGTGGGAAGCTAACGTCGTAATCTTTTCAAAACAGTAACCGACAAACATTTCCAGGCGATTTTCGGAGACTATTGAAAACAAATTAAGGACTTTTTTAAGATTCTACCATCGCATTGGTGTCGGCAACCCTTGTTTGATTCTGTTGTTCTCATCGTCCAAAGTATTGTTGTTGTTGTGCGTTACGTAAATATTTGTATGTGGTCCAGTGGTCGTAATAAGTAGGATATTTTTGCTTTATTTCTCGAAATGCGGGAGACAGAGCAAAGGTGAAGTTTCTAGGTGCACATTGTATTGGTTGAGAGACAGCTGACGAGTCAGTTTGTTTTGTGCTGTGGCATTGGGTCGTCTCGACATTACACATGGTGTCCAAGTGTCTACGTCAGATCTATGTACATTATTCATTTTATATTTGGTCTTTTTACTGTTTTCTCTTTACTGTTACATATAATATTTGAGTTCTTTGGATATATGGTATTGTTGTAATGCTTATGTTAATACATCTTCTATCTAGATGGTATTTGTCAGTTTATATTATGCGCACGGTGTGGTCTTTCATGGGCATGTTTATGTCAGTGGTTTTTATTTCTATGTAATCATCCGTCTGCGTTTCACCGGCCTATGCGTCTAGCGTTTAATAGTTCGCAGTTAGTGTGTATCATCCATTTGTGTATGTATATGTATGTTTACAACTATTTCCAGGAATTGTTCTACAGTTATTTGATATATATATATATATATAATATATATATATATATATATAATATATATATATAGGAGGGAGTATAGTTATATTCCCCCCTCACTACCTAGTGCTTATAGAGTGACTGGGTGAGTACAGAGTGATATTGTAGCACTACGGATTTACGTACACAGGGAGTGCGGGTGTACTTAGGGAAGTGACACAAAGAATAACAGCAGAGCCTGGACATTTATAGTTGGCTGATTCACAGCAACGTGTCCACAAGTACAAGATGCCTACTTTAATGGATTATATTGAAGCAGGTGAAAGAATAGGCCTGAAAGGTAAAGAGTTACAGGAGTATGCAGAAGCGAAAGAACAAAAGCAGACGGAAAGAGAGGAGAGGCATAATGAACGCGAGGCAAAACGCTTACAGGAAGAGAAAGAGACACAAGTAAAACTAGCTGAAATGGAAAACAAACGTCTACAGGAAGTAAAGTTAGCTGAAATGGAAAACAAGCGTCTACAGGAAGAGACACAAGTAAAACTAGCCGAAATGGAAAACAAGCATCTACAGGAAGAGACACAAGTAAAACTAGCCGAAATAGAAAACAAACGTCTACAGGAAGAGAGAGAGACACAAATGGAACTTGAAAAGTTAAAACACACAAATGCGGTGGAAATTGAGAAAGAGAAGATTAAGATGGAAGCTGAAATTGCTCTAAGAAAACTAGAACTATCTTCGAAGGGTCAAAGTGAGGAAAGCAGAAAACCTTCGCAGTCGTCACAGAGATTAAAACTGCCATACTTTACGGACCGAGACAACCTTGAATCTTATTTGGACAGATTTCAAGCAAGTGCGAAAACTTTAGGCATCCCAGAAAACGAGTATGCGATACGAATTGGCGAATTTCTTACGGGCAAGGCACTAGACACCATGTTCAATTTACCTGTAGAAGAAAGAAACAACTACACTATCTTACGTCAACGTTTGCTGACAAAGTTCCAACTAACGGAGCATGGATATAGGACAAAGTTTAGACAGTTAGTGCCAGAGACAAATCAAGATTTCACAGACTTTGTTAACCACTGTAAAGAATACATTAACAAATGGATGGAGCTTGCAGAAGTAGGGAAAGATTTTAATAAATTAGTAGATCTAATGTTAAGAGACAAGGTAGTATCTGCATGCAATTCTAATTTAGTGGCGTTCTTTGAGGAACGGAAGCCAAAGGACATAGACACAATGTCTCAGTTAGGGCAAAACTATATGACGGCACATCCTAACAGTTCTATTGGGAAACTAATGAGTGAGGAAATAGTCTGTGCAGCGTAAACTAAACAGGACCAGAATCCAGTCATTAGACCAAGGGCGAAAAGTGTGGATTCAGCACAGAAAGGTGAGCAACAAGAACTTCAAGATAATGGGTTCCGAGGAAACAATGTTGGTAGAGTAGGACGGTACCCATATAGAAGAGGGAACTTCCAGAGACGTCCAAATTATGCCGGATGCTGGAATTGTGGGAGATGGAGACACAAAATGGCAGATTGTGATGCACAACCATCAGATGGACCAACGAACAACAGTAAAAGGGAGATCACTTGTTTCAAATGTGGAAGGAACGGGCATGTCAGTCATCAATGTAGGATGAGAGAAACAGAGCACTCAAATGCAGCACAAGTAATTGAGTCGCTGAACAATGAAGATTGTAGTGGGTGCAAACCTCTTTTTGAAAAAGATGGTCAGCCAGTCTTAATATGTGGTCACACAGTTAAAGCAGGATCAGCAGTGCATGAAGGAGGAAGTCTGAAGATGCATCACGGGTTTGTTAATGATAGGCCAGCGTTAACAATTATGGATTCCGGATGTACGTCCATCGGGGTGAGAAAGAGTTTAGTGCAACCCTCGGATTATACAGGGGAAAAGATTAGATCCATAACATTAATGGGACAGTAGAATTCTACCCAATAGCCGTGATAACAGTAAAAACACCATACATAACAGGAAGAGTGACAGCATGTGTTTTAGACTCACCAGTGGCAGATCTCATCATAGGAAATGTTATAGGAGTTAAAGAGTGTACAGAAGAGGAAGTAGTTTATTGGGACCAAAAATATAGTGTAAGCAGTAATGAGGTAGTTACCACAAGAGAACCTAAATTAGAGAGTATAGCTGAGGTAGAAGAGGCACTTGAAGTAGACACAGGAACTCAGAACAAGGATAGTACAGCTGAGCAGATGAGAATGGATCAGAAATATAGTGCTAGTGGCTCCCAGAGACAAGATACTACTCTGAACAAATGTTCACATGGGTGTAGGAGAGTAGAACATAGGCAGTCAAAGAAAGGTAGATGGTGCTTCGAGAGGAAGAACAATGTTCTCACTCGCCGCTTTTCAGATGGCGGAACTGCATGTGGGCAAGTAGTATTACCGTTAACACATAGAGACCGATATACTAGAACAGCTCAGGATAGGGCAGGTGCAGGGCACATAGGACTAAGGCGGAAGCAGCATAGAGCAGGATGCCAAGTATATTGGCCAGGATTCAATAAGAGGTCAGGGTAAACAGAGACGCAAGTGTAACGGTGCAATATGCAGATAGGAAAGTTGAGTCAGGTCAAAAGGGTGTTCGCGACATTACTGACCTAGAGATAGCAAACAGATGTTGTAATTATAGAGGTACCATGAGTCATGGGTACATGAAAGGTAGACACAGCATCGACAGGAATCAGAGGTGGGTTGAGGCAAGAAAAGAACCACCTGATATATGGTCGGTACACAAATAGCTTGTGTCTTCTTAAAGATATTAATAGACCTGTGGGTACATAAGTATAATGCTTTTCTATGATGTATTATTATTATTATTATTATGTGATGTATTAGTTCATGCATTGATACAAAAGATAGAAAGTTGTTTGTATTTATGTGTGGGGATTATGGGAGTTTACTATGAGTATTTGATATATTATTAAGTGTGGTAGCTAGAGTAAGGTGCAGCCATACTTAGGGCTACCCAGGCAATGTGTCTGGGTCACATATTTAATAAGTTTTAGTCTCCCAACATTTGAGAACGATGTTTTCTTTTGAGGGTGGGGTAGTGTCACATGCCTGTGTTCAGTGGCATTAAGGTGAGTGGCCGTACAAGATAAACAGTTCACGAGATAAAATGGGGCGGTGGTGGGTCCCCCAGAGGGCGTAAATGAGAGGACAGTAATTGAAGGGGGAGCTGAGAAGAGGTCAGCTGGTGAGGCAGACAGTTGGAGCAGTGAGGTTGTGTGGTGTGTGTGAGGCAATGTGGGGCATAGAATTGTTTAAAAAGACAGGGACAAAGATTGACGGGCAGTTGAGGTTTGGACTCCGAGCTGAGAGGGAGTTGAGTGTAGACCAGACCAGGAGAAGGTCGTGGTCTGATAAAGTGAAGAATTGTGACGGAGTTTGGAAGATAACTCCGCACTGTGGGTTCCAGGGATAGTGAGTGGAATTCGAGACCCATAGTGGGTTACTTTGAGTCGGGCCTAGAGAGAGGCTAGTATACCTGTCGTGTGGGACGATATTTTAGTAGCCTTGAGAGGCAGTGCTATTCGACGTGTTCCATTGGGATGGAGATATATTCTTAGAGAATTATTGTTCCTGGATTTATATGTTACATGTGTCTGTGTTAATTCAGAATTAAAGGAATATTATGTGCGCAAATTAACGCTTGTTCACTGACTGGTGTTTGGTGGTGATGCATCTTGATTAATCTGTTGTTCAACATCACATTGTTACAAGGACATACCCTAGACACAACCATAGCCACTCTATCTGTCACTTAGTCAACATTCACTTTGTGTCATATATATATATATATATATATATATATATATATATATATATATATATATATATATATATATATATATATATATATATATTAGGGCTGAGGAAGTTAACAATTAATTGATCGTTAATATTTTTTAACGATTAATGTTATTTTAACGATTAATTGAAAACTGTTCTCCCATCACTTATACAAATGAACCGGATGTCGAAAAATTGTCGGACATTTTAAACATAGTGCTGCAAACACAACCGAGTTGCAAAATTGTACTGAGTCACCATTGTGTAAGCTGCAGAAAGATGTACCAACAAGATGGAACAGTATTTTTATTATGCTACAGTGTCTTCTACAGGCCAGAGAAGCATTAGCTGTCTATATGTCAGATGAAAAGATACAACAACAAACAACAACAACAACAACAACAAAACTTTATTTTGGACTGCCCGTCTAACATTCTGCCCTTTTATCCTCTCTTTCATATATTATACCATTCACACATCATTCAAGGCTAACTGAAAACAGCAACAATATAAACGATATGCATTATAAAGGCACGTGGAATATGAAAAATCAATACTACACGACACAGTAATAGTAATAACTGGTTTGGCACTTGTTATTAGCTATGTGGAATATACTGGCCTACCAAAAGATGCAATACATAGGTCCAAAACTGTCAGTTTTGGATTGGTAGGAGGTTTCGAAATAAGTCAAAGTTTGGACTTATTCTGTCAGACCACGGTCCTGCTTGGCGGTCAAGATTATGTTTCTTGTAGCTGTATTGCCACTGCTATCATCGTTGACAAAGCATATGACTGTACACGATGATATCCGGGCTACATAGGTAAATTTAAGGCAGCATCTTTTAATGACTTCAGTGAACGTGTAGCTAATATGACAAGTATTGAAATACTACAAATTGCAACAGCACTTGATCCACGCTACAAATACCTGAAGTGTTTGTAAAAAGATGCAAAAGAACGAACTTGGTGGCGTACTGAACAACAAATAGCAGTTGATGTTCATGATGAGCAGATGGAGACTGCTGCAACAAATGATACTGACATTGACAATAAAACTATATGTGAACCAAATGAAAAGCGTATTAAGCTAATGGAGTCTGAAATGGAGAAGAAAGTTGCTGAATCGATTGACCCTTTACAATGGTGGAAACTTAATAAACATCGATATCCAAAATTGGCATTCCTTGCCAAGATCATTCTGTGCATACCGGCTATCTCAGTTCCATGTGAACAATTGTTCAGCTCTGCTGGTTATATTGTAATTGTTTTGTTGTTATTCATGTTGTTTGTCCATCAAGAATGATGATGACCATTTATTACATCCAGTGGGGTTGAAAGTATAGAGCCGTGAGTTCTAAGATGGCTGATAAGCCCTATTTTGGCTCGAAATGTTCTTTGACAATGTGGACATAGAATGCTTGACGTTTCTGGAGGAGGATTTCCTGCAGTGGTATTTCTGTTCTGTCTTTTCTTCACAGCTCTTGCAGTCCTGGTTGCCTCACAAGTGACTGCACCCTTGCGTAATGATGCACGCCACGAATTTCGGTCTCTGGCTGCAGTCTCCCAGGTGTCATGATGAATTCCAAAAGCATTCAGTGAGATTTTCAGAGTGTCTTTAAAGCGTTTCCTCTGGCCGCCTTGGGAGCGTTTACCACAACGCAACTCGCCGTAAAAAATTCATTTAGGGAGCCTGTGATCTGGCATGCGAGTCAAGTGACCAGCCCAGCGAATCTGATTCTTCATTAGTAGAGTGTGGATACTGGGCATGGACGCTCTTTCTAGGACTTCAGTGTCTGGGATCTTGTCTTGCCATGTAATCTTCAGTAACTTCCTAAGGCAGACTGTGTGGAAGTGGTTTAATTTCCTAGCGTGTCGCTGATAAACAGTCCAGGTTTCACAAGCATATAGCAGTGTGGATAATACAACTGCTTTGTAGACTTTCAGCTTTATTTGCAGGCTAATTCCATTTCTGTCCCATACATTCTTGTACAGTCTGCCAAAGGTTGCGCTGGCCTTGGAGATTCTTGCATTCATTTCATCATCAATTGTGGCAGCTTGTGACACAGTGCTGCAAAGATAGGTGAATTTGTCCACAACAATTAGACTATGACCATTCACTTTGATATTCGGCACAGTGTGATTATTCCTTGGAGCTGGCTGGTACATAACTACAGTCTTCTCCAAATTGATATTGAGCCCAAAGTTGGCACAGGCATGTATGAAAGCTGAAACAGTATGTTGCATGTCCGCCTCTGACTTGGCGAATAGAGCGCAATCATCAGCAAACAGGAGCTCTCTGACGGTGTAGCTGTTAATTTTGGTTTTAGCTTTCAGCCTTCTGAAATTGAATAACTTTCCATTCATGCGGTAATTGATGTCTATTCCAATGCCGTTGTTCTCGAAGGCATTCGTTAACATAGCTGAAAACATAAGGTTGAACAGTGTTGGTGCCAGGACACATCCTTGCTTCACTCCATTGGTGACAGGAAAGGGCTCAGACAGTTCACCATTTTCCTGTACTCTTGCCTGCTTGCCATCATGAAATAGCCGCACTATTTGGACAAACTTTCGTGGGCAGCCATATTTCGCCATTATCTTCCGCAGTCTATCTCTGCTGACTGTATCAAAAGCCTTGGTAAGGTCAATGAAAGTGGAGAACATTTCGCAGTTCTGTTCCTGACATTTCTCTTGCAGCTGCCTTGAAGCGAAAATCATGTCAACAGTTCCACGTTCTTTTCTAAGGCCACATTGACTCACAGGAAGTCGACCTATATCGAGATGGGCCGTGAGGCGATTGAGAAGAATTCTTCCCTGCAATTGAAAGCAAGGAGATGCCTCGGTGGTTATCACAGGACTGGCAGTATCCTTTTCGTTTGTAAAGGTGGACTATTGACGCGTCCTTGATTTCTTGTGGCATGGTCTCGTTCACCCATATGTTTGTAAAGACTTGGTGAAGCTGCTCTGTTAGGACCGGCCGACCTGCCTTGTATATCTCTGCCAGGATGGAGTCAGGACCAGGTGCCTTGCCGCTGGAGAGTTGCTGGATGGCTTTGTTTACTTCCAATATGATTGGCAGGTCATCAAGTGTATCATTGATGGGAACTTGAGGAAGGCAGTTGATGGTTTCATCATAGAAGAAGGAAGTTGCATTTAAGATGTTGCTAAAATGTTCTGCCTAGCGTTGAACGATTTCTTTCTAATCGGTGACCAATGTTCCCCTGTGGCGAAGTGGTCAAGCCGTTTGACTCGTGCTCCGAAGATTGTGGGTTCGATTCCGGGCCGCACCCTTCGGTTTACGAGTTAAATGTTTCGGAGACTCCTGTGGGTCGTCGCTAAAAGCTACGGAGTTCGTGCTTTGTGCGACGCTTTCCGCGCTGCGGAAAGAGACCGAGCCATATGGGATAAACACCCGGTGCAATGAAGTCGACCATATCGACTTTTAAGCAAATTTTTAATGTTGCCCCATCTGCACTGAGGAGGGGAACTATGCCTGGTGATGTTGGACCATAGACCGCTTTCAGTGAGTCGTAGAAGTTTTTCATATCATGTCTGTCAGCAAAGCCTTGAATTTCATCAGCTTTACTTCTCAGCCAGGAGTCCCGCATGTGACGAAGTTTCTGCTGCACTACTCTTTGATTGTTCTTGAAGGCATCTTTTTTATGTTGACTTCGGGTCATTCAAAAGTGCTTTGAGGAGAAGATGTTTCTCGGCCAGCAATTGGTTGATGTATTCGGAATTTTCATCAAACCAGTCTTCATGCTTTCGGGGGTTGGTCCGAGGATTTCCAAAGCAGTGTTGTAAATTATGTCCTTTAGGGCTCTCCACTCTGTTTCTGTATCCTGTTTAGCTGCAACATTGGGCTTGAGGCGGTATTTCAGCATATTTTCAAACGACAGCTGCATTTTCTTGCTGTTTAGGCGGGTGTCATTTAGTATGTTTTTTGCATTTTCACCCCTTGAAGACGCCGTGGTAGTTTGATGTGTATGTTTATTTTCGAGATAATGAGACGATGGTCTGTCCAACATTCAGCACAACACATGCATTTTGTCACCCGAACGTCTTGTCTATCACTCCTCCTGAAGATGATATAGTCAATGAGGTGCCAGTGTTTCGATCGAGGGTGCATCGACGATGTCCTGTTTCTCATGGGGAGACGGAAAATTGTGTTGTTAATCAGGAGATCGTGTTCGGCACATGTCTGAAGAAGGAGGAGTCCATTGCTGTTACAATTTCCGACTCCATGCTTTCCAATAATGCCACTCCAGGAGGTGGTGTCCGTGTCTACTCTGGCATTGAAAACCTCAAGGAGTATAAGTTTGTCTCCTTTGGGAACAGATGTTAATACATTGTGCAGGTGCTCATAGAACTTGTTCTTGACATCATTTTCATTGGTCATAGATGGTGCGTAGACACTCACAATGGTTGCATGCTTCCTTCCATTCAGCAAGGGCAATTTAATGGTCATGAACCTGTCGTTTATAGCCTTTGGAAATCCAGCTAGTTTGCCGACCAGGGCAGAATTAATGGCAAATCCCACACCGGATTGGCGTCTTTCCTCGCTTTTCCTTCCACTCCAGAAAAATGTGTAGCCCGCACCTATTTCACAGATTTGGCCTTCTTCTGCAAGTCGTGTCTCGCTGAAGGCTGCAATGTCGATGTTGTACCTGCCCGGCTCTCTCCCAATCAGTGCTGTTCGTCTCTCTGGACCCGACGTGCCGTCTCTATCAAGTAGGGTGCGTACATTCCAAGTTCCGAATGTTAAGGGAATATGGTTTGCTCTTTTAGCTTTACATGTTGTTTCTATGTTTGTATGTCGAACGCAGTTTAGGGTACCCACCAACCGCGGCTAGCTGGTTAGGTAGTGATGGAGCAGACAATGTTTAGGGCACCTTTTCTAGCCCCTTCCTCATGCTATGGAGGTGAGCAGTGTGTTCCTATAGAGGGCTGCTCAGTCGCTCAGGGGGCTGCCGAATCCCACTGCTGCCCCGGTCAGTAGAAGTCGACCATATGGCCTGAGCCGCCTGTGTGCATGTCTGCGACTATGGCTGCCAGCGTACCCACACGCCTGCCACTTCGCCGCTCGCCCATCACCACAGGGCTTGGAGGTGATATATGACGTTGGATGAAGAATGACTTGCGCGATGACTTGGATTAAAGTGATGAAGAGTTGCGCAATTCGTCGACCTCACTCTTCGCCTGAGTCCATCTGAATCCAGACGACTGGAGACGAATACAGGTGCAGTGGTTGACCAGGGCGCTCTACGTGCCTTGCCGTGCTCATTACGTTCCACAACGCTTTGCAGGTAAACGCCGTCTTGCGATATATTGTTAATAAGATATGTGTGTTATATAAGATATGTGTGTCTTATATTGTTAATAAGACGCGCTCGTCACTTGAACCAAATACTGTCAACATACTCGTTGTCTGCATAGTTGGTTACTAGATGACATATGAACAAGACAATCCAGTGTTATTTCGATTTTTGACAAATACGACTATAATGTGAATTATGTGACTATAAATGTTTTGATTTAATCGAAATTAACTATTAATTAATCGTTAATTTTTTAAACGTTAACTATTAAATTTAAATTATTCTGTCGCAGCCCTAATATATATACATATATATATATATATATATATATATATATATATATATATATATATATATATATATATATATATATATATATATATATATATAAAAGAAAATGTTTCTTTGTGTCTTTGTATCTTTGTGTGTGTGTCCTTTATGTCCATCCGATTGAGTTGAAATTTTCTATGGATGTTCTTCTCAATCCCGTCGAGCCAACTGGCATAGTTTGTTAGTTTAAAAACAGTTATTTACGTATTAAATCAATATTAAAAGGAAAGACGTCTAATTAAGGGGACTTAACAACAACAGTTGTATCATAGGATATTACTTTTAGTAACATTGCTATATTATGTAATTTAAATAATCGTTGTATATTTCTTAAAGTTTTATAACATGTTTAATGAACTTATTTACAGGCATATGCATTATGAAAAGGTGATGAACACTTTAAGGCATCATCAACGTTTTCGAAACAAATAATGGATCTATTTTAGATACGTGAAAATGTTCTAACTCTAAACAATATCATCGAAGCTACAATTTTAAGTGTGAAATTTAAAGGAGAAGATGTACTGTTGCCTCGCATCCCAATGATTCCAACAGATATGCCATTCGAATTCAAACGTCTGCAGTTTCCGGATAGATAGATAGATAGATAGATAGATAGATAGATAGATAGATAGATAGATAGATAGATAGATAGATAGATAGATATAGATAGATAGATAGATAGATAGATAGATAGATAGATAGATAGATAGATAGATAGATAGATAGATAGATAGATAGATAGATAGATAGATAGATAGATAGAACAAACTCATCTTTCATTCATCAAATGTGCATGTTACATGTACATAGGGGGGGGGGGGGGACATTGTGAAATGGATTTTGTATGCATAAACAATGAATATTACGCATGGTACATTCACATGGCGAAATAAACATTGTCAAATGAATGTTTTAAACATAAACAGTGCATATTGCAATGTCGTGAGACACATCCCCCATCCACCCTCACACGCCTAAGCCACCCACACATCCCTCAGCCACCCACACATCCCCCACCCACCACACCTTCACCCACCCACACATACCTCTACGCACTCACACAGACTCAGGCAAACATACATGCCGTCACCCACCCACTGATTTCGTCACCCACACACATTTCCCCACCCACATATACATACCCCACCCAACCCATAACAGAAACGCACACACCCACATATTATCCACCACCCACCCACAGAACCGCAACCACCCAGCCAAACACACATCACAAAACCACACACACATACCCCGTCAACCCACACATCCCGCACCTATCCACACATACATCCCGCACTCTCACAATTTTCCCCCCCACCCCAAAAACCAAAAACCAACCCCTCCCCCCCCAAACCGATTTAAAACCCCATCCCCCCCAATACCCCAAAAACCCTATCCCCACCC
>JACEFZ010009000.1:0-24505 GCA_014155875.1 Cepaea nemoralis | reverse complement strand
CCCCCTAAGTGACCTGCCGAAATACAAGTAATAAATTCACTGACAGTATGCACATACACAACTGACGATACAACACAGGGACTTACCCGTCAGCCCACACTCACTTATGATATTGTCCCTAACTTTTTTTTTCTTTGGAACCAGGTTAACTTATGTTATATTATGTTATGTTATCTTATATTGGCTATCTAGTGTTTAGTTATGCTATGTTATACTACCTATTGTCACTATTACTTTCTATAGTTTTACTTAGTATAGTTTAATATTGAGAACTACTGTGAGGCAACACCTTACTAGAATCTCTAGTGAAAGAAGATTGAAAGTTTGAACTATCTAGACCGGACGATAGCCAACCACTTGTAGCGTCGCGTCAGCTACGATGATAAGGAATCTATCAACGTGCTGCGGATAGACTTTCTAAGAATAGAAAATTAAGTCACTGGAGAAGACAAGACTGAATAGCTCGTAATTCTAGACGGAGTAAAGGTCCCAGAACAAGTCTAATCTTCTGACAGTGTTCAGGCAGACAGGAATGGCGTACAACTATACTGGTTGGATACAGACAGTCTGCGAAGGTTGTCTAGCTACGTGCCTGAAATATAAACAAAGCCCGATCCCCCAACTCTAATCACTCTCACCGACACGGAGAAAGACAGAGTAAAATATTTAAAAGCAACAAACTTTCGTACTTCTCACACTGCTATGACTAAGGTTACTGAGGTAACAACTAGAGGTTGTAAAATTAAACTCATATTAATATTTAATATATGATAACACTTTGGGTGCTCCACTGGAGCCAGCCCTGTACATGAAAAGGGTGGTACACTTCCCTCTATTCTATTGAATATCTAATCTTATGGTTTGAATCTACTAAACGGTCTAATCATTGACGTAACTTTTTGGCCTATAGTATATTTTGAGTTGAATGATGATGGTGGTGGTGGCCAACGGTAAGTTTGGCCACTTATCTTCTGGTTCTCCGGCTTACACAGTGCGTGTAAACCCTAGTTAGTAGGCATAAGTGAGATGGTGAGTGATGCTTCACAATGAGTCACACAGGTTAGCGCATCTAAAGCTTGGCGCTGAAGGTGTCAAATCTGTGAAATATATACAGCGAGAGCAGTTGACTCTTCTGTCGAGACATCGGTAAGCATCGGCCATGGATTGTTCCTGATGGCCGATTACATCTCATAAAATTTTCAGAAACAAAATAGCATGAGCTATCTGTCCCTGCTCCCTATTATTCCCTATCCTAGGATAAATAGTAAATCACTGACCTAAGAAAACAGCTCAATAAAATCATTCTAAGCTTTCTTATAAGTGAATGTAATAAGTATTCAGTAATAATTAAACATAATCATATAATGCATATCATAATTATATTATTAAAATACAATAAGTACAAAGTAACCTAGAGATAGATACATATACAATCTATTAAACAGATTACCTATTAAAGCTATTTATGGTCGAATTCTGAAGCTATATTCCTAGCATATAATTAATAATGATTCTATATAATGTATATTTTAAAATACAGTTTATGTAATTATCATAATAGAATAAGATAGGCTGAAAGTTAATGGAGTGGCAGGCAAGAACAGGACTGCGAATTGGTGAGAAATCACCGATAATAATTAACGAACATGCCTAGGATCTACCACGCTAGTATTTGACATTCGTACACGTGTTTAGTAAGATTTCCTATTTTCGCGGCATCGAAATATTCATTATTATCTCTAAGTATTCGCAATCACCATCACATCCTCGAAATATCATCACTAGGAACGGCCTCGTGTATTTCCTAAACTAACGGCTCGATTAGTATGGCCTAGTCTACTGCTATACGGACTAATCGAAAATTTGGTTTCTATCCGACTTTATCAAGTTTACAACTATCTCAAATCGGCTACACCTCTCTAAACCTCATGTAAAGGTAATTTTCTACACAGTTACGTTTTACCCTTTACCCTGCATGCTTAGTAAACTACCTGTACGAAGTCGATACGCGATCGAGTTTAGTCGGTAAAATAATTATTATGGTAAATAATTAGGTAAAATAACCTATTATCGGCGGTTTCCAACTTTTAACTACACACGGAAATCTCGGGCGCACACGGCAATATATTATATTGATACACATAACTATTCCTTACCCTTCTAATCTTCTGACCACACTTGGGTACGAACACTGCTCTAGGTATCTCTCTAATATATTTTAAATATATTTATGGCCGTAATACGCGCCAAAGATAAAACTCTTAACACTTTAAAAGTATTTTATAGAGCCTAGCGACTAGCAGATGTTTCAACCTCAACGTCTAGATTGCGAAAGGCCGCGGTTAGCTATTTTTCTCCTGACCGGAAGTGGTCGTGCCAGGGAGTTCGTTTCCTTTAATTAATCCGACCAAATTGTGACATAGTCGTAGCCAAATTTGTAGATTTGGCTGGATACACTAATTTGTAAATTAAGCCTCCCCCCTATACTTCTGTAACGTATTATTTCCTATTAAAGTAATAATATTAAATAGGAGTTGCTTTAACTTATAGACATGTTCTGTCTATACATAGATATATGGGAATAAAAACGAGTATAGATTCTTCTATAATTACATAAGGATTTTAAAGGAGAATTTACTCCAATTTAAGCAAAAGATGATGAGGAGGCTGGGGACTTCGTCACACATGGTATTCTTTGCATTTTCCTCAGAAACCACATTTCTGCAGCCATCATTAGTGCATTAGCAGCCTTATTTTCCCTGTAAGCAAGGCATTTCCTTGTTTGGTTGTTATTTGTTTGTTTCTAGGTCCTTCATTGTTTATGACTTTCACTAGTTTCCATAGTTTGTTTCCATCCCTATCAAAATTCAGGTTTTCTGTTTTTCTCCTCAAACAATCTCTTGTTGTTTTATTCACGGTTATTTTATATTTTGCTGAGATGGCTTTGAGAGAGATGTTCGCTTCAATTCTTTGTTCTCTCTCTCTGCTGTCTTTCTGGCATCTTCAACTTTGTCCTCCAAAATTTGTAGTTCTTCAGTCCAGTATGGATTGTAAATTTTCCTCGCTCCTCCTGGAATAGACTCAGTGGCTGCCTGTATTATGGCTCTGTTTAGACTTTCCACCATTTGCTTCATATTGCCATAATGTGTATTTAAGTTTTCACAATATTTGTCTGTTAGTATAGCAAATCTGTCCCAATCTACTCGTTTGTAATTCCAGTGGGGCAAAGACTTTTGCTCCTGTGGAACATACTCCATATTCATTACAAGCTTGATTGGTCTGTGGTCACTACGTGCTAATTGGTCAAGCACATGGCGATCGATTTTGTGGAGGATGTCTCCTGTGCAGAAAGCTAAGTCTGGAGTAGAAGTGGTAAACCATCTTCTGGAGTAAAAGCTAGATGTGACATCCGCTTTGTTGAGTAGATGGAGATTTGAGTCTATTTCCCAGCCCTCCACTTCATCTCCTCTTTTGTCAGTATAAACAATAATGCAGTTTGTGTCTGTTATTTTCATGTTTGAGAGTGTAAGGTCCTTATCTGCTGGGCTATACAGATTGTAAATTCTTATTTTCACGTCCTTTATCATTATATCAACACCTATAATTTCAGTTTGGTTGTCAGAGATCACATATACTTCGCTGCAAGGTATTGTATTTTGTGCACGTATTAGAACTCCTCCTTTGTGCCCTTCGCGGTCGACACGTGTGGCCTGATATTCTCTGACTGAGAATCTGCGATTGGCGTTGAGGTGTGTCTCTTGAATGCATGCCACATCTATTCTATCGTTATGAAGACACTTTGTTAGGGAGTCTTTCTTGTTATAAACTCCTTTGGCATGCCACTGTAGTATGTTGAGTGTCCGGTTTTTTTTTTAATAATAGCTCTTAACCTACTCCTCTGTGCCTTGACTCCACAGCACAGGGGAAGGTGACCACCAGTAGTCATGGGTGGACCCCCTCGAGGCAGGGAGCCCGGCACTATCACTGCCTGATGGGACTTCACGGGGTTAGCACCATAACGATTAATTTTAATTTGTGACATCATGAATTAAGTTACGTTGCACTGCTTTGTCAAGTCTCTGGCTCAGTACATCCGATTTCGACAAGAATTTTTGGGGTTGCTTTCCCTAGCCTTTGACTGTCACCAGTCTATCTACAAGGCAGCAGGTTTGTGTGTCGCTTGGTCTGGTCCCTCTCCCTTGACCTGTCCGACATGGGTGACCCTACCAGTAGCTGTGCTACCGTCGGCATAGCTCTTGGGGTCATTGAAACACTCGTCACGGTGAACATACAGCAGAGGGGAAACAAGGAAATGAAAACATCGAAAATCTGCTACAGACAATACACAAAAAAGGAGGCAATAAGACCAAATAAAAAGTCTTTATAAGGACTGCAACAAGTCAAGCCAGACGAACCAGCAAGCCTCATTAACAAAAAAAAAACCACAAGAGGAGACGGGCACAAAGGACAGCCGCCGACCAATACCCCAGCTGACGTCACATACACAAACGCTTATGTAACCAGTCAGAGTCAGGACTCACTCGTAAGCGCGCACAAGACAAGAAACAGGGTAAAAATACCCACAGAAACCACGGATCTCAACAATAACCAAAGCTGAAGAGGCAGGTTGAACGAGACCGAATTTCGAATTTTTCTTTTGTAAATTGGAATTGGAATGGGCTCATTGATATTCACTATGTCTAGGGGTTTGTGTCTGTACTGATCGAGTCGTTTCAGATACCGCTGCAATGTTTATTGATACACTCTGGCTTTTTCCCACCGTGGTAGATCTTCACTTTCCAGGACTTGTTGCATTCAGTGGTCCAAGTCACGCAGGCTATCAGTTAATGTGTTGGGTAGTATATAAGGTTTTTTTTTTTATTTTCTAGCAGCCAAAGGTCGATCAGGATAATTTTCTTGGCCATTACAAACCCACGACGACTTTCAGCACCTTTAGTATGAGGCCTAGTAAGGCACCTATGAGTCCACCTTGTTGCAAGATTTGTTTCCTTGTCTTGATAGTTTCTTATGTATCACGTTCTCAGCCTGTTTTTGTGCTACCGCAGACGTCTCTTCTGACCTGGTGTAAAGGGAACGTTGCCTTTTAAAACGTTGTGACAGCATTCGCAAATTTTTTGGACGAGATCTGGGGAAGCTGTTTTAATCACAGCGACTGGTTTCGCCTCGCGCTAGCATGTCACTGTGACGCCAGTTGGACATATTATTTAGGGGTGCAGACGACTTGATGCTGATCGGGAAATATATGGGTTCGTAATCGGAGCTGATCCGGCGTTTCCTGTCGAAGGTCGAATAGCAAATACCAGTGTGGGGCCGCCGTTGCGTTCTTGAAACTCTCTTGGACATACGACACATGGATTGGGTAAATTTATTTAGCCAGAATAGTGATCTGCGACCCGTCTCGAGTTTTTTGTTTTAAAACACTACTAATTATGTGATGCAAATTCAGACTGATGGTTCTATGTTCTTTATTCTTACCAAATATGTTCTGTACTATATACATAACGCTGAGGCTGATGACTACCTTTAATAAATAATTTAGTGACTGTCATCTGTCTCATCTATCACCATTCCATCAATCAATCAATCATGAGCCGTCTCTATAATGAAGGTTGGCTACAATTAGGGTTGCCAGATAGGTGGGCACCAAAAAGAGGACATAATAAGACAAAAAGGAGGACATAATAAGATAAAAAGGAGGACAAAAGGGGGGGGGATATTGAATGTTTCATTTAAATCGTTCCAGATTAAACCCACAATCAGTACAATTTTATTACAATAGCTGCCAATACATTTTTTATCATAGCAGGTGGTTGGTTTACAGAAAAAAAATATTCTTTCAAAGCAGTAAACAGCCTCTCAACAGCTGGAAACAAACGGAGCCATCTAGTTTTAGAGTGATAGAGTAGTTTCTGATAGTTAATGTTGACATAGTCACAAAAGTCCTTTAAAGTTTCTGTTCTGACAGTGTAAAAAGAAAAGTTATTGAATATTTTCAAGACAATAGATTCAACGTCAATCTGCATTAAATCTGCACCATGTTGGATGCAGTTGTGCAGAACATGAGCAGAACATCCAACGCCTACTAATGGCTTGCTCAAGGCTTCCTTCAAATGCGAGAACACATTTTTACCTTCTCTTCTGTTAATACCTCCAAACTTCACATTGGCATTGTCACCAGCAAAAGCAACACATTTGGAGTACAAATCATGTTTTTGGAGTGTCCTCAAAATATACTGTGATATAGTTTCTGAGGTTTCATTTGGTGTGTTGTCTAACTCGAGAATCTTAGCGTGGATTCCACCTGCTTTCCAATCAAAGTACTGAACAACGATCGGAAATATTTTCGGCAAACCATGATTGCTAGCATCTGTCGAAAGACCGAAACATGAAATACCACTTAAAGATTTATCCAATTCATCAACATTGTGGGGGGCTAATCACCTGGTTTATTATTGCTTCAGTCTTTGTTTTTGCACAAGCAATATTGTTTTAGCAATTTCTGAATCTTAAAATAATGTTTGCATCAAACAAGCTGTGCAAGTCATCGAGTTGTAAGATTAGTGATGACAAACTGTATGAAATGCCAAAGTTGCTTCAGCCACATGCTCTTTCAGCAACATATTTGAGTACTTGGGCTGAATAAAAAAGACGTCAATGTGCTAGATGACGCAGACACTTTGATTAGGTTTCTATGTCTCTCACTGTCAACATGGCTCTCCAAGTCAGTAGTTCCTTTGTTGGCAATGGACAAGTAACTATCGCAAATCGTACACTTTGCCTTATTCTCGCTGCGTCCTTCAACAAAGCATGGAAACTTATTTTTCATAGTGGTCGAGAATTTGGATTTTCTCTTTGTAGAAGCCATTTTCATAAACATCTTCTTCTTCTTCTTCTTCTTCAGCTTTCCGAGCCATTGAGGTTCTTTGCTGCAAATACAATCCGTCTCCATTCGTCTCTCTGGTGGACCTTCTCTTGCCAGTCGTTGATTCCAAGTGCTTGTAGGTCTGTACATGTATTATCTCTCCACCGTCTTCTTGGTCTACCTCGGGGTCTACGGTCATTTATTTCCTGAGTGTAAGCGAGTTTTGTTTCATAAACATAGACGGCAAAAATTACAAATTAAAAAAAAAATAATTTTAAGTGGTGCCTCTGCTACCGGAACAGGAAATAACATTAACATTTTGACCATAGAGACTGCAGCATTGTTAGTGTTGCTGGATAGAGCAACAGTTAGATTCAAATTATACAAATAATCGGTGTTTCACATTTGGTATAAATAGGAAAATTAAATAAATATTATTAAGAAATGGGTTTTAATAAAGAATGTAAACACACGGTGGAGTGTAGATACATTGTAAGTTGTAACAACAAAACATAAAAAATGATAACATAAAATATTTAAAAAGCCGTACATTTTAAAGGGTTTTAGCTTTGCCTGCCGGACGAAAGACATTAGGCTAAAAAGGAGGACATGTCCTCTCTTTGCCGGACGTCTGACACCCCTAGCTACAATGGATCTTCACCCTGACTGTACATTCTGTCAAGTTGCTGCTCGTCCATCTTTTGATGTTATCTGCCCACCTGTATTGTTGTCTATGTCTTGCTTACTTGCCTTCAACCTTACCCTCCAGTATGGTTTTTATATGAGTGCCATGCCTTTTAACTGGCCAATATATTTCACATGCCTCTGTTTTATTTCTTTAATCAACCCTTTTTTGTCATCCCAGTCTCCCCCCCCCCCCCCCTAGAACCTCTGTATTTGATTGTTTGTATTTTTATGAAGTACTACATATTCTTCAGTATATCCCCATCTCAAGTGCCTCTATTCGGCTTTCTAATTGTTAGTTTAATGCCTAGACATCCGTGCCATATAGTAATGTTGAATATACATTTCATTTTACAATTCTCATTTTTAATACATTGTTAACCTCTCTAGATGTTAATACTGATTTCATGTTATTGAAAGCATTTTTAGCAATCCCTATTCTTTTTTTATTTCTGTTTCACTTCTGCCATCCTCCGTTATTACACGTCCCAAGATAGGAGAAACTTGTAACTTGTTCTAGTATCCCCCCCCCCCCCCCCCCCCCCCCCCCCAATTTACTGTGCTGCTAATTGATGGCCTCTCCTTTCCTGTTAATTATCGTAGTTTTCGTTGTTGTTTTTTTTTTGGTATTGGATGTTAATATCTAAGCCACATTCTGCACTATGTCTGTTTACTTGTTCCACTAGTTTTTGTAACTCTTGCTCTCTTTCTGCTAGTAACACTGTATCATCAGCATGCTTAATATTGTTTATGATTCTTCTATTGATGTTAAGTCCAGGCAGTTTTACTTGTTTAAAAATTCCTTCTGGGTACAAGTTAAAGAGGTTTGGGGACATCATGCATTCTTGTCGTACTAATCTTTTTATTTCTACAAGTGACGAATAAAAAAAAAAAAAGAAGCAGAGTAACTTCAAAAAATGGCTACAATTGTTTGAAAATGATGCTTTATTGGAAGAACATTTCCTCCCTCACATGCAAATTTCCATGTTGTAGAACACAGCAAAGGAAAGTATAGTATGTGTTTTCATGTTATAGAACACATCAAGGAAAGTATAGTATGTGTTTTCATGTTATAGAACACATCAAGGAAAGTATAGCATGTTTGTATGTTGTAGAACACAGCAAGGAAAGTATAGCATGTTTTCATGTTATAGAACACAGCAAGGAAAGTATAGTATGTGTTTTCATGTTATAGAACACATCAAGGAAAGTATAGTATGTGTTTACATGTTATAGAACACTCAAGGAAAGTATAGCATGTTTGTATGTTGTAGAACACAGCAAGGAAAGTATAGCATGTTTGTATGTTGTAGAACACAGCAAGGAAAGTATAGTATGTGTTTTCATGTTATAGAACACATCTAGGAAAGTATAGTATGTGTTTACATGTTATAGAACACATCAAGGAAAGTATAGCATGTTTGTATGTTGTAGAACACAGCAAGGAAAGTATAGCATGTTTTCATGTTATAGAACACAGCAAGGAAAGTATAGTATGTGTTTTCATGTTATAGAACACATCAAGGAAAGTATAGCATGTTTGTATGTTGTAGAACACAGCAAGGAAAGTATAGCATGTTTTCATGTTATAGAACACATTAAAGAAAGTATAGTATGTTTCTATGTTGTAGAAAACAGTAAGGAAAGTATAGTATGTGTTTTCTTGTTGTAGAACACAGCAAGGAAAGTATAGTATGTTTCTATGTTGTAGAACACAGTAAGGAAAGTATAGTATGTGTTTTCTTGTTGTAGAACACAGCAAGGACAGTATAGCATGTTTGTATGTTGTAGAACACAGCAAGGACAGTATAGCATGTTTGTATGTTGTAGAACACAGCAAGGACAGTATAGCATGTTTGTATGTTGTAGAACACAGCAAGGACAGTATAGCATGTTTGTATGTTGTAGAACACAGCAAGGACAATATAGCATGTTTGTATGTTGTAGAACACAGCAAGGACAGTATAGCATGTTTGTATGTTGTAGAACACAGCAAGGACAGTATAGCATGTTTGTATGTTGTAGAATACAGCAAGGACAGTATAGCATGTTTGTATGTTATAGAATACAGCAAGGACAGTATAGCATGTTTGCATGTTGTAGAACACAGCAAGGACAGTATAGCATGTTTGTATGTTGTAGAATACAGCAAGGACAGTATATCATGTTTGTATGTTGTAGAATACAGCAAGGACAGTATCGCATGTTTGTATGTTGTAGAATACAGCAAGGACAGTATAGCATGTTTGTATGTTGTCGAATACAGCAAGGAAAGTATAGCATGTTTGTATGTTGTAGAACACAGCAAGGACAGTATAGCATGTTTGTATGTTGTAGAATACAGCAAGGACAGTATAGCATGTTTGTATGTTGTAGAACACAGCAAGGACAATATAGCATGTTTGTATGTTGTAGAACACAGCAAGGACAGTATAGCATGTTTGTATGTTGTAGAACACAGCAAGGACAGTATAGCATGTTTGTATGTTGTAGAATACAGCAAGGACAGTATAGCATGTTTGTATGTTATAGAATACAGCAAGGACAGTATAGCATGTTTGCATGTTGTAGAACACAGCAAGGACAGTATAGCATGTTTGTATGTTGTAGAATACAGCAAGGACAGTATATCATGTTTGTATGTTGTAGAATACAGCAAGGACAGTATCGCATGTTTGTATGTTGTAGAATACAGCAAGGACAGTATAGCATGTTTGTATGTTGTCGAATACAGCAAGGAAAGTATAGCATGTTTGTATCTTGTAGAACACAGCAAGGACAGTATAGCATGTTTGTATGTTGTAGAATACAGCAAGGACAGTATAGCATGTTTGTATGTTGTAGAATACAGCAAGGAAATTATAGCATGTTTGTATGTTGTAGAATACAGCCAGGACAGTATAGCATGTTTGTATGTTGTAGAACACAGCCAGGACAGTATAGCATGTTTGTATGTTGTAGAATACAGCAAGGACAGTATAGCATGTTTGTATGTTGTAGAACACAGCAAGGACAGTATAGCATGTTTGTATGTTGTAGAATACAGCAAGAACAGTATAGCATGTTTGTATGTTGTAGAACACAGCAAGGACAGTATAACATGTTTGTATGTTGTAGAATACAGCAAGGACAGTATAACATGTTTGTATGTTGTAGAATACAGCAAGGACAGTATAGCATGTTTGTATGTTGTAGAATACAGCAAGGACAGTATATCATGTTTGTATGTTGTCGAATACAGCAAGGAAAGTATAGCATGTTTGTATGTTGTCGAATACAGCAAGGAAAGTATAGCATGTTTGTATGTTGTAGAACACAGCAAGGACAGTATAGCATGTTTGTATGTTGTAGAATACAGCAAGGACAGTATAGCATGTTTGTATGTTGTAGAATACAGCAAGGAAATTATAGCATGTTTGTATGTTGTAGAATACAGCAAGGAAATTATAGTATGTGTTTTAATGTGGAACTGGCAGGTCACATGGCCAGCACTAATAAATATTGTCCCCAAGAAGTTTCCTGCCATGGGTCTGTGATGTGATAGAGCCATCATAATGTATAGGACTGAATGCACAGAGAAATGGGTAACCAATTTTTCTCTCACTTTCCCAGGTCATGAGCCCTGGCATCGAACCCAGTCCTACATGACTCATGACATTATTAGCTCAGTTCGCTATCAACTTTGCAAATGCGCTGGCTAACACTAATATATGACAAACCATAATC
Organism: Cepaea nemoralis; assembly: GCA_014155875.1. NCBI lineage: Eukaryota > Metazoa > Mollusca > Gastropoda > Stylommatophora > Helicidae > Cepaea > Cepaea nemoralis. The sequence continues at coordinate 13,212 of JACEFZ010009000.1, read as the reverse complement.
ATCACATTTGTAATGTTTCTCTCGTATCCATGCATGTGTATAGTAATCATCCTCAAGCCTGAATATAAGATAACCAAAAGCATCACATTTGTAAGATGTCTTTCACAAATCTTATCTCAAATAAAATCAAACATCTCTCTGAGATAAATATGCACCATAATTGTCACATTTGAAAGATTTTGCTTCTGTATGTGATCCCTAGTGGTGCTCAAATGGCAAGATTCAGTAATAGTTAGTTAAAGATGCACACAACCATTACATGTGTATATGTGTACACCTGCATGTATTCTCTTCTGGTGATTGTGATTCATTCATTCAGTAGCATGTCCTTTGCAGAGCCTCGCTCCCATAATAACCTTCCGGAAGACCTCTCGATCATAAGATGTCCCGCGTCCGATACACCCATCTGGAGATCATCCGCCACATCCTGCACCCATCTTCTCTTTGGCATTCCTCTTCCTCTCTTCCCAGGCTTATACCACTCCATTATTGTTCTCCCCAGACTTTCGTGACGTTTCAAGCGACCAAAATATTTCAGTTTTCTTTGTTTTATTGTCTTTAAGAGCCAACCTTCTTCAATATTTAGCTCTTGAAGTATGGAGACATTTTGTCTTTTCTTTACCCAAGATATTCTTAGAACTCGTATATAACATTTATATTCAAAAGCATTTATGCGCTGTTCAGCTTGTTTAGTAAGTGTCCAGGTCTCACAGGGGTATGTTGCAATGGGAAAGATGTCAGCTGCAATAAAGGAATCATTACACCTGAAATATTGTTTTCCAGAACATGTTCTCTTATGGAAGGTCAATTTGTTTGTGAGAATAATACATGGATAATGACCATCATACTAGTAATCTGTCTCTCTGTTGCATTTTCTCTTGGTATATCATCTGCCTAGTTAAAAATGATGCCACAGACATGACACTTGTAATATATGTTTTCTCAAGTGATAATTAGGATGTTATGTTATAGTAACAGATGCACAAGTCATCACATATTCAAATTCTTTCCTGTATGTCTTCTCTTGAGACACAATACCTATTTGATTTAAAGATACTTTAGAATTATCACACTTATGAGTTTTCTCTCTTGAATGTTTTCTTTTCTAGCAATTCAGATACTTCAAATGAGTAGGAGATGAACTAGCAAAACACACAGGTGTAATATTTCTCTCCTGTGTGCATTCACTTGTGGTAAATCAGTCTACCAAACATTCCAACAAAATATGTGCAGAAAACATACCACTATAATGTCTTTTGTAACTGACTAATTCAGATGGTGCGCTCAAGAAAAGATGCTCCATATCACCGCATATAATAAATTGTTTCTCTCCTGTATGAGTTTTCTTGGGGCACTTCAATTTATTCTCTTATGGTTCTTCGATGCCAGCTTAGTTAAAGATGCAGCCAGTCACCACATGTTTAAGGTGTCACTCTGTATGTGTTCTCTTATGGGATTCAGCTTGTCCAGCCTTCGACTAAAAGATGCACCACAATCGATCACACTGTAGGTTTCTCTCCTGTATGTGTTCTCTTATGGCTCTTCAGACTGCCTAGCTTCACTAAAAGATGCACCACAATCATCACACTTGAAAGGTTTCTCTCCTGTATGTGTTCTCTTATGCCTACTCAGATGTCGAGATTCACTAAAAAATGCACCACAGTTATCACACTTGTAAGGTTTCTCTCCTGTATGTGTTCTCTTATGCCTACTCTGATGGTCAGCTCGACTAAAAGATGCACCACAATGATCACACTTGTATGGTTTCTCTCCTGTATGTGTTTTCTTATGGCTCTTCAGACTGCCAGCGTGACTAAAAGATGCACCACAATCATCACACGTGTAAGGTTTATCTCCTGTATGTGTTCTCTTATGGCTTTTCAGATTGCCAGCATGACTAAAAGATGCACCACAATGATCACACTTGTAAGGTTTATCTCCTGTATGTGTTCTATTATGGCTACTCAGATTACCAGCTTCACTAAAAGATGCACCACAATCATCACACTTGTATGGTTTCTCTCCTGTATGTCTTCTTATGTGGCACTTCAGATTGCTAAAGCTAGTGAAAGAAGCACCACAGTCATCACATTTGCGAGGCTTCAGTGATATATTTGTTCTTTTGTGTCTATTTACATTGACACCTGAATTACAAACATTAGATATATATGGTGTAGAAGACACATTCACTGACAGACAACAATTGTTGTGGTCTAGTTTTGCCTTATAACTATTCTCAGTCAATCTTAATTCTGTTTTACTGCCTCCTGCCATTTCTTGAATGATGTCACAATCTGTCATGTCTACCACATGACTGACTCTCTGGTGTTTTTCCTCACAAGGTACATCTGATAGTTCTTGTTTCACAAGTTCCATGTTGCCATACATTTCCATTTGTGAATGCTCTTGTATGAAGATGGAAGGATAACTTTCTGAAGATGGATGTATTTCTGAAACACACCATAGTAAATACTTAGTTAATAGCAAGATATACAGGTAACAGACTAAAATTAGATGTGATAGTACATTATAATTGATGAACTGTTATTGAAACTGTTGTGTTACAGATGAGGAACTATTGCATGTAACTGTGCTAACAGATAAATGTAGATGAAGTGTAACAGATAAACAGCTGATGCAAGCTGAATCTAACAAATAAACAGTTACTGAATATTGGTGTTAAATAACATACACACTGGTAGTCTATGTTAAAATTATTGCTGTCTAGTTTGCTATTTTAGTTGTGTAAGCAATTTATGAGAATACACAAAATTGGCATGTTATTAAAGGGAACAGTGCCTTCTTGTCTGAAACAAATATTTGTGGTACAAAGTGACAAACAATTGTGGTACAACTTAAAGTGATAAATGCGTGGTACAACTTAATGTAGCTCCCACCCACTTTGGGATATACTTTTCACTTCTACTGAAACATGCCTTTTGTGATCAGGACTGTGGTATATACATTCACTCATGCTCAGATGGCGGACTCTACAATGCTCAGAGATTGAAGGCCAAGACTAAAATTAGGAGGGTGCTGATCTGAGAGTTGCTGTTTGCAGATAATGCTGCAATTACGATCCACTCTGAGGAAGAATTACGTCTACTATCTGCATTCTCCAATGCTTGTTCTGAATTTGGTTTAACAATTAGCAAAAAGAAGACAGATTATGTCACAAGGTGCACATGAGGTACTGTCATGAAATGCAGCCTTTACTTCCCAGAACAATTTTCAGTTCACCATGTAGAGAAGTTACAGAAGAACAAATGCAATTCTCTATAATAAAGGAGGAGAAATGGAAGACAGAACAATCAGGCCTGCACACATAGAGGCATAAAATGTTGTAGCAAAAGGAACCCATTCAACTGTGAAGTGTCAGAACAGATGGCTGCTGGCCACTAAAACAGGACAGTGGGAATGGCAATAAACCCAGAATGAAATCACAAAGGTGTTACATGTCAAACTGATAATTACACCCCACTGGAGGGCAGACTGAAACTGAGCTGGGCCTGGCAACTCAAAATCGCCCAGGTGTGAACAACATTGACCCAGGGAGAGATAATAGCCCCAGGGCTGTAAACAAGCCCCGTCCACTCTGACTGGCAGACTCAGGAATGTGTGAAAACAGATCTGATAAGGCAATTAACACTGGGCCTGTGGACTTTGTACCAGACAGAGAGGAGCAAGGTGTGATGGCCAGTTTGCAGTGATAATTGCAATTAACGCTAGGGGGAGATAAGAAAGATTTATGACTGACATGCTGGGAGATAATGTGTCTGTACTGAAGGAATGTTAATTGCATTTGGGAGACTAGTTAAATAGGCTGTTAGCTCTGGTCATGTTAGAAATGAAAAAAATCTCTGAACAGGTAGGAACTATCTCAATGTTTTGTAGTCATATGTAATATTCTGATGTTGCTAGATTTCACTAGGAAAGTTATTTCTTAGTAACTAGTCTTTTAGATGTATGTACTGATTTTCAGTCTATATCTGACCTAGGTTACTTCAAGAATTATCATTGCTTCAGGTTTCTTGAGTGTATATCCTATTGCTATCAGAGTTGTTCTTACTATACCTTTTGGGAGGCAGACTTTGGACTTTCATTTATCATGTTAGATGTCTGTTACTCTATGGACACTATTAGTTTCTCAGTCGTTGTAGATAATCAGGTTACTACAACTTGTTTGAATTTCCTACTGTATATTAGGAATACTTTCATATGCCTAATGTTTAAGTATATGTCATATGAATATACGAGGCTAGGACTATGCTTCGTACATATTCTTTTTGTGTATATACGTCTCATTTCGTATACATACAAACTAACTAGTGCATTATGCTATTATGTTAAAGTATCATACGTCTAGTTTAATTAATATGTTTATGTGTATTGGATGTTTGATATATTGATTTGTCATATGCAAACCTGCCAATATGAAGTGTTATGTTATTGGGTGCGCATTGGCACCTTGCCTATGGGTTGCATTTGTAGCAGAGGTGTAATGGTACAGACATTACCCACAATTGTTATAGGGTATATGGTGCTAAACCTTTTCATCGTATGGTGGACGGTAATTCACGGAAGTCTGGCACAGATACTGGGCACGGCTTGTAAGCCCGGATGATCAGGCATTATTATAATACCATTACCGACCCTGCGAGCTGCTAAACCAACTTTGGACGGAGCGGCTGTACGACAGAATTTCTGTATTAGCGACATGGACATGGGGCGGCAGAAATGTAATCATTACAGGCGTGTGAGACAATTGAAAAGCCCGTCCCAGACTAAAGACAGTAGGGAGAAGGAGGATGGTGAACGCAGTAGAGCTGGAAGATAAACTTGGCCAGACTGGTCATTGTATATGTGTGTGTTATGATATGTATTAAGATTGCGCTGATGTAGAACTAGATATAACACATTCTTGACTTTATTTCAAGCTCTCACAAGGAGCACCTATGTTATAGATCTCAAGACAAGAGACTACTAACTAGGTAGTGTCAGGACTGACAGGATTCGTCAGAATACCGGCAAGCTGTTTTTTCTTTTGTGTCTACTGGAGAGTGGGGATCTAGACCACAGATCCAGATAGATCAAGTAACAAGTTACGTAATGTGTGTCATCAATATCAATATGTATATGATCTCATCATCCTCATATTGACAACCAACATATGACTCTTTTTATGATTAGTAAATAAATGTTGTAGTATTGTAACTCATAGTTCTGTCATTATATTTTTTTCCAATTGTGCATACGTGTTGTTGTGTACATTGGTGGGGGTTCACTTAGACACCAAGGAAGGGAGCAGTCAGGGAGAAAAACCTGTACTGAGGTAGTCGTCAATACTCTTATATTTAGACTTAAAAATCTATCTTAGCTAACCTTCTCTTTCCCATTCCTTGGCGAATATTCAGCACAGTTCATTTCATTTTGTAACGAGCCACTTGGAGCTGTACGTTGGATATTCATGGGCTTAATCTATAGTTCAGCCATATAGATTTTGTCCCTAGTCAGTTTCTGACTATTTGGGGTTGCTCGCCAGTAACTAATACTTTCATCTAGCCGGTGGGGCACGCCGACTTCTGACAGGTACCATCAATCATTATTGACAATGTCAAACTGGAAATAGGAGACCATTTCACAAAATTAGGATCAGAGGTAAATAGCAAATTATCCCTAAATCAGGAAATCAACATCATATGATTGGTAAGGCAGCCACAACAATGAATAAGTTAACAAAAAGAGTCTGGGAGAACAGGAAACTTACTGCCAAAACAAAAGTCCTTGTCTATCGGGCCTGTGTCCTTAGTACTCTTCTTTATAGCAGTGAAGCCTTGTCGACTTACTCACACCAAGAAAAACATTTAAACAGCTTTCATATGCAGTGTTTGTGAAGAATACTTGGTTAGTTAGTTAGTTAGTCGACAGATCATCCTCGTTGCACATCGGACCATTCAGTCCATAAGTGCTCGGATCCCCTCCTCAGCAAATCCCGCAGCGTGTAGCGGCTAACGACGCCAGTTCTGTGTTGGTTTATCAATCTTCTTTGGCCTCCTGCGTAGTGTTCTTGTTTGGCCACCCCTCTTTTAATTTGCTGCTCTCGCAGTCTGGCCATTGTTGTAGATTCACAGTCATCACTTGGTTCTTGCAAAAGTCTCACTTCTCGTAGAGCATTCAGAATGTCAGCCTGGTCCATGGCGCGTCCGCCCTCAACAGTAGCCTCACCTGCGAGCTTGTCAGCCCGCTCATTTCCTTGTACTCCCGCATGCCCTGGCACGAAGATGAAACTAATCTTTGCCAGCCGAGACCGCTTCAGAGGCAGCAACCATTCTCTTCGGATCGACCCCTCCTCTATCCTCTTGATCATGTTCATTGAGTCGCTAAGGAAACAAGCCCTAGTGAATGTCTGTGTCTCGAGTCATGTTATTGCTTTACTTACTGCCATGACTTCCATGGTCAGGCTACTTGTGGTTTCAGTGAAAGCACCATAGTCCTCCTTCACAATTCTCCCTCCGGCCCGAGCTGTAAAGGCCCATGAGCTTCTCACATGTCGGACGACCGACCCATCTGTGTAGATGACCGCGTCACTGTCTAGCGAATTCTCGAAAATCAACGCTTGTACTTCAGCCTCAACAGCAGCCGGATTTTCTTGTCTGCATTTTCTATCTAGTTGGATGCAAACTGAAAAGGATGTGCAGAAGTCTGTTGGCACTTGCACCCACTCCTCGCCAGGTTCTAAGTCCTCAAGTGAACACACCTGTTGAAGAATGTCCTCGGCTTGACCCATCCACGACCGTCCTCTTTTTAACCTGCTGCCCTTCACCTTCCTAATTTCACTATGCAGTGGATGCTGTGTGTTTGCGTTAATTCTGAGGTAGGCACGTGCCCTGCAAACTTGCATTCTCTCTTCAATGGTTGGAAAATCAAGAAGGTAGCGCATCGCCCTGCATGCTGTATCTCTTGTACATCCAAGAATAATGCGCATAGCTTCATTCTGTATCCTTTCCATCCTTTCTATCTGCTTATGGCTGACAGTCAGGATTGCCATTGCATACTCCAAAACAGACATGACCAGCCCCTCGTACAGTAGACATAGATGGCGCTGCTCACAGTTTGCTGCCGCCATCACCCGCATCGCTGCCAAACCCCGCTTGGCCTTTGTTATCACCTGGTCTATGTGCACATTATAAGCAAGGCTTCGATCAAACCGTATCCCCAGGTAATTCATTGCCTGCGTTCTTTCCACCGTCTCTGAACACAGCATTACAGTTGGTGTTGGATTGTTGACAATATGATTATTCAACGAGAACCAAGTCACTGTTGCCTTTGTTGGGTTGACCATTGCCCCAGCTTCATCACACCAAGTACTTATGCGATTGAGTTCGGTTTGTAGTTCCACAGCAACCTCCTCTCTATCCTTACCCTGACGATACACTAAAACATCATCGGCATATGACAATGTCCTGCCAGGTCCAGTGATCTGCTCACTGGTGATTCTCACTGTGTAGGCGTTGAACAGTACCGGAGATAATGGTGATCCCTGTGGTAGGCCAGGATATATTGTTGTTGGTTCCGAAGTCCAACTGCCACATCTAAAAACTACTTTCCGTTGGAAGAGAGCTGCAGCGATCCAACTAAGGAGGAATGGACTTACGTTTAGTTCAAGAAGCTGAAACATTAAAAAATCCAGTGGTACTCTGTTGTATGCGTCCTCAAGATCAATCGCTGCAGCAACAGTTTCAGTGCCTGAGTGGAAACCTTCATAGACATCGTGGGCAAAGACTGCTGCATTGGTCCAGGTTTCTCTTTTTGGACGGTACCCACCCAGGGTAGGTGGGAAAACACCTTGCCTCTCTAGTTGGCTTGATATTTTCCTGGCAATTACCTTCTCCAGCAGCTTGCCTATTGTATTCTGCATGGTTATAATTCGATATCCCTGAATTTTCTTGTGGTCTTTGTCAGGCTTCGGCAAGGGAATCAGATAGCTGTGTAACCATTCCTCCTTGATGCTAGCACTCCCTATACTGTTGTTGTACATGTCTGCTAGTTTCTCTAGCTCATTGTCGGTACACCTATTTATGTCGTCGTATCTTATGCCATCAGGACCTGGAGCACTGTTTTTTGATCGTCGAAGCACAGCCTTGATTTCTTGCCCTGTCACTGTGTCTTCATCCGAAGTGTTCTGGGCCTTGCATCTGTCTGAGGTCACCTCCTTGGCCAGATTCCGGCCTCCCATGTCTGTCTGGTTGCTCTGCTCAAGGTAGCGTTCAAAGAGGGCTTTGCCCTTGTCCTCGTCAGTCCTCTGCCAGATGAGGTCAGCACCTTGGAAGTCAGAAATGCTCTTATTCTTGACTACACCACTCATGCTTTTATGTAGTCGCCAGAACAATTTCAGTGACTTGTCTGTGCTTACTCTTTGACACACCTCTGCCCATTTTTCGCTTTTAACCACCGTGACCAGTTTTTTTGAAATAGCTTACTTTTGTGTGCATCTCTCTTTCTAAGTGCAAGCAGGGACTAGGATGACCAGCTCTGTTCTTCTTGGCATTTTGCCATCTCCTTACAGCACTACGCTTATCCACCCAAGCCTTCTCCACCTCGAAACTCCACCACGGTGGCTGCTCCCAGCTTTTTTTCCTTTTCTTCCTGCCCTGAAACGTTCTGCGCTTGTCACGTCTTATTTTACTCACCACATCTTGCCCTGTACTGTCATACTGGAACGTCTTTACCTTTAGCTTGTGCTGCCTGGTTCTGCCTTTCTCCACCAATATGCTGCATGGGTGGTGGTCGCTGCCATGGTGTCCTAGGACACCCCATCTACACACTGTAGTGAGTGAAGGTGAAACTAGCGCCAGATCAATAGCACTGTCCTCATCGCCTGGACGGCTTGCTGTCCTGGTGACACAGCCACTGTTGATACAAACCAGGTCGATGGTTTCCAGTGCAGTCTCGAGCTCCTCCCCTTGTGTATTGGAGGAAGTGTTTCCCCATGATCTGCCTTTAGCGTTGAAGTCACCACAGAAAATAACATTTCTCTCGTGGCCTAATATGCCACTTAAGCACTGCCACTTCTGGGCGTCCACACTCGCATTGCGGGCATAAACATTAACCAACACGAATGGTATACTGGAATGAACTCTCAACGCCTGTATTTGTATATCGTCACTGCCCAACTGGACATGTCTAGCTCTGACGCCACCATGCTGTCGCGAACGAGAATCGCCGTTCCCAGATGTCGTCTGTTATAGAAACATTTGAAGCCGGCAATTCGGAGTAGCTGATCGCCCAGTCTCGTCTCCTGGAGTGCTACAATGTCGTTCCTGTAAACTAGGGTTTCTAAAATAGAGCCCCGTTGTTTTACACTGGCACAGTTCCAATATAGAATACGGATGTTCCTGAGTCCTAGACGGTGACACTTGAGTCTAAAACGTCTCAAGCCACCGCGCTTACCTGGCTTCTTTTTCCCTGCGCGGCTACCACGCCGCTTCGGTATGTTGACTGCTGATCGTTCGGAAAACACACGTTGTTCCGCCATGTTGAAAAAACGTAAACACAGACTTTTGATTGAGAACCACACACGCTGCTGAAAATTCACTCAAGGATGGCTTCGCTCGATGCACGAACTCCGTAGCACCCGCGCAGATCTTGAGTAGAAACTCCTGGTTTTACATCCTGGCACACCAATTACACGCAAGAAATGAATAAATCCATCCCTTACGCGAAAAAGTTAACGAACACAAAACAACACGACCGTCCGTCGCCATCTTGAAACCGGATGTGGTGTTTGCGACAGATGTGGTGTTTGCGAAGAATACTTGGTATTAAGTGGAAGTCAAAATCACAAACACTGAAGTATTGGAAAGATCAGTTTGTGTGACGGTGTATTCCATGCTCAGTCTTTGTAGGACATCTTGTTTGGTGAATTACAGATGGGTAAGAGATCTCAGGGTCTGCCTCTACTACGATATAAGGATGTGTGTAAGCGGGACATGATTGATACAGGCATTGTTAATGCACACTGGGAGCAAGTCGCCACCGAACGTGTTGCATGGAGGACAAATATCAGAAATAGAATAAAGACAAAGGAGGAAATTATTACAGATAGGTCACACACTGAGCTAATGAGACGTTAGATGGTGCGTGATGGTGAAAATGACTATGTGTTCACATGCATCCATTGTGGACGAACATGTAAGCGCAAATTGGTCTGATCAGTCACATTCACAATCACCACAGGTTGTAGTTATTATGCCTTTTTAAAGCACAATGTACTAAACTATCATCTGTCAAGACAGCAAGGTGCCAATGACAACTTAACCCTCTACTGGGCAGACGATTGTCCGTTTTTTTAGCCCTGAACGGGCAAGATGTTTTCAGGTTCAGTAACATTATGTTAGTAAAAACATCACAAATAAGGTGTTAGTCAACCAATTTTAGTTAAATAAACAACACAATGAAGGGAAAAGCATGCAGATTATGTTACTCACGTAAATGTTGCCGGTAATCCATACATGAACACAAATATTTACAAAATACAACATATTGTTTGTGATTGTCAGTCATGTATATGGCAATTTACAAACACATTTTCAGAATCATAATCACTTTCTTTAAAGTCCAACTCACGACTACTAACACAAAGTAACGTTGATCACTGATATCTAGCTCCGATTAATAGTCAACTTCATGCCCTTCAATGTCACTTAAATTGAACCCAGCGAAATCTTGGCTATCACTTGAAGAATCGTCGAAATCCATTTTGAAAACTAAGCGTAAAAACCCCGAAAACTGTTTTTAAAAATCCGTTCAAATTCATAGTACGCGCTTGCAAATGGCGGCCACATTGTCAAGCTATCGGCGAAAGCGAAAGTAGCCATCGAAAGTCCCGGAAAGCCGAGAGATTGCGTTTTTACAATGCATAATAGTCACGGACGTGTTCAGACAGTTTGCCCGTTTGGTGTAAGGACGTTCCTGGGCGGTTTGCCCGTTAAAGAGTTAATGCCCGTTAAAGAGTTAATGTGACATGAACATGAAAAAATCTTGCTAATAGTCCCATTAGTCTGTGGGTTAATCGAGCTTATTAAAAGTAGTACTAGAGATGTGTTTAGTGCTCTACATAAATGGAAGACTGCAGATAAGGAAACTAATAGATTTTGTCAGATTTGTTATATGAGTTTATGCTGTTCTTCCACTAAGAGATGCATTCACTGCATACAGTAGTTCTGGCTTCTTGGTTAGCAGGTGGACGAATGATCATTCTGCTGCCAGTGTTAGATGTGTCAGCTCTCATCCTCATGTAATTCATAGTCAGGAGGATAAACATGGAGGATAGTTCCTGAAGATTATTGGTTACCACTAGATGTGATTTCACATGGCACATGATTAGTCTAGTGGTGTGTATGTCAAGGCTACACACTCCAGGAGTGACCTACCACCTGTGAAGAATATAATCTTGGTTAACGATTATGTATGTTAGGTGGAGATTCTCAGAGAAATGTTACAGACTCTGCTCTGTTGATTGTGAATCCTCTAGAACACTGTATTTTAAGTGCCCAGCACTAACGTTCAGATCACGTGAGACCTGAAAAGGTCTTGCCATTATCAGAGTGAGGCTGGTATCGAGACTTTTCTCCTGATCCCTGATCCCACTATCAGAGTGAGGTTGGTATCGAGACTTTTCTCCTGATCCCAAACCAAAGTTCCATGACTATGGGGACTGTGTTACGGAGTTCTCTTTGACCTCTCTAAGCTCAGAATTGAGCTGGGTGTGCAAAACTGGTGCTGGGATTTTACATCAGCAGAGCGGCAAGAGCTTGCCAGACTGACTGGGAACTGACATGAGCCCAATCAATATGGGTTAAGTATGAGGGGCTTATTGAGAGCAGTTTAAAGAAACTACAAGGATACTGGGGAAAATTGTGAAGCTTGCATAACTCAACATTAAAGTGAGAGAGTGAGTTTAGCCAGCCTGAGTCGGGTCACTAATCTGAACACACTGTAATGATCTATCAGCTGTCCATTACCTTAGATATGTTGATGATACAGCCTTGCTAGCAGAAACTAAATAAGATCTCCATGAACAAGTTATACATGTGAGCAACAACATGGATTGGGTATTCATATACTGAAACGCATGTGTTTGTGCAATCACCAGGGGATTATACTGACAATGTCATGAATGTAGTCACATGAAGGTTTGATGAATGTGTGTGCCAGAAGAGGGGAAGGCTGGCCATTTATTCCTCTATGCATTCAGGCCTACAAAATGCGATGGTCTTAACACATCACAGAGCATGCTCCAGCTTTGAGACAGAACTGTGAACACAGTCAGATTAAAAGAATAAGCTATAAATGTGATCAAACAAATACAATATCAAAATGAATTTGATACAGCTTTTTATGATCATGGAAAAACATGATTTATAAAGCAAGATGATTTTTTAATAAAAATACTGGGCAGCCAAGCAAAGTGTAAGCATTTTTGTAAACACGATAAATATGCCATTACAATAAAGAATTTTTTTAAAGGTATGAAAAGCTAAATACATTTTAGTCGGCCCTCAAGGGAAGGCAGAGGCAAACCATGGGCATTTCCTGCTATACAGGGAGGCTTGCATAAGTGCAGAGACATAATGCTCTTTTACTGGGCTCACCCAAGATATTGTCACATCCTGCACATGGCTGCTTACTTTAACTTCTGTAAAATGAGCTTTCTGTACAACAGAGGCTGCACCAACAGGCACCAGATTGATGGACTTTGATGACACCTACAGACTGTATGCTCAAATCAAACTTCCTACCAAATGAATTTGCTAGCCAAGCAATTTTCATAATCACCAGCTCAAAGTGATTATCACTTCATGGATAGAAAAGAACAAATCATTTTTTCTGTGACACCGAACAGGATACTGCCAAGGATCAGTTTATACAGATCTGATCATGGCATGAGTTAATAACAAGTGCGGTCTACATGAGGAGACCTACCACATAAAAGCGTGGAAAGGGTGAAGGACGTTTTTGTACCGGACAAAACATCACCTCAAGTCAGTTGGGTTTTGAGCTACTGTGGAGTTGCGACGTGGTTCATAACTTGGTAGCATGGCCAACAACTGTGTCGCTACATCTGTGGTGAGGTTATGTGGTTATTATTGTGAAGTCCTTGTGGACTCTAGGCATCATTTGTGGCGTATTAGTATATGTGATTTAAAAACC
>JACEFZ010008999.1:5000-21945 GCA_014155875.1 Cepaea nemoralis | reverse complement strand
AAAAAAAAAATTTAGCTTCCAGAAGGTGATCTTGATAGAGGATAGGAACCCATCCCCTTTGGGCTTACCCTGATAATATTCCTCAGACAATTAAATTCCTCTTAAGTGGGTGTTACATTCTAACAGATGTAACCCCTAGAAATAAACCTCACACCTCCCTTGCGTAAGGATGCACGCCACGAATTTCGGTCTCTGGCTGCAGTTTCCCAAGTGTCATGATGAATTCCAAAAGCATTCAGTCAGATTTTTAGAGTGTCTTTAAAGCGTTTCCTCTGGCCGCCTTCAAGATATAGGAGTAGACGGAAAGAACATCCGACTTATTAGTAACTTGTACTGGGAACAAGTGGCGTCTATTAGATGCGGTAATAACTATTCGTCGCCTATAGAGATAAAAAGAGGAGTACGGCAGGGATGTGTACTGTCCCCAAGCCTCTTCAACCTTTACACAGAAAGAATTTTTAAACAAGTTGAAATGCCTGGATTCAACATCAATAGAAGAATCATAAACAATCTTAGATATGCTGACGATACCGTATTACTAGCAGAAAGTGAGCAAGAGTTTCAAGACCTAGTGGAAGAAGTAAACAGGCACAGTGCAGAATGTGGCTTAGATATTAACATCCAAAAAACAAAAACTATGATAATTAGCAGTGAAAAGGAAAGGTCATAAATGAACATCACAATAAACGGATACTAGAACAAGTAACAAGTTTCTCTTATCTTGGACATATAATAACAGATGATGGCAGAAGTGAAATCGAAATCAAAAAGAGAATAGGAATGGCCAAAGAAGCTTTCAACGGCATGATATCAGTATTAACATCTAGAAAGATTAATAACGCATTAAAAATGAGAATTGTCAAATACTACTTATATTTAACGCTACTATATGGCTCAGAAGCCTGGACATTGAACAATCAACTAGAAAGTCGCATAGAAGCCATGGAGATGTGGATATACAGACGTATAGGTCGTATTTCATGGAAACAAAATCAATCAAATGCAGAGGTCCTAGAAAAACTGGGAATGAAGAGAGAGTTGATAAAAGAAATAAAGAGGAGGCAAGTGAAATATTTTTGTCACGTTAAAAGACATGATACTCTTATAAAAACCACACTGGAAGGCAAGGGTGAGGGCAAGAGAGCAAGCGGTAGACAACGATACAAGTGGGAGGATAACATCAAGAGATGGACGAACATCACCCTGACAGAATGTACAGTCAAAGCGAGAGACAGGCGGTGTTGGAGATTCATTGCAGCGAACCTTCATTGCGGAGACGGCACCTGATTGATTGATTGATTGATTGTTAGAAATTCTGACATTATGTCGTCGATAAAACAGTGTAGTGATTAAAACAACAAACAGTGTAGTGATTAAAACAACAAACAGTATAGTGAATAAAACAACAAACAGTATAGTGAATAAAACAACTAACAGTGTAGTGAATAAAACAAGAAACAGTGTAGTGAATAAAACAACAAACAGTATAGTGAATAAAACAACAAACCGTACAGTGAATAAAACAACAAACAGTGTAGTGAATAAAACAACAAACAGTATAGTGAATAAAACAACAAACCGTACAGTGAATAAAACAACAAACAGTGTAGTGAATAAAACAACAAATAGTATAGTGAATAAAACAACAATCAGTGTAGTGAATAAAACAAGAAACAGTATAGTGAATAAAACAACAAACAATATAGTGAATAAAACAACAAACAGTATAGTGAATAAAACAACAAACAGTTTAGTGAATAAAACAAGAAACCGTATAGTGAATAAAACAACAAACAGTGTAGTGAATAAAACAAGAAACAGTATAGTGAATAAAACAACAAACATTGTAGTGAATAAAACAACAATCAGTGTAGTGATTAAAACAACAAACCGTATAGTGAATAAAACAACAAATAGTATAGTGAATAAAACAACAAACCGTATAGTGAATAAAACAACAAACAGTATAGTGAATAAAACAACAAAGCGTATAGTGAATAAAACAACAAACAGTGTAGTGAATAAAATAACAAACAGTGTAGTGAATGAAACAACAAACAGTGTA
Organism: Cepaea nemoralis; assembly: GCA_014155875.1. Taxonomy (NCBI): domain Eukaryota; kingdom Metazoa; phylum Mollusca; class Gastropoda; order Stylommatophora; family Helicidae; genus Cepaea; species Cepaea nemoralis. The sequence goes on along the minus strand of JACEFZ010008999.1, from coordinate 19,880 downwards.
GTGATTAAAAATCAAAATCAAAACAAACAGGCAGGAAGTAAAGTTAAGCAGTCGCGTTGGTTTCCCTATTGACTGTGGGCGTCGTCTAGCAACAAGTCAAAGAATGTGAAAAATAGTTAAGGACCATTTAGTGTACCTTGAGGTGCACTGGGCATACGGTGCTGACCTTGTGTATTTTTAGACCAGTCGACACTCGAGGGGTGATGCGGTCGATTTGACGCCGACCTCCTTACTGCCCACATTTCCGGTAACTACTTTAGCCGGATTCGACCAGGACATTCGGGTCAGTTATAAGAATACGCCTCGACTCGAATTTGAATCTTTACCACCGGGTCGACGGCCAGCATGCTAACCACTATGCTACTGATGCTCCCTCTTAGAACGGATTAAGTCTGTAAACATTCTGGTGAGCAATTGTTCTGTCAAAGCTCTGATAGACAGAACTTCACGCAATGTTTCTGACACAACCCAGAGGGCACGCTATAGATGAGTGCCAGCTGTAATGCTTGCACTTGACTGGGGATCTGAGAGTTAGTCAATTCCCTCTAATACAATGGTCATTCTTCTTATTATTCTTCTGCCTCTTCTTTGTTCACATTGAGACGTCATCACCTGTAGATTGTTAGAATGTCAACATGAGGCACTCAGTAAAGTTAGAAAAGTAGGAATAGTATGTCATCATAATATTAGCTATAAGAAGTACCACAATCGATATACTTTTAGACGTATTAGTTAACAGCATGTTATTATTAATATGTGTTCATGATCCTAGCCGCTGAAAGATCAACAATGAAATTAACAATAACAGACTCTCATCTTCTTTCATATCGTGATGTTCATCTCCTGTGTTCTGTGCCTTGCCGCGGTGCAGTTGATGTGCATGTAACGTGTTATATATATTTGTCTATAAGGCTAATATGTTAATAAGGAAGTATCCTGATTTTTGTGTAAATTTCCTAAATTATGGACTGGTCAACATTTATGCTGCAATGAGTGATCGCTGCTAAAAGATCTAACAGTCCGGCAACCCTACAAAATAAAGAAAATAGCAGGAAATATCTTCTGGCCTGGAAATTAAACCCAGACCACCGTACTAACATAGCCCAGGTCTATTCACTGCGCCAGCTTGGCTGGGCTAACTAGAACATTTACAAACGCATGTCCATTTCAGCGCAACAATGGTGCTGTCTCCCAGTTACGCTTGTCATGTCATTGCCAGTAAACTGTACAGACTGTTTCTAGTGAACATCTTGCGAGGTTACCTCGACCCCATGTCCCACGGGACAGGACCCTGTTGAAATCAACAATGCAGCGAGACAAAGCTGCTCTCAATCTATGTTCAAATTGAAAAAATCCCTTTTCCTCTATTTTGATTGTTTATCCTGCCCCGTGATTCAGACTTTCGGAAAAGAAAAGGCATCAAGAGAAAAATCGAAACAAAGAATTGATAACAAAAAACACCGAAAATGTGCAAAGGAAAATATTTACGAGTGTTCTTATGTCAGTGCATTGAGAATTGTTAAAATCTGCGAAGTGCGTTATACCAATCTGTGACCTTCTGTTAATGGGGGAAGGGAGTGGGGAAATGCGGGTCAGGGATGGGATTGTAATTTGCTTCTGAAGTCCCAGGGTTACGTAGAAGCACGTGCTTCATATTTGCAATGCATAAAAGTGTATGATTTTGTTCTTTGTAATATCGGGATGGTAGGGACAGTAAGAACGTGTTCCAGGGCGGGAACAATTCCAAACTTGAAAAGAAAACGTTTGTAAGAGGATGGTAATTCTTCAAGCGCTTGCTTATGTGTTTTATCTGGATGTCTCAAGAGCCATGACAGATCACGACTCGAGTGTTTTGTTCTTTTATGAATAATGGACTGTCCTATTCAACTTGTTGTTAGACTTGTTAATATCTTCTTGTTTTTTCGTGTCATATCTTTTCACGCTAATTCTTTATGTTTTCGCCAAGTGCTTGCCGTCGGTGTCTTTTGTCCTAATTTGCTCTACATATTGATGACTTAGTAACGCCACGACGCCTGTGTCACGAGAGCGTCCGACTGCTCTTTATTGGGTAAATTATTATTCTTCGTTATGATATGGGTTTGCTTGCTTTGGACATACTTGTTCTGTGCCAGTTTTCAGCAGAGCTGCGATATTGCGCACCTCTCGCCGGAGATCCGACTTCTGCGGGCTTTTGTTGACCTGGTTAGACTTCCCGGGTTATTAGGTAAATAAAGACATTTGTAAAGAACAGTAAAGGTCCTATTACACGACTAAGGCGCATTGGGAACAAGTAGCCAGAACAAAAATTGTTAACGCCTAAAACACTAAAACACCGAGTGGATTATGTGGTTGGCATCACACCGACCTCCTTTACTTCCCTCGAATTTCCTGGTATCACTATATCCTTGGTTTTAATGGAAGCAATTAAAAAAACATTCGAAATGGCTTCGATACGGAACGAACCCGTGTCGAATGGCAAGCAAGTCGTTAGGACACCGTAACTCCCTAAAATTAACTGATTAAGTGCCATTTAATGATTAATCGTATTAAACGACTGCCCATATCTGCCATGAGCTTATATACAGTAGTTTTCCCTATGCCACTCCCTATAATTTGATATAGAATACAACATGTCTGTTACTTGTTGTTTGACACTGAATCTGCTAAGGCAGTGGTTCTCAACCTTTTTTGGCCCGTGCCCCCTTCACCATATTTTCAGAACGTCATCTCCCCCCCCCCCCCCCCTCCTCCCTTGTCGTATTTCCTACCTAAAAATTTGGCCCGTGCCCCCTTTCACCATATTTTCAGAACGTCATTCCCCCCTTTCGTATTTCCTACCTAAAAATCCCTCCCCCGCCCCTACACAGTATACGTAATAATGGAAGCAAAATTTAATAGCACATACCAAAACAAGTCTAGACGTCCACATAAAACTTTATAAAATGAAGTTTAGAAGAGTGAGACGTACATAACAGTAAAGTATGAAGGGAAAAACAATATCAAGTAATCGGTTCTTGTATTAACGCGATCTTGAAATAGTCTTAATTCCCCCACCCCCCTGGAAACCCTAAAATTCCCCACTGGTTGAGAACCACTGTGCTAAGACATGGTTGGGTAATATTGTTTTGCAAACAAATAACGCTAGAAAGTGCCCACGTTCTGCATGCTAGAACAGGAAAATGAGCAACAAAGAAAGCTGATGCACAATAACTCCCGCTGTTCTTGTTCATCATGTGTGTAATTACAGTTTGAACTGTTCTCTTTCATGAAGTCATGTTTCTGCAGGTTTTTATTTGCGCCCACTCACTTTGAACTCAATCGTAATCCATACACGCGCTACTACGTCTAGTGCACTAGACTGCTTTTTGCGCGTGGAGTTTGCTTTCCATATTACCAGTGTCCCTAGCTATCAGGCGATCTCACTCCGACTTGTGAGGTGCATGTAATTTACGTCCCCAAGTTAAGGGATGAGAACACAACATTGTACTCCAGTTGCCGGTGGAGGGGTTGAACCCGTTATCTCAGCATCAGCACACCTGAAGTTTAAGAGCGAGCGCTTCCATCCATTCGGCATGCTGACCTCCTCTCGCATTTATGATAAATGGCGTCATTGTGTTTTGTATTTTAAATGGTGTAGTTGTATTACAAATGGTGTATTTGTGTCTTGTATTATAAATGATGTAATTGTATTATAAATGATATAATTGTATTATAAATGATGTAATTGTGTTATACATGATGCAATTGTTTTATAAATGGTGTAATTGTGTCTTGTATTATAAATGGTGTAACTGTATTATAAATGATGAAATTGTATTATAAATGATGCAAATGTATTATAAATGATGTAAGTATATTATACATGATGTAATTGTATTACAAATGATGTAAGTGTGTCTTGTATTATAAATGGTGTAATTGTATTATAAATGGTGTAATTGTATTATAAATGGTGTAATTGTATTATAAATGTGTAATTGTATTATAAATGGTGTAATTGTATTATAAATGGTGTAATTGTATTATAAATGGTGTAATTGAAACAAACCGCCTTGCGCTGGTTTTCATACAATGTTTTAAGTGCCGGTCGTTCAGAAAGCAATATATAGCAAACTACTGAACGTAAACTTGGCAAGAAATAACAAACAGCCAAAAAATGCTGGGGTTAACTACTACGTCCTGTAAAGGACATGCAACTAACTTTAGTGTGTCTGCACATAAAGTTAATATCTCTTTCCTCACAGCTGTGTGACATCTGCATAAGTTTCACATGACTTTTCCCTATGATTTTCCATGCATTCTGTAATAACATCTGAATTTATCAACAAAACGATTTCTGACTTCTTCTCTAATAAAAATATCCTCAGTATTTTACAGGTTGAATGCAAGTATTCTTAAATTCCTGATCAAACATCACATCTTCAGTGCCTGCAATCTTTCCACCACTTTATCTCTGTCCAACATTCACATCCACTCACAAGAGCGAACCACACTAGACTAGACACCCAGCGCACGAAACAAGACCCACAACCGGACAGCAACAATTGATGAGAGCGGGAAAGACTGATAGGGACAAGGGACCAGACGATATTAAACGGATGCTAGGACCTAGACCTATTAAAGTTCTTTGCACGACGTGAACCATAAACGGAGAAAAACTAATGAAATGAAGTAGTGACGAATTAGAACCGAGAAGGAAAAGTAATACCATGGGAATAGTATTACATGTGGAAAACCAATATACTTCACAGAAATGAATGAATTTCACACTATAGCACTTTCGTGCGCAATTGCCAACCACTGTTGGAGCACTTTATTTTTCTGTATGTTATTATCTTGTATCGCTAGCATGGACCTTTTTATATATTGTGGTCATGGAAATGGCACTATTGCATTTATGGAACGGCGGGCTCAAGTAGAGTTGGTAGTTTAATTTCCCGGAGCAGTCATTTTCCTTGTGATTTCAGGATAACATCGCTATTTATAAGCTCTTTTCACATACTGGGAGATTTGATGGCACTTTAATTATACGGAAAGTCCACTTACGTAGGAGATAAACGGTGCTGATTGATGCTTCCATTACCTTTTTGTGCTGCTTTGGTTGCGTGAGGAGTTTGGCCATTAGCGCTGAAAGACTGATAAATAAAGTAGATAGAAAGACGCATACACAGAGGTATAGGAATATAACTAGATGGGAACATACACGTTGGTAAGTAGACAGACAAGATATAAATCATATACACGCAGGCAGACATCTTCTTTGACAGCGAGACAGAGAGATGTTTAGGTAAACAGACATACATACAGACATATAGATAAATATAAAGGCAGACCGATTTGCACGAAGATAAAAGGGATAAAAGCATTTCTGGTGAACCGATGGCGGGTCACACCGTTCTATTGGGCTGAAATGTTGACTTCTCATCCTTGAATTCGGGGGCGGGGGGGGGGGGGGGGGGCTTAAATTACAAGGACCTCAGAAGTTGGAGTGGGTTGGCTTGATGGCGAGGGACACTGGTAATGAGGAAAGCTAATCCACATGCAAACATCATTCCAGTGCACTCACTAGTTGCAACTACTATTAGTACTAACATGTGTATAGATTACGATCGAGTTCTAAGCGAGGGAAGAATAACATCATTTGCTACCTCCCGCACCTCGATCCGTATCCTGTCTATGTTATGCATCTCTGTTGTGTGTTTTATGTCTCCTCGGATTTCGCCTGCTCTGTGGGTTCCCATGAAAGAACCTTCTAGCTATAGTATTAACAAGTTTTCTCAGTGCTTCCTATCCGGGACGATCGTGTTCCTTCACCTCTTGATTCTCTGGGGTCTGTCGAATTCTCTCACTAAGCTCCACACCAGTGATTCTGTCATTTCAATTTTAGTTCTTTCTTAGTGTTCCACTAAGGGGAAAGTTTTTAGTTTATTTGTAATTGTTTTATTCGTTCTCCCCATTTCTGACCCATATGACAGCACTGGTTTAACGTTAATGATGTTGTATGCCATTTGCAGGACGTTGCAATCCCAGGTTCGGTTTCCATGTAATTTTACATTAAGTAGTCTGCCATTACTTTGTGAACTAGAAGTCAACGTTTAAATTCAATGTCAACTTTTACATCGAATGCAGGTGTGGGGAAGCCCTACTTCACCAGCTAAGCTTCATCAATTTCTAAAGAGATTCCATATCAATGTTCTCAAAGGCTTTTTCATAGCCCCAGAATCCAATACAGAATGGTGACTTCCGTTTAATACTTTGCTGTTACTATGTGTAATGTACTATATGGTCATTGCAGGATCTCAGGGGCGTCACTAGGGGGGTGCGGGGGGTGCGGGCCGCACCGGGTGACACCATCAAGGGGTGACACCAAAATAAAAAAATTGCAAATTTGACAAAGCAGACATAGCAAAATAACAAAAATTTAACTTTGTCCGAGTTTGTCGAAGTTCTTTATTTATGTTTTACCTGAAGTATTGAAGTTATATTGTTCAATTTGTTTTCTTTCTTATGTCCTTATTAACTTTTTGACTTATTTTACAAACATTACTATATGCGATTATATATGGTACAGGAACACTCGGAAGAAGACCATGGTGAAAGTCTAGAGGGGTGACACCAAGAGTTTACCGCACTGGGTGACACCAACCCCAGTGACGCCACTGCAGGATCTGATATGTTGGAAGCCTGAATGTTCATCCTTTTGCTGTTTTTCAGTTCCATCTCTTAATCTCTATAGAATGATCCTGTTTATTATTTTCACAGGAACTGGCAATAACATTATTCCCCTATAATATCCACACTCCCGCAGGCCTGTTTCTATGGCTGCTTCTCCAAATATCGTTCTTCGGTAATATACTGAGAAGAGAGACATTGGAAAACATCGCGACGACTGGAAAGATAAGAGGGAGAAGAAACCAGAGGCAAACCAAGACAAATGATGCTGGATAGACATAGATGGCGCATTGAGGAATATCATTTGAAAAATTGAGACAGAACACCAAGAGCCAAGATCTGTGGAGAGACATGAACGCCTACGCCAGTTAGCAAGACACATGTTAATAATGTAAAACCCCTCTTACCTCCCAAGACATTTCGTGGTGTATACTTCGAGAAACCTCAGCCAGGTCGAGACACCGGACTACCAACTTGACAGTTCGAGAAACCTAAGCCAGGCCGAGACACTGGACTACCAACTTGACAGTTCCAGAAACCTAAGCCAGGCCGAGACACTGGACTACCAACTTGACAGTTCCAGAAACCTAAGCCAGGTCGAGACACTGGACTACCAACTTGACACTTCGAGAAACCTAAGCCAGGCCGAGACACTGGACTACCAACTTGACAGTTCCAGAAACCTAATCCAGATAGAGACACCGGGCTACCATTTGACAGTTCCAGAAACCTAAGCCAGGTCGAGACACTGGACTACCAACTTGACACTTTGAGAAACCTAAGCCAGGCCGAGACACCGGACTACCAACTTGACAGTTCCAGAAACCTAAGCCAAGTTGAGACACTGGACTACCAACTTGACACTTTGAGAAACCTAAGCCAGGCCGAGACACCGGACTACCAACTTGACAGTTCGAGAAACCTAAGCCAGGCCGAGAGACCGGACTACCAACTTGACACTTCGAGAAACCTAAGCCAGGCCGAGACACTGGACTACCAACTTGACAGTTCCAGAAACCTAAGCCAGGCCGAGACACTGGACTACCAACTTGACAGTTCCAGAAACCTAAGCCAGGTCGAGACACTGGACTACCAACTTGACACTTCGAGAAACCTAAGCCAGGCCGAGACACTGGACTACCAACTTGACAGTTCCAGAAACCTAAGCCAGGTCGAGCACCTGGACTACCAACTTGACAGTTCCAGAAACCTAAGCCAGGTCGAGGCACTGGACTACCAACTTGACAGTTCGAGAAACCTAAGCCAGGCCGAGACACCGGACTACAACTTGACAGTTCCAGAAACCTAAGCCAGGTCGAGGCACTGGACTACCAACTTGACAGTTCGAGAAACCTAAGCCAGGTCGAGGCACTGGACTACCAACTTGACAGTTCGAGAAACCTAAGCCAGGCCGAGACACCGGACTACCAACTTGACAGTTCCAGAAACCTAAGCCAGGTCGAGGCACTGGACTACCAACTTGACAGTTCCAGAAACCTAAGCCAGGTCGAGGCACTGGACTACCAACTTGACAGTTCGAGAAACCTAAGCCAGGTCGAGGCACTGGACTACCAACTTGACAGTTCCAGAAACCTAAGCCAGGCCGAGACACCGGACTACCAACTTGACAGTTCCAGAAACCTAAGCCAGGTCGAGACACCGGACTACCAACTTGACAGTTCAAGAAACCTAAGCCAGGTCGAGGCACTGGACTACCAACTTGACAGTTCCAGAAACCTAAGCCAGGTCGAGACACTGGACTACCAACTTGACAGTTCCAGAAACCTAAGCCAGGTCGAGGCACTGGACTACCAACTTGACAGTTCGAGAAACCTAAGCCAGGCCGAGACACCGGACTACCAACTTGACAGTTCCAGAAACCTAAGCCAGGTCGAGACACTGGACTACCAACTTGACAGTTCCAGAAACCTAAGCCAGGTCGAGGCACTGGACTACCAACTTGACAGTTCCAGAAACCTAAGCCAGGCCGAGACACCGGACTACCAACTTGACAGTTCCAGAAACCTAAGCCAGGTCGAGACACTGGACTACCAACTTGACAGTTCCAGAAACCTAAGCCAGGTCGAGACACCGGACTACCAACTTGACAGTTCCAGAAACCTAAGCCAGGTCGAGACACCGGACTACCAACTTGACAGTTCCAGAAACCTAAGCCAGGTCGAGGCACTGGACTACCAACTTGACAGTTCGAGAAACCTAAGCCAGGCCGAGACACCGGACTACCAACTTGACAGTTCCAGAAACCTAAGCCAGGTCGAGGCACTGGACTACCAACTTGACAGTTCCAGAAACCTAAGCCAGGTCGAGGCACTGGACTACCAACTTGACAGTTCGAGAAACCTAAGCCAGGTCGAGGCACTGGACTACCAACTTGACAGTTCCAGAAACTAAGCCAGGTCGAGACACTGGACTACCACTTGACAGTTCCAGAAACCTAAGCCAGGTCGAGACACCGGACTACCAACTTGACAGTTCCGAGAAACCTAAGCCAGGTCGAGGCACTGGACTACCAACTTGACAGGTTCCAGAAACCTAAGCCAGGCAGAGGACACCTGGACTACCAACTTGACAGTTCCAGAAACCTAAGCCAGGTCGAGACACCTGGAACTACCAAACTTGACAGTTGCCAGAAACCTAAGCCAGGTCCGAGGACACCTGGACTACCAACTTGACAGTTCCAGAAACCTAAGCCAGGTCGAGACACGGACTACAACTTGACAGCTTCGAGAAACCTAAGCCAGGCCGAGCACCTGACTACCAACTTGACAGTTCCGAGAAACCTAAGCCAGGTCGAGAGCACCGGACTACCAACTTTGACAGTTCCAGAAACCTAAGCCAGGCTCGAGACACTGGACTACCAACTTGACAGTTCAGAAACCTAAGCCAGGTCCGAGCCACGGACTACCAACTTGACAGTTCCAGAAACCTAAGCCAGGTCGAGGACACTGGACTACCAACTTGACACGTTCCGAGAAACTTAAGCAGGTCGAGACACTGGACTACCAACTTTACAGTTCCGAGAAACCTAAGCCAGGTCGAGGCACTGGACTACCAACTTGACACTTCGAGAAACCTAAGCCAGGCCGAGACACTGGACTAACCAACTTGACAGTTCCAGAAACCTAAGCCAGATAGAGACACCGGACTACCATTTGACAGTTCCAGAACCTAAGCCAGGTCGAGACACTGACTATACCAACTTGACACTTTGAGAAACCTAAGCCAGGCGCAGGACAACGGACTACCAACTTGACAGTTCCAGAAACCTAAGCCAAGTCGAGACACTGGACTACAAAACTTGACACTTTGAGAAACCTAAGCCAGGCCGAGACACCGGACTACCAACTTGACAGTTCGAGAAACCTAAGCCAGGCCGAGAGACCGGACTACCAACTTGACACTTCGAGAAACCTAAGCCAGGCCGAGACACTGGACTACCAACTTGACAGTTCCAGAAACCTAAGCCAGGCCGAGACACTGGACTACCAACTTGACAGTTCCAGAAACCTAAGCCAGGTCGAGACACTGGACTACCAACTTGACACTTCGAGAAACCTAAGCCAGGCCGAGACACTGGACTACCAACTTGACAGTTCCAGAAACCCAAGCCAGATAGAGACACCGGACTACCATTTGACAGTTCCAGAAACCTAAGCCAGGCCGAGACACCGGACTACCAACTTGACAGTTCCAGAAACCTAAGCCAAGTCGAGACACTGGACTACCAACTTGACACTTTGAGAAACCTAAGCCAGGCCGAGACACCGGACTACCAACTTGACAGTTCCAGAAACCTAAGCCAGGTCGAGACACTGGACTACCAACTTTACAGTTCGAGAAACCTAAGCCAGGCCGAGACACCGGACTACCAACTTGACAGTTCCAGAAACCTAAGCCAGGCCGAGACACCGGACTACCAACTTGACAGTTCCAGAAACCTAAGCCAGGTCGAGACACCGGACTACCAACTTGACAGTTCCAGAAACCTAAGCCAGGTCGAGACACCGGACTACCAACTTTACAGAGCCGGAACTGAGGCTGATTGAGATGTGTCTAATTAATGTAAACAGCTGTCAGTTTCCAGAGCCAATCCAACTGGGTCAGTGTTCCCCTGGGATCATAGCATCAAGGAGGAGTGCTTATGTTTAGACCTGTGCGATACTTGCTCATCTAGTTACATGTCTGGTATTCAGGTCAGCGTGTTCATCTTGTCTTAATGTGTTATGTCCAGCTGCCCAACTTTGTTATTGTCTTGTTCAATTTTATGTGTCCAGTTGGTTTCATTTATCATTCTCTCGCTGGTTGCCTGTCTGTTTGTTCTGTCTATTCGTCAATTCATTCATTCATTCATTCATTCATTCATTCATTCATTCATTCATTCATCGATTCATTAATCTATCCACGAATCTGTTAATCGACTAATTTATTCCTCTACCCATCCATCTATTCATCCATCGACGTATTCAATCATTCATTAGTCCATTTATTCAACCAATCATCTAACCATCCGTCTTTATCATGCTTTCTGTTAGCGCCGAATGTTTGGGTGCTCACCAAACCCGTCACCCCACATTGTGCCAACGGCTTCGGGCGGAGGAGCATTTGGGAGGGTGGAAGCCTTACCCTAGTGCGAAGAAATGCAGCCTGAAGACCAATTGTCATGGCAGGGCAGACCAGGCCCTAAGCCTTGGTCGGCAAATGGTCTAGGATGGAAGCTCCGATAGGCGGACAGTCATAGCATTGCTTTGCTGATCCGGCAGCTTCTGCAGCTTGTCTTGTTCCAGACGTATTGGTTTACCTTTCCTCTGGAGTAAGCTAGACAGGTCGAGAGAGGGATCATGCTGCATGGGCAACACATGATCTCTAAATTCAGCACAGGCTTTGTGTTATGGAGAGGTGCAACTCCATTTTACAAATTATTGTCTTTCAAAACGGCAAGGCGCCAGTCATATCTATATATCTCACACAAACAAATCTACTATTCATTTCCTTATATCTACGTCTCTCACTCACACTTTCCATTCCCTTTTGTCTAAACCTCTCACGCACACGTATATATTTTTTTTTCTTATCCCATTTACAGGACATTGCAGTCAACACCAGCATTGTTTAGCTGCCGTTGATGTCTTGGCACTATTTACGTTCAGTATTTTGCCATTGCTTTCTGAACGACCGGCTCACATACCTTTCCGTAAGAAATTAACGCGACGCGATCCGCTGCCGAATCTCGAGCAGCTGTGTTTCGTACGTGAGTATACGCGATTACGAACAGCGCCATTAACACCTTCGCCGGGCATATCTACTTCTCCTTATATCGACGTCTCTCACTCAAGCATACATCTACTTCTTCCTGGACCATATCTCACTCTCATTCACACAATTATTTCCCCAACCACGACAGTTTAATACATCACTTGTTTGTTATTTCCCCTTTGTCTCCCACCGGTTTCAGATCAACAACACTTCCTGCCTCTCGCGATTCTCTTATCTCCCTTGTCCAACTCTCCATTCCGTTTACTGAATGCTGCAGGGAAGCAACGATCTCACTCTAGCCCGCGGTACCAGTTTGTGTATTGCCAACAAACCGCTCATTTTTGAGTGATATACATCTTACCATTGTTATACTGTTGTCTCCCCAGTTCTTCGTCTGCGCATCCACAAAATGCGCAATGCAGCGGCAACGCAGAGAAATCTGAATTGCAGGGGGAATCTTGATATTATTCAAATATCGAAATAAATTCAAAGGTATTGATTGGCACTCGCAGAAGATTCTAGAAAGAGGTTGAAATAAGAAGATGCACTAGATAGCAGAAATATTGACAGCTGTTGAGACACTAGTACTCGAATCTGTCAGTACTAAGTGAGGTTAGAGCACAGTTGGTCACGAGAGGAAGTACACTTGTTTCGTCGCATGTCCTCGATATTTTCATACACGGTGTCTTATTCTTCTTAGAATACCGTGGGTATACAGGAACAAAACATACTCATCTTCTTCAAGATCTGAACATAAAAGAAAACCGGATTATAAACACGGTGTCTTGGTCTTGGAAACGAGCAGTCTTTACTCTCATCAAACATCATAATGGTTTAGATCAGTGGTTCTCAACCTGTGGGGAAATGTGGGGGGAATTAAGATTATTTCAAGATCGCGTTAATACAAGAGCCGATTACTTGATATTGTTTGTCCCTCCATACTTTGGGGTTACAAAACTTTCTCTCTGTAATCCCGTTTATCACGCAGAGTCTCGTAGCGGAGCGAGAGCTGAGGCGGTTCGACCCCCGCTCGTGACTTGCGGGATACTGAGCCGGCCGCTCAGAAAGCAATGGCAAACTACTGAGCGTAATCTTGCCAAGAGATCAACATACAGCTGAAAGATGCTGGTGTTGACAGCTAAGTCCTGTAAAGGATATGCTAAAACAAAAACAAAAAACCCGCAAATCAAGTTTTATGTAGACGCTAGACTTGTTCTAGTATGTGTTATTAAATTTAGCTTCAATTTTTACGTATACTGTGTAGGGGCGGGGGATTTATAGGGAGAAAATATGACCGGGGGGGGGGGGGGAGAATGACATTATGAACGTATGGTGAAGGAGTGCATGGGCCAAAAAAGGTTGAGAACCACTGGTTTGGATAGACAGTAATCGAAGACATAGTTTCCAACAAACCAACGCACTTTATTTTCAACGGGTCACAAATTGGTCATGCAGGACACCTTAAATTCGGCCCTTCCATACACTCGTCATTTGCACACCAATTATATATTATGGTATATGCATATACGTGTTGCATGGAGGGCAACTATCAGAAATGGAATAAAGACAAAGGAGAAAATTATTGCAGATAAAGCACACACAGAGCGTGAGAGACGTAAGATGATGCAAAATGGTGGAAATGACCATGTTTTCACATGCACCTACTGTGGGCAAACATTTGCAGCAAGAATTGGCCACACTCGCCACCGCCATGGATCGTAGTTATTAAGCCTTTTTGAAGCACAATATACCAAACTATCGTTTGTCAATACGGAAAGGTGCCAATATGCATATCACTGGGAAGATTAACCCGGTCAACAAATGCCCTCAGAAGTCGGATGTGTCGGCCTAAAGGCGCAAGAACACAGCTCTGCTGTAAACAGGCACAATGCAATCACGTCCGAAAAAAAGACTCCGGATGAACAAAGAAGAAGTATATGCATGTTACGTTCAGATAAAAAAAAGCATGGTTATATTAATGCATGGCATATTAACTAATAACCTCAACCCGAAAGAATAATAAAAATCACAACTTATATCTTAACATAACAAAAACGAAGATAATGCATACATATAAAACTAATATGGAGAAAGAAATACATGCCAATGAGGAACAATCGGGGGTGGTGGACAATTTCGAACATCGTGGGTCATTAATTACCAAGAATGGCGACACAATGAAAGACGAATATCTATTGCTCTTCAAAACAAAATTAAAAAAATTAAAACAACTGAATAAATTGTGGCGTGGGACAGATAGACCTACAAAAATTAGATTTGTAAGAGCACGAATCTTTCCCATTGCAACATACGCCTGTGAGACCTAGACACTTTCTAAACAAGCTAAATAGCGCATAAATGCATTTAAATAAAAATGTTATAGATTGGTTCTAAGAATATCTTGGATACAGATTAGAAAAATGCATCTATACGACAAGATCTGAATATTGAAGGAGTTGGGTTACTAAAGACGATAAAACAAAGAAAACTGAAATATTTTGGTCACTTAAACGCCATGAAAGTTTGGAGAGAACAAATATGGGGGAGGGGGGTATATATGCCCGGGAAGAGAGAAAGAGTAAGGCTAAAGAGAAGATGGTTGCAGGATGTGACCGATGATCTCCGGATGGGTATATCGGATGCTGGACATCTAATGACAGAGAAGTTTTTCGGAAGGTTTTTATTGGAGCGAGGTTCTACAAATGACATGTTACTGAGTGAATGAATGAATGAGTGAATGAATGAATGAATGAATATTAACGATGCCGGAAGAAGAGGCAGGAGCTAGCTAACACGACACAGGGTACAACACATCAATGACACCCTGGACATGAACATACATGAAACTGGAGAACTGGCTATGGATGGAGAGTCTTTCCGGCGGGCTTTGATAAGTGTGACGTTCTGCAACAGATTTCTCAGATAACGACGATC
>JACEFZ010008999.1:0-2500 GCA_014155875.1 Cepaea nemoralis | reverse complement strand
ATGCAAATAATAATGTTACTAGGACGGAATATATTTACTATTGGCTGTTTATTCAAACCGATATTTCTAATATATGACACACGAAGGAATAAAACAAATATTATTATTGTCAGGAGACACGCAAAGAAAACTGAAGAAACTGAGATGCTGGTGGACTGGGTTTCATGATACGACACCGATCTTTAAAATATTAGGATAATTTATGTGGATTGTGTAAGACACCTTTCATCGCACAAATATACCATATTAAGTGTATCTGTCTCCTCTCCTGAACACACAATGAGAATCTAGACACAGCAGTCGAATTCCATAGTATCGGACACATTCTAAATGTGTATATATCCCAGAAATACATAAGCGATAATGTGTAGGTAGGTTTCTGGTGCTTTTTCTTTTGTTTTGTCCGCTCTCTTTGAACTCAAGCAACTACTGGGGATATTTATGTGTGGGTTAGCTTTTCTTATTACCAGTGTCCATCGCCATCAGACGAACCCACCCCGACTTCTGAGGCACTTGTAAATTTACATCCCCAAGACAAGTATGAGAAGTCAAAATTTTAGTCCATCTGATGAGTGTAGGGGTTAAAACCACTACCTCAACATTAGCATTTCGGAAGTGTAATAGTGAGCGCTTTTATCCACTCGGTCATGTTGACGCCCGCAGTAGTGAAAAAAACGTACAAACAACGTAGAAAATTAGAAATCACCAAAAGCGAAAATAAAAATGAAAATTAGAAAATTTGTAAAAATGTATATTCAGTAATGTAAAACGCCTTGGAAACAGCATGGAAAATTGGAAAACCATTAAAATAAACAAGAATATGATAACTGGGCGTCCCCACAAACGTCTATATAGGCACGACTACTTGAGACCAACACAAATGTTACAAAAATGGCAGCTTCGAGACACGCACAAATGTGCAAGATATAAACAAAAGAATGACAGCACAACGAACATTATTTGTAAAGAGTTAAGAATTGGGCACACAATCCCGTCTAACATTGTGGACTTCTTATCTTTATCCTTTTATACATTATGGCAACTGATAAGAACGATAACATGAAAATTAATGTATTGACTGCGAGACTCAAACAATGTATGCAGCAGTACGACCGGGAGACTCGTAAATGTGTAATCAAAATGTCAGCCGATAGGAAAGCAAATTATGAAGTTATTCGGCGACTGGGAGACCGGCACACTTATAAATAATATTTTAACTGGAAAACCTACATAAATATAACCAAGATGACCATAGGGAATATCTACGAGTATAAACAATAGGTATTCGTGAACTATAATATTAGAAGAAGAATGGAGTTGATGCGTCACCAATGTAAAGGATATTATTGATTGAAAACTAAGGCAGTGCTATATACACCGTGCATTGTCACTCTCTTGTATGACACAGTGAGACCTGGACCAGATATGCCGAGCAAGAGAATAGAGGTAACACTTTCCACTCGGCTTCTCGTGGAAGGACAGAACAACAAATATTGAAGTGTCCAATACGCTTGTCACACGATCATGCACAAACTGCTTTAGACTGCCTAGAATGCTTTGAACTGACCATCCACAACCCTATTAATTACCATTATGGGCTGTATTTATCCAGCTGGAATTAAAACTGGTGTGATTGCCTCGTTTTCACTCAAGTGACCTATCATAGGTACTGTAATCTAGAAGGATATATTCCAAAGTATATTCTCCAAGGGCAGTTGGCAAATGAATAGAACAAACAAATGTCAACGTTTAGTGCAAATAAGACATGAAAATGTAGGTCATAGACACAATAACCTGGGAGGTAAAGTCTTTTGACAGTTACACGTAGAGATGACTGTGAGGAATGATCTTGAACTCCGTGAAATGAGACAACTTCAATAAGCAGAGGATAAAGGAACACACCCAATGGAAGGCCAGGCCATGTGACTGGGGAGTTTATGTTCATAGGACATATGAACCCATCGTCAAATATGACTGAAGGAGTCTGTTATTAGTATTAGTATTATTGACACTTATGTTGTATTTAACTGAACAGTGAAAGCAAGTAAAGTAGGCTGGTTGTGTTATTGTTAATCACTGGCCCGCTTATGTTGTTTACATTTGATCAATGAAAGAAAATATTAAGAGAAACCAGTCACAACCAATTTCGTTGTTGGAGATAATGTTGCAGATGAAGATAAGAAGGGAAAACACCAAAATGGCACGTCAGGCCATGCAATTCAATCCACAGAATTTTGTGTAACTTCTGAACATGTTACTCATCCATTCTATATTTGTGATCTGCTCACAGAAACACCTCTGAAAAGATAATGTGGTGGCTTTTCCGTGATTTAACATTCACGTGAATTGTGTCTCACTCCCGCCTTTCACAGAGATTTCCAGCAATAAGGACAACTGAGTGCCCAGCTCTGTTCATGTACATAATTGTCCACTTATTCATTAGATATTCAGTCCCTGAATTGACTTTGCTATACTATAGAGGCCCCCGCTTTTGGGACCT
>JACEFZ010008998.1:250000-505008 GCA_014155875.1 Cepaea nemoralis | reverse complement strand
CTTTTGTCACTTGATTGTTTAGTCTCTTTCAGTTATTCTTTACACTAAGTTCTACTTTTAAACTGAAATCTCTACCAATAATCAGTCTCATTCACTCAACAACATGCATATAACCATGTGGAACAAATTAATATGTGAGAGTCACCAAGTAAACAAATCCAGAACAACAATACCTCAAAAAACAAGACACCAATTGTGATGCATTGTTCCAAAAGATTAAAACGATTTTACAAACCTGTCTTTCAGAGTTATTAAGTTCTACTGACCAAATTCACGACTCTCTAAACTAAGTACTCAGTGCTACTTCAAATTCCGGATGAGCCCATATATGTAGCATATATGTGTTACATATATACATATCTTATTCATATTAATTAATATTCCTGCTTGATAACCACACATGGATTTGGGCCATGCCCTTGTGTTCATTCAATTATGTTTCGGCTCGCTCTCAATTTCCGATAATTGTGCTGGTCTTTTAAATACCCTGGCATGGTTTATTTCATACTCAGTTATGGTATGGAGTTCCTTATATAGGTTATACCTAATTATGTAGATATTAATTTACCTACATATTAATAGAATAGTTATTTATTACAACAATATTTAACATATCCAATATTTCTTCAGAGCAAACGCTTACTTTGTAGACGTTGGAGCTTGTCCAAGTGGAATAAATTATGGGACACCTAGAAGTATTGATGGATAATTATTACCATTATGTAAATCTTACTTTAATACAGTTTACTGGGACTTATCAGTCTCGATGTGCGTCCGTCTTCTTCAAACCCTGTGTTGTAAAAGAGGATGACTACAATAAATTTCTCCCCTGCTAAAAGACCTGGCCGTGACTTTTTCGCCAATCGGCCTAATAGCATGGATGAAACCAACTCCAGCCAAATTCCTTGATTTGGCTGTCGCCCTAACTTCGCTATAATTCTAAATACCTAACTGTGCATACTTGTACTAATAATATATATGTTACACAAAGAAAAGGGTAAGGTGATGCTATGACTTCGTCACAGTCTGCAATTAGTACTATATCATCATATGTGTTATATTGTTATGTTATGACCTCCATTTGTATTTTTTAAATTATCAAAATACATTTTCACTATATCAGTTTTCAACCTCCACATGATCTGTAGTATGTTTAAATGTATTGTGATACAAGAAAGCCTAGAAAATTGTTCCAAAGAATCTTAGAAAAGTGAAACATTGATAATGTCAGTGTAAGCATAAGAGACAGGAATGCTTGCAATGATTATTATGATATATTATAAAATAGTGACAACTGAATAATATCTCTTTGAAACTGTTTTGTTTTTTAAAGTTAGATAGAAGCAGCTAAATAAATGAAAACAGCTAAAGATATTAGTTTAGCTATATGTTCTTACAATAATACTTGAAAATCTTTGAGAGAAAGGCACAAAATGCCTTAAAATGTCAAAATTTGGCTTTAGATTGACAGTTTCATATTATTTGTTTACATAACTTATTCAAATTGTCATATATTAATAATTGTAACATTCACAAACCTGTAAATACATCTGAATGACTTTAGTTATTTCAACAACACATTTATCTTACAACACATAAAACTGGTATGTCATTCAGGAATATATTGAATATTAGCAACACTGCATTTGAAATTATTGACATCCCAAGTTGAAAAATACGAATGTATATTAATTTTGCCACTGCATGTTTTTTAATCTGGTAGTTAATATGTTATGATCCTGTGGAGAAATAAGCATAAATAGAACATACTATATCTCATAATGATGTCTAGCCATGTGAATAGGATCTCTAATAATGTGTGGTAGTCAGTTCTCTTCCTCACCACTTTTCCTTCCAGAACATTACCAGAAATTAAAAAAAAAATAAATAAATATTCAGTACCCATTAAAAAATAATCCTGCTACTGCTGGTCCATTGAACCAGAACCATCGTCTTAAAAACAAGCATGTTAGCCACTGTGCTCATAGCTCCTAAATAGATAGAGAACACAGACATGCATTCAGTTGCACACACACATTAATGCACACATATGTGTGGGCATACATACACACAGACATACACATAGATAAACATAAATACAATATTGATAATATGAAGTTTTATATATGAAGCCAAATGGTAAAAGAGGGATATAATAATATAAGTGTGGTGTTAACCACTATCTCTTTTTGGTGATGTGGAATAGATAGAGCTACTCTGACTACGTTCGGGCCAAAGAAGAAAAGGATAGAAAACCCCTCACTACCCCCAACTTAAAAAATAGTGAAAGGCAAAAAAACAAGAAGACTTCCAGTTGCAGCGGCAGGAACGTTTATTTATGTTCAAGCCCATACAATGGATTGAACTATTAGGCTGTAATAGCCACAGTGAATGTACAAACTAAACTTACACAGATTAAACTAACAAATCAAGAACAGCTCAAAATGCTCTTTATTTATCAAACTACAACTTCAGGGACAATTATGTTCATATAAACATTGAAGCATAATACCCAACAGAAAAGATAACTGCAGTCTAAACTCAAACAATAACAATGGGTGGCAAATAAGCAGACCTCTGCCCTCAAAACCAAGTCTATAGGGTACACCAAGTACCACAATGGAATGCTTAAACATATAAACTGGGTAGAATGTGAGTGACACTTAACAAAAGTGAGACAACTTAACAAAAGATTTGACACCTTCACATGAAGACCTTTGACACTGACAAAAATAAAACACTTTAACATGGGAGACAGACAACAACAATAATAACGCCAACAAAAATAATACACCTTAACAAAAGATATGACACTTAAACAGGATAATTTGCAACACCAATAAAAACGGGGAGAGCCCTGAGATCACAGTCATTAGCCATTCCTGCAACATAAAAGCAATATATGATTATCACATGAGTAATGAATGTCTATATTTCCCCATTTTCATTCTTCATGGTGATTAAATCTTCAATAGTTAAATTCAACAATCACTTTACCATCCTCTCCAGATGTACTACTGCTATCACAAATTAACACTTGATGTCATTTGAACTGACCACCTTCTACTGCAATATTCTTAGCCTGTTCTGATTTTCAGACAGTACTTGCTTACTTAATGTCTACAATTCAGTGGAACTATCACATTCAGATCCTACACACCCCCAGTGATGAAAGATTAGATCTGACATGCCCCGCTATAAACACATTTAACTATCAAATGCAACACATACAAATACACCTGTCTTGTAGTTCAGTAGAGTTAATGACATTAAAGTTCATCACCCTCTACTTCTAAAGACCTCACACTATGTGATTTCTATGTGGACTGGGACCACCTATCCCTGAAATGCCCATGGCTGAATAAGGCTACTGCACATCATCATCATCATCATCATCATCACATTCCACTTCTGCCGTCAAGCGTCGTGGGGAGGAATAATTTGCGTTCCAGCGCCCGGTGGACGGCACTGGATAGTGTCATTCTGTGTGGTTGTACAATGTCTCTGATGTCGTCAATCCATTTTCTTCTTGGACGTCCTCGTGGTCTCGTCGCAGATGATCTTTGATGTAAGGCCAGTGATGGTAGTTGCTGATGTTGCATTCTAACGACATGGCCAAACCACTTGATCTTCTGTCTTTCAATAAATGTGGCACAAGGTGTTGATCCCACAGTCTGTCTGATAGTAGCATTTCTTACTCGGTCTCGGATTGTTAAGTTGCCAGCTCTCCTCAGGCATCTCATTTCGCAGGTGTTGATTTTGCGAAGGTGTAATTTGGATAAAGTCCAGGTTTGAGATTGGTAGCATAGGGTTGGTGTGAATATGCTGTTTATTATTTGTCGTTTTGCGGACATGGGTATGTTTGGATGTTTCAGTAAGGGTGATAGTTGATATGTAAGTGCACTAACTTTTTGACATCTGATTTCAATTTCTCTGTCCAATCTGCCATCTTCTGTTATCATACTTCCAAGGTATTTGAATTCTTTAACTTGTTTCAGAGGTGTGTTATTTATCTGTATACTTAGTGGGCCTGGCGATCTGCTAACTTGCATTACTTCGGTTTTGGCTGTGTTTATACTCATATTGTATCTGCTGCAGGTTGAACTCAGATTAGTAATATGATTTTGTAGTCTGCCCTCGTCGCTGTAAAACAGGCACTGATCATCTGCAAATAGAAGTTCATTTATTCCCTGTGGGTCAGTTGTTTCATCTGGAGTAAAGAGTTCTAAATTTTCTGAATACCTCCAACACCTCCAAATTATCACGTTGCAGCTTACCACATCTGATATTATTATTATTAAAACTAATGTCAACCGTACTATCCTTTGTGACTGGACAATAAATGTCCAATTGTCTTTTATCTTCTCCATTCCTCTTGTGGTACATCAGTTATAAATCTCCCTTTGTTATGCCTCTTGTGGCATAACTAGTACGCCTAAACACCCTCACAATAGGTGGTATGTAGCGTTATACCACACATTTTCCATGATATGGCAAGCACCATATTTTACTTCTGACAGAACCTCAGTCACAATGATTCCATTAACAATCTGATATACCTTCTAGGATAAATATTACTGCATCCTTGTCTCAGATGTAACAGGACTGGGTGGGTTCCTCATCACCTGCAGTTATTTCTGGGTTCTAGTGTATTCTACTTCCATCGCACTTTTTCTTCTCCCGTTATCACACACAAGATAATGGACAAAACTTCAAACTCTGTAAATACTCTCTCTAACCTATCCAGATCTATCCATTGACTGAACTCAACTTGTGTGGTATAGTCTGTTTATTTTTTTTTGGCCCCAATATAAAATTCCATATCTCAGTAACCAACTGAGGGAAAATGATTAGATTTAGCATATAACCTTATCATTATGTCCACCCAACAAAAAAATTTTTGTTCTGGAGATTGTACAGCAGATTTCAATATTTGTTTATATGCGGTATATAATTTACGGCTTAGAGATTAAGTCCATCATTTTAAAAGTATTACAGCTTCACCAAAACACATCCGTGCTTTTTTAAAAATTGTCTCGTGGTTTTCGTTTTGGCACAGACTGCTCGCAGTTAAATGGGATTGTTCAGAGGTGTCTCCTATGTGGGTTCTTTCATGAATCGTGATTATATAAATATATAAATAAATCTTACCATTAATATAATATTAATAGCTAATATTTGAATGTGTGAATATTGTTCAATGGGATTGAAAGTGAAATTGTGTACACTTCAAACAGTGGCGTGCAGAGGTTCTTTGATGCCCGGGGCCAACCCCTTGATTAGTAAATGCCCCTTAATTGTTCTTTCCCTAATTCATTATCCTCCCCTCCCGCTGCACTGTGCTGCCCCCTCTCCCTAATTGGATGCCCCCCTGCCGGCTGGATGCCCAGGGCCGTCGCACTCCCACACCCCCCTCTGCATGCCACTGACTTCAAAGCATCGCTATGAAGTTGTACACATATTTTTGTCAAGAAGCTGATCGCAGGAAACTGTTTCATACTGTTACAAATCCCGAAAAAAGAACAGTGCATGCATTGGGTTTGAGTAAACGGCCATTTTGTCGATGGGTGCAAGAATCTGGAATGAAACCAACACGTGATAAGCAAACGGTAGGTAGAAAGGCAATTGTAGACAGCTTTGACAAGGATGTCATCAGGGGAGTTATTATAAAAATGATGGATGCCAAAGAAACAGTGACTGTAAGAAAACTGAGGGTTTTGTTGAGAAAGAACAATAACATAGAGCTATCCAAAACAACTTTGTGGAAAATTATAAGGACATTAGGCTTCACTTTTAGAAAGTGCAAGGGAGGTAGAAATATCCTTTGCGAGCAACCGTATTTAGGAGCCATGAGAAGCAGATACCTATGTGAAATAAGGGAAATGCGCAAAGAACATTATGACATAGTGTATTTGGATGAGACGTGGATCAATGCGCACCACACAAGTGAAAAGGAATGGCAATCAATGGATGGAAAGATAAGGCGTTATGTGCCCAGTAGTAAAGGACAGCGTTTGGTCATAGCCTATGCTGGTAGTACTCATAATGGCTTACTACAGAATGCTGGGCTCGTGTTCATATCAAAGCATACAGACAATAGGGATTATCATAATGAGATGAATGGTAATGTATTTAGAGATTGGCTCGAGAATACAGTACTTCCATCCCTTGATAGACCATCTTGTCTAATCATGGACAATGCATCATATCACAATGTTGTTGCCCAAGAAGACAAAATACCTACAGCATCGAGCACAAAGGAAGCAATAAAGATATGGCTCCGAATGGAAAATATACCATTTCCAGAAACATATTTCAAGCTACAGTTGTTGTCCCTTGTAAAACAGGTGCAAAAAAGCAAGAAATATCAAATCGACAAGTTGATAGAAGAGCATGGCCATAGGTGTTTGAGACTTCTGCCGTATCATTCTCATTAAAACCCTATAGAACTTGTGTGGGCTAAAATTAAAGGACGGGTGGCAGCTGCCAATACTACATTAAAATTGTCTAACATCAAGATACTAACCCAGTCCGCGCTATTAAATATTGATAAAAGTTACTGGAAAAAATGTGAGGACCATGTGTTGAAAGAGGACGAGGACTATTGGAGAAAGGATGGATTGAATTTTATGCAACCGAGAGCAATCATCAACCTACTGGAATCGTCCGACACAGATTAAGGTCTGAGTAGATCGCAGACCTTAATCTACGTACACACTTACTGGGATATTTTGCTTCAACTATCCAGACGAATTGCAGGCCTTAAACATTACAGCATCAGCATAATGTCAATGGCAACAGTTTGTATTCCATAGTGATGAATTTTCAATTCCGCAAGCTCTCAGCTGTGACAAACAACTGTATTGAAAAAAAACAACACACACACATACACTAAACGCATTGAAAACCAACAGAAGAGTAATATTGCGGTGAAAACTGATATATTGTGGCATAACAAGAAACGTGAGAGCAAACACGTCCAATTAGGGGACAACACACGTGCATACGAATCAATCT
Source organism: Cepaea nemoralis (assembly GCA_014155875.1). NCBI lineage: Eukaryota > Metazoa > Mollusca > Gastropoda > Stylommatophora > Helicidae > Cepaea > Cepaea nemoralis. The sequence goes on along the minus strand of JACEFZ010008998.1, from coordinate 497,991 downwards.
ATAAACTTCATTGAAAAGAGGACCAACATCTTGGTCGTTAAGAAGAAAGCCCACTACAGAGACACTGACAACTATTTTCATAGTGCAAAACAGGTAATCATGTTCCGTCTCTGAACGGTAAATAGCAGAGTAGACAATCTTTCACGAAGACTCAAAGCGGGTCTGTTACCCATGTGTACGTGTGAACAAACTACACAGACAGCTGAACAGATCCTTAAAAATGGAAACATGATGACTAAATTGCGGTATCATTTCTGGTCACTCCATAAACACATTAACGCACAGCTATTTGGAAGCTTTCACGAACTCAATATAAAAAGCTAACATGAATACTTGTGTACACATTATTAACCAGCAGCTGAAGGAAATGAAAAATAAGGTAAGAAATATATTCCTTCTACTTTCCTGTCAATTTACAAATTATTTACCCCATGCCTCTGTAAATTCTGTCTTTACTAATATTACACATTGCACCCCTCTCGGGATTCTCCATGGTGAAGTGGTCAAGCCATCTGACTCAGGCTCAGAAGGTTGTATGTTCGATTTCGGGCAGCGTCCTTCATTTAACGAGTGCATTTTTTCTGAGACTCCCGGGGGTCGTCGCTGGAGCTATGGAGTTCATGCTTTGTGTGTCGCTTTCCGCGCTGCGGAAAGAAACTGAGGCAAATGGGATAAAAACCTGGTGCAATGCAGCCGACCCTGTCGACTTTTAAGCTTTTATTGCACCCACTCCCATACGAATCCGAATACGCCTTGTGTCATCATGTGAATTGGCGGGGCATTCATTACTGTAAAAACAAGTTTGTAAGCGAGAAATCACTAGTTTTTCAGCAAAACATCAAAGAAATGTCGCCTCTTTCGATGATTTAAATTGCTTTTGGACTTATCAAAGACATATTCCTTGGGTGGGGGTAAATATAAGACGGCAGGAAAAATTTCATAACGATGCAACAGACAGTTTTCAAAATAATTGATCGTGAATGACGGCATTTGTTTCTGGACATACAATAACAAAAAATACTAAAGAAAAATTGTATTGATAGAACTTGAAGCTCTATCCTCCGGATAGATTATGACGGCGATAAGTGAGAGCAGTTTTGTTTGATCGTCTCATCATAGAAACCACTGAAGAGCAAGGTCAGTAATGTCAGGATGTCTGTGTGTACCAGTGTCTCAGTCTGGGTAGGATGTCACCTGATTGATATATGACTCCTTCCGTGTGCACTTGACAGTCGGCAATACAATTGCGGTTCTTCACTCTCTCTCTTTGGAATATGGAAACTCAATGGTATGAATCAAACATTTAGAGCTTTTTTTTAATTTTGTTATGCCAGTTGTTTGTCACCGGAATTACGGAATTGAAAATCATCACTGTGGAATACAAACTGTTGCCATTGACAAGTTGTATTGTTGTGCCAATACTGTCATGGTAAGGGCCTTCAATTCTTCTTCTGAATAGTTGTAGTAAAAAACGTACCCAGTAGGTGTACATGTGGATTAATGTCTGCGATCTACCCACACCTTAATCTATGTCGCATGATTCCAGTAGGTTGATCACTGCTCTTGGTTGCATAAAATTCAATACCACCTTCTCCAATAGTAATTTTCTTCTTTCAACACATGGTCCTCACATTTTTTTCCACTAATTAATTTATGTAAACTATTCAACCAGATGCAGCCTAGAAATGCCTATTTATTGTCTGTCCTGCCAGCTTATATAAGGTTGACCCAGTCACTCAGGTAAAAACTCTGCCTGTGTTGATGACCTTGTGTAGTTAAAGAAATTAACCGAAAGATAGCAGCAGCATAATTTACACCTAACTTCTCCAAAGTGTAGACATGAAGTGTTTGTTTCTCTTCAGACTGAGGATTAGACGTCGTTGCGTCTGAGCACACATGAACTCCTTACAAAGCCCTGAGAAGTTTCATATGATCAGTGTGAATATTCACCTCCCCCTTTGTTCACTAAAATATTTTTGGTGTGAGTTCTCATGAACTGTCTAAGATCACTGATTTTTCCTAGTTTATGGGGAACCTGAGATTTTAACATGTTCACCACCCCACAAGTCAAGGAAAAGAAGGTATGGCTTACGTGCCACAAGAATTATTTACACCATGAATCTGGGGTGGAGACCCAGAGGAATCATGAATTTTGGGGTTTTATTGATCGGTGGGAGACTAGCTTGATTTTCATGACAGACTTCAACTATTGCTAAATAACAGATTCCTTTACTGTGTGACCATCTTGGTGAATCTGCCATGTGGCTGTGCATGATTTTAGTATTTTAGAGCACTGTAGTGATTCATCTAGGCTATCCTAGTTATCTGGCTACTGACTTCTAAGCCCATATACAATTTTAGTTCTTTCTCTCCTGTTATCAGCCACATGTCCATTTAGCCATTAACACATTATTGCCACAATATAATCATGTGAAATACCTTCCTGCAGCATACATACTATGAATAGTGCATACATGATCATGATTTTAATCACACCCTGTTATGTAGGAGTATTCATTCTCAACAGTCAATTACAAAATATTTAATCTTGTGCCAGCATGGTTGATATGACATCATGTGGTCTGGCTTGATTTTAGTTTTTAGTACATGTAATAATATATGATATATATATTTTATATCTCACACCTTATATTTCTGCCAGCTTGGGATATTTAGCTAGGGTAAACTATAAAACCACTTATCACATTGACTAGTTGATTTCACCATCAGAAACTAAAGTTAATTTCACCATCAACTAAACGCCAGTGTAAGCCATTTGACCTCTAACAAAACAATTTCTTGCATGTTATTTAAAATCAGTTGTTGTGAATCCTCAACAATTAGTAAACATACAAAACAATCTCTTGCAACCACAGAAATATGTGTTTACAGAAGAATGCTGTAAATACCTTGGACAGCTGAAATAAGTAATCTAAATGCTTTTACAGACATAAAGACAACGAGAGACAGAGAGGGGGAGGGGAATGTATGGGAAGAAATAGTTACATTGTTCATGATAAAGTTAAAACATACACTATTTAAAATACACTGCTGTTACATTCTGAGTTTGCTCACCCATATTCTCTAAATCTCTTTTCAAGTAACTGAGGTAAATGTTAATTTATTGCTTTCTTTTTTAGGATTTTTGCAGAGAACCTTCTGAAACTATGTATAACATTTCCAGAAATCATCATTAGACAACATATAGACTTATGTGAATTTATACAGGCTACTGCTAACATAGCTGGAAGGGTGGAAATTTACAACAATCTGGTATGTATGATTATCTGTATATATAAAAGAGAATGTTTGTGTCTTTGTGTCTTTGTGTGTGTGTCCTTTATGCGTTCGCGAACGGTCCATCTGATTGAGATGAAATTTTCTACAGATGTTCTTCTCATTTCCAGGCAGCCAACTGGCATAGTTTGTTAATTTACAAACAGTTATTTACGTAATAAATTAACATTAATTAAAATATTGCAAGGGGACTTAACTTAAGAAAAGTTATATCAAGGGACATTACTGTTTAGTAGCATTGCTATGTTATGTAATTTAAATAATTGTTGTATTTTTCTTAAGTTTGATAAAATGTTTAAAGAAGTTATCTACAGTCACATGAGTTATAAACAAAGTGATAAAAACTTTAAGGCATCTTCAAAATTTTCATAAAAATAATGCATCTATTTTAAACACGTGACAATTTTTGAACCCATTTTTCCCGCAACGGGAACGGGAAAGGGCCAAATATATACTCTCTGTGAATCACATTCGTATCTGGTATAAACAAATTGATAACAACTTTAAAACATCTTCAAAGTTTTAAAATAAAAAAAATAATGGATCTATTTTAGATATGTGAAAATTTTCTAACTCTGAACAATATCATCAAAACTACAATTTTAAGTGTGAAATTTAAAGGAGAAGATGTACTGTTGCCTCGCATCCCAATGATTCCAACAGATATGCCATTCGAATTCAAACGTCTGCAGTTTCCGGATAGATAGATAGATGGATGGATGGATGCATGCATGCATGCATGCATGCATGCAGGTAGACAGACAGATAGATAGATTGATAGATCCCCGCTAGGGGCTGGGCGAAGCCGGGCCGGGTCAGCTTGTATTTAATAAAAAGAATTATGTTTTATCATTTTTTATTATGTGTATTTTTTAAATTGTTCCATTTGTTTCTCGTATAAGTAATCTCATACACATTTGCATTACTCTTAATGAAAAGTGAGGCAAAGTAATTTAAAATTAAAGACCCTAACTAAACAGATAACAGAACTTGCAAGCTTTGAGATGTAGTGTTATTGCTGAATGCAGAGAGTGAACTGGAGAGATAAAATCTCAAATGAGCAAATTAAGATAACATATATGGAAAATAGATAACTTTGAACAATATTTTAAAAAGTGGGGAATGTCTTAGCCTTATCCGTGTATGAGACATGGAGATTTACCGAAAAGACTGGAGGTCAAATCCAGGGAAACAGAAATGAGAATGTCCAAGTGACACCTACATCACATAAGCATGCAGGGACATTGGGGTTTAGACTTATGATGAGCTGCAAGGAATGCTAACAATAGATGACAGTAAAGTTACATAATCAGACAACACAAGTTTTCCTAAGTATGTCTGTCATAAAATTATCAAAGATTTACAAGCTAGATAATGAGATGTTCATCATCACAATCCAGTGTTGTCTGTGCTTTGAAGGTTGGCAGTAATGGATCTTCAGAAATTTCAGTCTCAAGTCTTCATTGTACATTTTGGTATACTTAAGTTACCATAAGGATTGATAAGGAAGTAGGTCAATATCAGCCTATTAAGAGAGGTGTGAGACAGGTATGTGCAATGTCTCCAGATCTTTTTTCCTTGTACAATGAAAATATTGTCAGAAATGTAGATGATATGAAAGGAATCATAAGTGGGGACGTAACATCTATAAAATTAGATATGCAAATGATACAGTATTTATTGCAGACAGTGAGCAGGATCTGCAACATTTAGTAGACGTGGTTGTTGCATGCAGTGAACAACTGGTGTTGGAGTTAAATTGTAAGAAGACACAGATTACAGTCGTCACTAGGAAGAAGGAAATGTTCTCCTTGTGGGTTCCATCAAATGAGTGTATCCTCAAGTTTTCTCAGTGACAGCATCTTTTCCTCACCTCTTGATTGGATTCTGTTTGGTTTTTCTCTCCATGAGTTCCACATGGTGATTCTGTAAAACCACTTATTCCACTATTCTGTGTAGGCACCAGTTAAAGGTTTGTAAGTTATTAATAATCTTTTAGTGTTTCCTTATTTCTGAGTATTATATACTTATTATCTTTTTGAATATGCGATGGCGATCCGACTCTCAGCCGTAAGCAGCTAGAAAGAACTAGACACGGATACCAAATGACGCTCTGCTCATTATTCTTGGATGTACAAGAGATACAGCATGCAGGGCAATGCGCTACTGTCAGCGTTTCAGTCACTCGTTAGTCTTGGTTATGACAGAAATTAATACATGCATAAATAATCTTCAACAAGTGAATCGGTACAATTATCTCGGAACAGTCATAACATCTGATGGGAGATGCCTTGAAGAGATTAGAACAAGAATCACCATGGCGAAAGTAGCCTTTAGCAAGATGAAAAACATTCTGACCAATAAAAAGATGTCAATTGAAACGAGAAAAAGAGTGTTGAGGGGATACATAGAGCCTGTTCTTTTGTATGGATGTGAAACTTGGACAATGTGCAGTCAAGCTGAAAAACATCTGGTGGCTGCAGAAATGTGGTTTCTGAGGAAAATGCAAAGAATACCATGGACAGATAGAAAAACCAATGACCAAGTACTACAGGAGACAAATGAAAATCGTAAATTGATTAGAGAAATTAGATAGACAGTCAAAATATTTTGGACATGTTATGAGAAGAAATGGATTGGACAACTGGCAAGATCGAAGGGAACAGACTAAGAGGAAGACCGAGAGGAAAATACCTGGATGGCTTGGCCACATGGCATGGACGAGACAGGAACACAGAGCTGATCCATGACGCTGGTGATCGAGTGCTTTCCGGCATGGCACATGATTGATTGATTGACATAATTTGTCAACACAGTCGGCATGTTTAGATATTTATTAATGTGAATATGTTCTACGTTAATCACAAATGACATTTGTAACAATATATGGCAAAAATAATATGCACTACTCAGCAATGCACTCGTCACTCGTGTGCTCTCGTTTCACAAGTTATCTCACACACTAGCTCACAGGCTATTCGATGCCACACTCTCTAAGCATTAGCAAGCTCTCATGTCAGGTATTTAGTACACTCTCTCTCTCTCAAATCTGCAAGCACATCCTCTCTCAACCAGTCTAGTCCATTCTGTCTGCTTCTACCCTTGGTCATTGGTCACGTGGTACTTGACCTCGTGTTGTCCGTAATAGTCATGCTAAGTAGGATGTCTCGGTCTTCTGAAAACCGTCTTGTCCTTCACCCGTCTGTTGATGACTGGTGTCTCAGATCGTCCAGTGCAAGGTTGTACTGTCATGCAGGGACACTGTCCTGTCTATAAACCCCCATGTCCTGTCTCTCAATGGGTGCATCATCCTGTCTACTGTACCCATGCTATACCTATGTCCTGTCCCTGTCATATGTCCTCTCTTCCATCTTCCTGGGACTCTGACACGCTCCCATCACTCCCCCCTTGTGTCACTTATCTTATACCCATAAGTGACACGCTGTCTTCTGTCTATCTAATTAGTTTGAACTAATTCGTCAGAGGCCCAAGGGAGTCACTAAGTCGTCATAGTTTCTATAGGTTGGGGTGGCAACTGTAGTTTATAAAAGGTCTGATCTACTGTCGAAACACAAACCCACTGGTGTATGTTCAGTGGTGCACTCTTGGTTAGTTGACAAAGAGTCTACAACTCTCGCTTATTTCACTATTGGGGACTGTGCCAGACTAAGGTATCGATGACTAATATCATTGGTGTGAACCGCAAATAGCAACCCTCTCAAAGCACCAAACAGTGCCATGAACAGTGGTCTCTTTTTAAGGAGACTCATCAAGGGAAATATTATTACCCCTGGTCCCCATAAAATGGCTTTTCAATCCATTGTCCAAGATGTATGTACCCACTGTTATACCCCTGTCTAGCTTCCGCTCGTCGGCAGTGATTCTGTGTAGCCTCATGTGTTTCCCCCTTAAGAACTACGTATGTCCCCTGGTATTTGTAGGATAGTCTCCCGTTCCCCTTATAATGGTGGATGTACTTTATCTGTTCGTGTGGCGTGTGTGTGTGGTCTACTCATGATAGTTTCTCTGTTAATTACAAATGTGTGTGTATGTTTATAATACATGTAGTAACTTTCTCTAAGTGTCATCAGTTAGGTTCTCACAGTTCATGAATGATTGCATATTCATAATTCATGAGATGGGTTACCGAACTATGATCCTTAGATACATGCCTGTTGGTGTAGTGCAAATGTAACAGTTACACATATAAAATTAACACAAATCACATGTGTTGCAAAAGACGAATACATTATATAATATTAAGTCAAATGTGCGCAGCCCTTTGCACATCGTCTTTCACTCCCTCAGTTTTAATACATTTATAACGTCTTTCATACTCCTTTTACTCACACAATCAAACTGCACGTTTCTATTAAAAATATACATAATGTTAAGGTAATAAATATTAAGTTGAGGTAGTAAGTATCCTTTTAGTATTTGAAAAGTGACACTATTAAATAAGAAAAATTTAACTGAAAAAGGCTTATGACTTTAAGCTTTCGTTATAGTTTTAACTCTTTAGTAATTAACTATGTACAATATATAGTTTCAATACATAAAACGTTGATACCAAAAGGTCGTAAAGTCATCAAGAAATTATGTACTAAATTAATGTTGAAATAAGTACAATATGTTTGTCATATGTTTTTTCTTTTTTAAATTTTGTAGGAAAAACTCTTTCTACTAAAATCTATTATAAATAACTAAATAAATCACAAATAAATAAGTCAGTAAATAAATCACTAAGTAACACTGTCCTATTCGTGCATAGTTTCGAAGAATAACTACCACTGTTCTGTCACTGTTTGTGAAACTTAATAAAATATATCACAGCTAATTAAAATGTGGTGAAAAGGTCGGTCGATCCAGTTGACTGGAGTGTCTGGCATCCTCATAAGAAGATCAGGTAAGATGTCGTCAAATCTTTTTGTGTGATGAATTGTGAAGGAGTAGTCCTGGAGTAGCAAGGCCCATCTTGCTATACTATTCCTTGATGGATGACTAAAAACGGCAAGTTGTCAGACTCGATGAAAAAGTGCGTGCTTGCTAAATATTTGGAAAGTTTAGTGACACTATATACCGCAGCTAAGGCTTCAAGCTCAGCTATGCAGTAACGACTCTCCGCTGGTGTTAACTTCCTACTAACACAAATCACTGGGTGGTCTATTCCATCGTAGCGTTGGAGCAATACAGAGGCGACGGCGGTGCTGATGGCATCTGTTCTCAAAATAAATGAAATGATTGTGTCAGGCAATCGTTAAATAGGTGGAGTGGAGAAAAAATTCGTTATTGTTTTTATTGTTTCTTCTAAGCAAGCACTTTTAACAATTGTTTTTGGCTGTGACTTCAGCAGCAAATTGGAGAAAAAGGTAGTGTCTTCAGCCAGATTTAAGATGAATTTACTATAGTAATTGACAAGACCTAATAAACGTCTGAATTGCTATTTTTGGTGGTTGGAACAGTCAGATTTAAAATTTTAGAGACAATTTTGTCATCCGTAGTAAGTTTACCACAAGAAATTCTATGGCCTAAAAGTATGTTTCGTTTAATGCAATTTCTACCTTACTAGGTCTTATAGTGAAGCCTAAAAGTTTGATTCTTTCGAATACCTGTCTCAGTGTCAGTATGTGAGTTGTTCAGTCAGTAGTATTTATGCAGATGTCGTCAATATACGTCTGTACATTTGGTACCCCATGACGCAACAATCTTGTAAGTCAGACAAAAGTGGCAGGTGCATTCCTTAAACCAAATGGAATAAAAGCCCATTCGTAAAGGCCTAAAGGTGTCGAAAAATCTGTCAGATGTAAAGAGTTTTCGGCCATAGGTGTCTGCCAATAACCTTTGGTCAGATCGAATTTCGATAAAATTGTCTACTTTGCCATATTGAGAATTAGATCGTCACGAATTGGATTCGGTTCCGCATCAACTTTCGTCACAGTGTTTAGTTTACTATAGTCGATACACAATCGAATAGCTCCGTCCTTTTTCTTGACTAGGACTATAGATGAAGAGTATTCTGATTGAGATGTTCTAATAATTCCGTGTGTTTCTAAATCAAGAATATCTCTGTCCCGTCCGTCTCTGTAGTGCAACGGGATAGAATAAGGTCTGCACTTGATAGGTGTCGTGTCTGTCAGAATAATATGATGTCGAATCTTGTCTGTCTTTCAAGGTGTGTCAGAGAAGATAGTCTTTACTCTTGTAGTAAGTCTGTCATTTCCTGTTTCTGAACGTTAGTCAGTTTAGAACAAATAGCTATGTCGTTCGTTGTTCCTGTGGTGTCAACTGTCGGGACAAGAAATTCAATATTGTCTGTGTCATGTTTGATTGAAAACGATAGTTGCAGCTGTTTCGTCAGTCGTCGTGTCTTCCTCTCTGCAGTAGTAAGGTTTGAGCATATTGATGTGATATATTTTTTGTTTCCCATTCAAACAAATTTCATAATCAAAATTTGATTTTTGTCTCACAATTTTAAAAGGACCCTGCCAAGACGTTAACAACAGATTTGTTTTGTCTGGTAACAACAAAAGTACGTCTTGACCAGGCTGCAGCAGCAATGTTTTAGAACCTTCATTTGCATACTGTGTATATGCGTGACCTTTTTCTTGTAAAAATAATTTTGTAATGGTGCACACTTTCATAATCTTGTCACGGGTGTTTGTGACCATATTATAGGTTGATGTTGGTAGTTGGTTATTGACGGTGTTAGTCTACAACTCATTATAAATGTAAGTGGTCCTCTTGGGTTAGCGCCGTCGCCAATAATCGAAGGGAGAGAAGCCCAGTACTGTCTTGAGGTACATTCTCTATAGGCAAACAGCACAGCAGGGAGTAAGGTGTCCCAGTCTGCTAGATTTTCTGATGCTACCTTGGCGAGCATATGCTTTAAGTCGCCATTTATTTTTTCCCACAATCCCATTCAAAGCCGGGCGATACAGGGCTGTAAAACACTGCTTAATTCCTAACAATTTAGTAACTGCCTGAGTAGAGGCTGCTATAAATTACGCCCCTCTATCAGATAAAATGGTTTCTGGAAACCCTATGCGAGCAAAAATATGCAAAAATACACCAGTCACATCTTTAGATGTATTCGTTTTTAACGGTAAGGCCTCAGTCCACCTTGTACAGAAGTCTACAATGGTCAATATAAACATGTTACCCTTGTTTAACATGTGGCTTAGAGGTCCGACCAGGTCAACGGCAATCTTTTAGAATGGTTGAGAGGCCAGTTGCATAGGCTGGACTTCTGCCACGGGGTGCTTTCCCTTTGTGACTAACTTTTGACAAATTGTACAAGACTGACAATTTTCTTTATGTCAGCACAAAATTTCGGCCAGTAAAATTGTGACAGAACTCTGGCTCTGGTCTTTTCATAGGCCATATGCCCAGCGAATGGCGAATCATGGACGATTCGTAGCACTGTTTGGTGGTACTGCTTTGGTAACACTGTCTGCTGTATTATCTTGTCACTCTTAACATAGAATCGTGTTAAGATGTTGTTTTTAAGTTTAAAATACCATGAAGCATTTTTTGCTTGCTTCGGTTTTTGATCCACCAGCTTGAAATAGCCAGATACAGCTGGATCTGTGCATTGCGTCTGAATAAATATTCTGTGGTTATGTTATTAATAGAATCACTTGGAGAAATAATGTGTAGCCACTCTGTCTGGTAGTCATCTTGTTCTTTTGCTGTTGTGGATCTAGTAACAGCATTAGCCTTTGGGTACTTTTGTTCCCAGGCTTTAATTTCTTTATTAGAACAGATCTTTACCTCTGGTAGGTTCCCTATTATCACTTAAGCGCAAGGGCTGTTCAACACTGCACAGATAAATTTCCCTGTTAAAAAGAGTGTATGAGTATGTGCAACAGCTAATGGATGTTTCTCGATGTTACCTGCAAATGTACGGCAAGTTACAAATTTGCCTGTATAATCATTTCTATTTACAAATGCTTTACTCAACCCAATAAGTGTTGAACCTGAATCGCTGAGGATTCTACCGGGTTTGCTGTTAATAAATCCATTGATTTATTTGGTTGTTTTGGGATTTGAAATTTAAATATTGAGCATAACCCACCACTGGCAATGCTGATCGTATTCCGGTATGAACCTAAGGCCTATCCACGTCAATATGGAAGCACTATACCCGAGTTTCGCTCTCGTTTGAGCTCGTCAGTAGTGCATATCCCTGACCGGATCTGGAAACATGCCCCGGATCACTGGCGTGTGAAGCGGGTGTGTAACCACGTGGCACACGTTGGACACGGCCAAATTATCATAACTAGATAATACCACAACGTCACCCATCGTAGGCTATGCTCAAGATTGCCCAATCGCCGCGACTGACGTCCGTCAATCGATGTGGACCCAAACGAATCAAATCCCGAAACAACCAAATAAACCAATGTGATTATTGCTCACTGGATTTAGGAGGCCTGGTGTTCCTTGCCAGTGAGAAGTCCTGATCGTTCGGGACCACATCGATTGACGGACGTCAGTTGTGGCGATTGGGCAATCTTGAGCATAGCCTACGATGGGTGACGTAGTATTCTCGTTACGATAATTTGGCCGTGTCCAACGTGTGCCGCGTGGTTACACACCCGCTTCACACGCCAGTGATCCGGGGCATGTTTCCGGATCCGGTCAGGGATATGCACTACTGACGAGCTCAAACGAGAGCGAAACTCGAGTATAGTGCTTCCATATTGACGTGGATAGGCCTTAGGTTCATACCGGAATACGATCAGCGTTGCCAGTGGCGGGCTGTGCTCAATATTTAAATAAATCCATTGTGAAACTCAAGTGTTCCTTTTGAGGAAATTACAGAATTTACATTTTTCATATGAATATGGTAGTGTATGGCCACATTCTAACAAGCCATCTACCTGGGATATGCACTACTGACGAGCTCAAACGAGAGCGAAACTCGAGTATAGTGCTTCCATATTGACGTGGATAGGCCTTAGGTTCATACCGGAATACGATCAGCGTTGCCAGTGGCGGGCTGTGCTCAATATTTAAATAAATCCATTGTGAAACTCAAGTGTTCCTTTTGAGGAAATTACAGAATTTACATTTTCATATGAATATGGTAGTGTATGGCCACATTCTAACAAGCCATCTACCTGGAATTTGTTACATGTTTCACATTTATCAAAGTTAAACATATCAATAACTTCTAGTACATTCACTTCCTTGTGTTCTATTTCACTTTCACACTCGCTGTCTGAACTTGATGTATCAATCAGTGCAGCATTTACATTTTTTTAACATCTTTTGTCCTTCACACTGTCCTGAGTAATGTCCCCAACTATGGCTAAAGAAACATTTTATAGCCCTTTTATACTGGCTACGTTTCGTCTGTTGTTTATTGGTCATCTTTGTAGGTGTGCTTTGTAATTTGGATTTTTGTCACACATCTCAAACTGTTCATGTAAAAATTGGCAATATCTGTACAGTGTCAACTTTGATTTTGATTTACCTTTGTAAGGAAATGGTTTTTGTTGCTTAGTATTTACAGCAGCTGCTACATCAATCTGGTTGGAATTTAACATAATAATATCTCTATTCACGTTGAGAAAAGCTGACCCTCTACGTTTCTTCTGTTCAATGTTTTGACATTCATTTTCTTGCAGAAACTTAGCAAATGCAGTGTGTAAGGATGTTATGATCTTATCCCTTATCATCAAATCTTTTAACAAATCAAAACTTTTGTTGACATTGGCTGCACTTATGACTTATCCATTTAGAAACAATGTCCTGCACCTCTGATACATAATCGAGGAATGTTTGGTTTGATATTGGACTTAATTTCGAAAATTGCAGCTGGGAACCCTGAGCGTCGAGAAGGAAATGTTGCATAATCCTATCTCGGATGTAGTCATAATCTTTTCTGATATCTTGAGGTATAGTTTCAATGACTTTCAACGGCTCGAGAGCGAGATTACGCATGTATATCATAGCCCAATTATCTTTGGATATCTCATGGTATTTCATTAAAGTTTCAAAATTCTAAGTCCAAGCTGAAATACTCTCCCCGGCACAAAACGGTTTAACAATGCCTTGGAATTTCTTAAACTTTTGGTCTTGCTCCTTGCTTTCTAACTTTTTCGTAGCAATTTGCAACTGCGAATCAATCTCCATTTGCTTAATTTTAATGTGTGTTTCAGCTTCAAAATGCTTATTTTTTATTAGTGTCTCAGATTCTATCTTCTTATTTTTCATTAGTGTTTCAGAATTCTATCTGCTTTGCCTGTAACTATAATTCTGTTTGTTTGGCAGCTGCTGCCAATTCTAATTCTTCTTTCTTCTGTTGTTGTTCTAGTTCTTTTTTCTTCTGTTGGCGTTCTAGTTCTTCTTTCTTCTGCTGCTTTTCCTGTGCTCTCTCCTCTATCACAAATCTCTTTATAATTCTTTTCAGACCATTCTGCCAATTTATCGCCAATGTATCCTAGTTCTTTACCTGCTTCAATGCACTCTTTTAATGTAGACATTCTCAAAATTTTAGTTTACTATAATAATAGTACACAAAATGTATTACATCCCTTGGAAAATTGTCCTTAGTAACAACCAATTTACAATAGTCAGAAAAAGAAAGTGCATGCCTAGCGCGACAATAAAAAATTTAAGTACTTAGCTGGTTTAGGTGACTTTGGTCCAGTGCTACAGTTGATCTCGAAATTAGTTACCAATTTTCTATACAGGTGATATTGGAACTTGTCATACACACTTCATACAATCTCTGTTATGGAAGAAGAAAATATTAATATCGGTGGAAGATTATGTCCATCGTGTGTTATGTGTTTGAGGAAAAATGTTACCTATAAATTTAAGTTTTGTAAGTCAATCGTATTTGTCTGTGGAAAACCCCATATTGTCGTAGCTAATCAATTGTCGTTATGTCAAGATGTGCTGCAATCGTCAGAGCGTCTGAGTAGTCAATTGGTTGTTTTTACTTTGTGAAACCAAGAACAGTCGGAAATCTATCAATCTGTTTTCTGTTAAACTGTCTTTGGTTCCCCCAAAACCGAACGTGGAGCCCCCCATGTTTTCTGTCTGTGTTTCAGTCACTCGTTAGTCTTGGTTATGACAGAAATTAATACATGCATAAATGTTGATGGTTCCATCGCCCTGCTACTGAGTGAGTACGTGGCGCGACACTGTGAGCTGTGAGTTTCGTATGAAGTGCTTTTGAATCTGCCCGAGGTTTTTTGGAACGTGACTGCATGTTCAGAGCGATGGCAGATGGCTATGTCCCAGAGTTGACCAGTTTGTGCCTTATGCAGAAATGCGTGGCTGCTGGGTTGACTGCTACTGCCATCGACGATGAACTGTATTTCGTGGACTGTGTGGGTGAACATCTAGGAAACATCCAGATGGGGAAATGACTGCCGACTCCATCAGAAATGAACTGGGTGTTTTGTGGGGGACTATTGTGTTGACATTCTGGCGGTGGCATTTTGCACAGTGTATCTGTGCGGGCTGTTGTTTGTCGAGACTCCTGTCTTTTTCACTTTTCACATTGGGCAGTGGGGAGCGTTTTGTGTGATATTCACTGGCACAGGAACAGAGCATAATGGGGACGACCCGTTGATGTGAAGTTGGAACTGCGACTAACTAACTAACTAACTAACTAACTAACATGCATAAATAATCTGTCAACACAGTCCGCATGTTTAGATATTTATTAACGTGAATATGTTCTACGTTAATCACAAATTACATTTGTAACAATGTATGGCAAAAATAATATGCACTACTCAGCAATGCACTCGTCACTCGTGCGCTCTCGTTTCACAATTTATCTCACACACTAGCAAGCTCTCGTGTCAGGTATTTAGTACACTCTCACTCTCTCTCAAATCTGCAAGCACATCCTCTCTCAACGACAGTCTAGTCCAGTCTGTCCGTTTCTACCCTCGGTCGGTGGTCACGTGGTACTTGACCTCGTGTTGTCCATAATAGTCGTGCTAAGTAGGATGTCTCGGTCTTCTGAATACCGTCCTGTCCTTCACCCGTCTGTTGATGACTGGTGTCTCAGGTTGTCCAGTGCAAGGTTGTACTGTCATGCAGGGACACTGTCCTGTCTATAAACCCCCATGTCCTGACTCTCAGTGGGTGTATTGTCTTGTCTACTCTACCCGTGCTATACCTATGTCCTGTCACTGTCATATGTCCTCTCTTCCATCTTCCTGGGACTCTGACACCTTCTGACAGCTACCTTCTTGATTTTCCAACCATTGAAGACAGACTACAAATTTGCAGAGCACGTGCCAACCTCAGGGTCAACGCAAACACACAACACCCACTGCATAGTGAAATTAGGAAGGTGAAGGGCAGCAGGTTAGAAAGAGGAAGATCGTGGATAGGTCAAGGCGAAGACATTCTTCAACAGGTATGTGTACTTGAGGATTTAGAACCTGGCGAGGAGTGGGTTTAAGTGCCAACAGATTTCTGTACGTCCTTTTCAGTTTGCATCCAACTAGACAGATAATGCAGACAAGAAAATCCAGCCGCTGCGGGGGCAGAAGTACAAGCGTTGATTTTCGAGAATTCGTTAGACGGTGATGCTGGCGTTTACACAGATGGGTCGGTCGTCTGACATGTGAGAAGCTCATGGGCCTTTACGGTGCGGGCCGGAGGGAGAATTGTGAAGGAGGACTCTGGTGCTTTTGTTGAGACCAAAAGTAGCCTGACTATGGAAGTCATGGGAGTATGTAAAGTAATAACCTGGCTCGAGACACAGACATTCACTAGGGCATGTGTCCTTAGTGACTCAATGAGCATGCTCAAGAGAATAGCAATGGGGTAGATCCAAAGAGAGTGGTTGCTGTCTCTGGAGCGGTCTCGGCTGACAAAGATTAGTTTCATATTTGTGCCAGGGCACGCAGGAGTACAAGGAAATGAGCAGGCTGACAAGCTCACAGGTATGACTAGTGTGGAGGCGGACGCGCCATGGGCCCGGCTGACATTCTGAATGCGCTACGAGAAGTAAGACTTTTGCGGAAACCAAGTGATCACTGCAAATCTACAACCATGGTCAGACTGCGAGAACTGCAAATTAAAAGAGGTGTGGCCAAACAAGAATACTACACAGGAAGCCAAAGAAGATTGATAAACCAGCACATAACCGGTGTCGTTAGCCGCTACACGCTGCAGGATTTGCTGAGGAGGGGATCCGAACACTTATAGACTGAATGGTTCGATGTGGAATGAGGATGATCTGTCAACTAACTAACTAACTAATTTATTTCTGATCCACAGAGTAGCAACAATTTAACACTGGAGTTAAATATTCACAGAAAATGAATAGTATCTTATGCAATAATTCGCTATCAATGAATGTAAGAAAGAGAGTGCTAAAATGCTATATAGAACCAGTTTTGCTGTATGGCAGCGAATCTTGGAATGTGAATGAACAAATTAGGAAGAACTTAGAAGCAACAGAGATGTGGTTTTTAAGACGAATGTTGCAAATTCCTTGGACTGCCAGAGTAACTAACAACGATTGCCTGAAAGAGGCTAATGAAACTAGAACTCTATATACAACAATAAGAAAGAGACAAACAACTTTCTTTGGTCATGTGATGAGAAGAGAGGCATTGAAGAACATCGTGATGACTGGAAAGATCGAGGGGAAGAGAGGCAGAGGCAGACCAAGAGAAATGATGCTGGACGGATTGAGACGGTGGCATGGAGGAATATCATCAGCAGAGTTGATCCAGAATACCAAAGACTGAGATCTATGGAGAGCAATGAACGCCTACACCAGCCTGCAGGGCACTTGATGATGATGATGTTAAATATTCTAAGTTGGGTGCTGAGTTTAATTTCCACAAATTTCTTAATGCTATGAAAACTCCTCTTGCCCTTTGTATTCTTATTTTATGTTCCCCCAATCCTCGACAATGTTGCTATCCAAATTGAAATATGATTCCACCTCCTGAAGTAAGTTTTCACCAAGGGAGATCAGGTTGTTATTTGCTTGGTTTAATCTCATTATCTTTGTCTTTTCTCTATGAATTTTTAGACCTAATTGTTGTGACATCTCTTAAAGCATGATTAGTTTATTCTGTATTTCATTACATATGTATGACAGGAGTACAATGTTGTTGGTGAAATCCAAATAATCCAGTTGCTTTGGCAAAATCCACTGAATTACATTTATGTTGGTAGTTACTGTTGTCTTCATAACCCAGTCTACAGTCAGTAAGAATAATAATGGTGACAAAAGGCATCCTTATGACACTCTGGCACAATCTGAAATGTATTTGTTAATTTTTCTCCCATGAAGAACTCTACATTTCATATCTTTATATGTTGCCTTTATTTAATTAATGATTTTCTATGGCATCCTGTAGTTATACATCAACCTTCACAAGGATTCCCTGTCAGTGCTGTTTAAGGCCTTTTCATAATCTATAAATCCTATATAGAGGGGAGAATGCAGCTAAATACTTTGCTCTATTATTATATTATGCATAATGTGACTATCTGGTCAGTGAAGGACCTGTTTGGTTAGAAGCCTATCTGTTCATCCCTTAGTTGTTTGTCAATGACATCTCTTAATCTCTCCAGAATAATCCTGCTTCCAGTTTCCCAGGAACTGACAATAAAATTTCCCCCCTACATTTTCACTCCTGCAGGTCCACTTTTTTAAAGCAACTTCACCAGATATCCTTCTCTCAAGTCTGCTGGTATTTCTTCCATCTGTCAGACACCTGCTGAATAATTTGTGTGGCAATTAAGTTGAGTTGTCGATGTTGGCCTTAATAGCTTCTGCTGGATACCAACTGGATAGGCAGCTTTCCTAATTTTTAAGAGCTTGATAGCTTTTCTGATTTCTGACAGAGCTAGTTTTGTTAATAATTTTAGTAGCCTGCTCCAGGTCTGCTGCATATTTGGAACAGAATTTATCAGTGGGTATATAGCTTGTTTCATAGTTGTTGCCTGGATATGAAAATGTAGATTCCCACATCTCTGTTTTTAACTGCAGTGATTGCAGATCCATATATGTATCTATGACTGTTGAGGATAGTTATCCTGGATAATACTTATGTGACAGTTCGTTTTGTGAGGTCATTCTAATCAATGCCAGTTTCAAGGTCACTGATTCAGGTGTTAAATTGTAGCGTGTTGCTAACTTTTCCCAAAGTACTGAGTTCACGTAGTGTTGTTTTCATGGATTTAATGGCCCATGAAGTGGTTCTAAGTGCTTGATTTTGTACTTTATCTAGTTATCTAGTTATCTAGTTTTGTACTTTATCTAGTTTGTGCCTGCTAGTTTTCTTAGTAGTTCTAGGTCTTTCCGAGCCTTGCTCTCTACCTTTTCTGTATGTTTTTGCCATGAAGTCTTTTATCAAATGTCACTCTGAGATAAGAAGGGCCGTTTTCTTCCTGTATCAAGGTTGTTTTC
This sequence comes from Cepaea nemoralis, assembly GCA_014155875.1. Taxonomy (NCBI): domain Eukaryota; kingdom Metazoa; phylum Mollusca; class Gastropoda; order Stylommatophora; family Helicidae; genus Cepaea; species Cepaea nemoralis. The sequence goes on along the minus strand of JACEFZ010008998.1, from coordinate 479,282 downwards.
TTTTATCAATGTTGTCTCTAGGTATATAAGATGCATTCTGCAGTGTGTGTTGTGTGCACCAAATTACCAAGCCATCTGCATATAGTGCAGCATTGACTCCTGGAGGAAGATCCTTCTCCAAGTCATTAATGCAAACAAGGAAAAGAAATGGAGAGATCACTCCTCCTTGAGGAACTCCATGATAGAGTAACTCTTTTCTGCTCTGCAGTCCATCCATAACAACTCTGTTGTACAGGAAGGGCTGGATCCATTTGATCATTGATTATTTAGCTATGAGGGTTTCTTTCCACACTTTGTCAAACGCTTATTCCCTCTGGAACCAGAATCGTTCAGACGCTAGGTACCACTTTAACCTGTGGTTAACTATTCTTTTCACTGTCTTCCCTACATGGCTTGTAAGACAAACTGGTCGATAATTTTAGGCCATAGCTCTACATGTACCATTTTCTAATATGGGAATTATGACTGCCTTTCTCAATTGTGTACCTTGAGGGTAGATATCAGTATGTTAGTCCGATGTGTATATAGGCTCCAGTTGGCTTTTTGGTAGTTTCACCTTGTAACCTTGCATACTCTCGTAGCCTTGAATTTGCTTGATTTGGAAATGGGAGCATGACAGATGGTCACTTCCATGATCCCCTCAAAATGGTCCATTTCATTTCCGATACTGCCGGCTGGGTGACAAGTTCCAAGTCAGTAGCAGTATCTACGTCCCAAGGTCCCATTGCCACTCTAGTTGGTCTCCCATCATTAATGCAGACTACCTCTGTCTCAACTATGGATTCTGCAAGGACATCCCTTGTAGGTTGTCCCCTGTATATTCCCATTCTCTGCTCCAAGCTTTAAAATCTCCACAGATGAGAAGTGTCTCCTGGGATTTCCTCTAGCTGCTTGAGCCAGCTCCAATGCTACTTAATAAACAAAACAAAAAAGTAGGTTGCCACAACAAATAACAAAAAAAAATAATAATGCCACAAAAAATTCCACAACAAATAGACAATCACAAACAATTGATCACAAACCACCCCTCTTTGAAGGAATTTTGTTTTATAAAAGATTTCAATTTAAGTAAAATTGTAACAGATACGTAACCATGATCTAATAATATGCTTTTTATTGAATGTAAAGAGACAGAGTATCTACTACTAGACATTTTTATGGAATCAATTACCTACTTCAAGTCCCCCATTTCCATGACATCAACTCAAAAGTGAATATCTTGTGCACATGAATCATTGCAAGTAGCTGTTATGTTTTACACCTTTATATATTTAATGAAGCTTTATGAATGTTATTTTCAGTCAAATTCCTACTTTTGTCATTTCTAGTGATTTAACACATGTATTACAAGTAATTTTAACAAACTATATATATATATATATATATATATATATATATATATATATATATAGATATATATATATATATATATATATATATATATATATATATATATATATATATATATATATATATATATATACTAGCTGACCCGGCCCGGCTTCGCCCAGACCATGGCGGGGAGCATCTAATTTAATTCATATAAGTAGTCATATAAGCTCCCGTTCCCGTTCCCGACTATCTATCTGTCTGTCTGTCTATCTGTCTGTCTGTCTGACCCGGCCCGGCTTCGCCCAGACCCTGATGGGGAGCATCTCATTTAATTCATATAAGTAGTCATATAAGTTCCCGTTCCCGACTATCTATCTGTCTGTCTGTCTGTCTGACCCGGCCCAGCTTTGCCCACTCCTGGTGGGGAGCATCTCATTTAATTCATATAAGTAGTCATATAAGCTCCCGTTCCCGTTCCCGACTATCTATCTGTCTGTCTATCTATCTATCTGTCTGTCTGTCTGTCTGTCTGTCTGTCTGACCCGGCCCAGCCCATGGTGGAGAGTATCTCATTTAAATCATATAAGTAGTCATATAAGCTCCCGTTCCCGACTATCTGTCTGTCTGTCTGTCTTGGGTAAATGGAGGAGGAAGAGGGAGGTGGAGGAGGGAGGAGGAGGAGACAGGAGGAGTAGGAGGGAGGAGGAGGAGAGAGGAGGAGGGGGAGGAAGAAGGAGGAGGAGGTGGAGGGAGGAGGAGGAAGAGGGAGTATGAGAGAGGATGAGGAGGGAGGAGGCGGAGGAATGTGGAGGATGGATGAGGAGAAGGGAGGAGGAGGAAGGAGGAGGAGGCTGAGGAGGAAGGAAGAGGAGTGATTAGGAGGAGGGAAGAGGAAGAGGGAGGAGGAAGGAGGAGGGAGAGGGAGGAGGGGGAGGAGGAAGAGGGTAGGAGGAGGAGCGTCTCATTAAATTCATACAACAAAAAAAAAGTAACTTAAAAGAATGTCCTTCCACACACCATCCATTATTTTTAATGAAAACTGTTGTTAATCACCTACATGACTGTAGATAACTTCTTTAAAGCATAAAAAGATGAGTTATAATGTTATGCATTATGCATTATTTTTATGAAAACGTTGAATTATAACGTTTATTATAACTCATTTGTCGGTAAATAACTATAGACAAAGAGTTTATAAATCTATGAAAACGATGCAACAATATGACTATAAGGTATATAGCAATGTTATTAAAAGTTATGCCCCTTGAAATAACTTTTCTAGAGTTAAGTCCCCTTGCTATATAGAAATTATAATGAAAAATGAAATATTAAATAATATTAAGTAAGTAGCCGTTTTACACTAAAAAAATATGACAGTTGGCAGCGCGGGAATGAGAGGAAGACGTGTAGAATATTTCAAAATTTCATCTCAATCGGATGGACCGTTCGCGATCGCATAAGGGACATACATACAGACATACATATTACAGTCTTTTTTATATATATATATATATATATATATATATATATATATATATATATATATATATATATATATATATATATATATATATATTCATTCATTCTTTCATTCAGTAGCATGTCCTTTGCAGAACCTCACGCCCATAACAACCTTCCGGAAAACCTCTCGCTCATAAGCAAGATGTCCCGCTGTCATCAATTTGGCTGGGTTAGATCCCGACTGGGCAACCAATCAGTCAAAAGTCAATTTCTCCTACTGGTGTTTAGTTCTGGGTGCAGTTTGAGATTCCTTAACTCTGTCAGAAGAGACTAATTACCAGATTCCAGAGAGAAAACGTGGAACAAATGTATGTTATGCTGATTGCAGACACCGTCCTTGGATACACTAGAAAACAGCCAAGCTCATTGAAAAGATAGATTGGCTGTTCTTGGTATCACCAGAATATAGAAAGAGGAATTATGATATGCAGAGTAAGCTTGTTACTTATGGACTACATAGGCAAGGTACCTCCCTGACATAATCTACGTCTGGAATATATGTGTGAACCCCCACTAAATGTTCTCTCAATGTTTGTACTTGATCACGCTACACAAACATTTATCAACATTTAAATTTTATACGGACAAACTGAGTTTAAAATCAACAACTGTGTTTATTATTGCTATTCTTGATGATAATATGATGATGATGATGATAATAATATGGTATATAACTCAACTTGTGAGGGGACATATGTCATGCTTCCCCCAGTGAGACGCTGTTCACTGTCAGCTTGAAGGAGTCCAAATTGGTCCCTTCACTACGTTCAGTCACTCCCTGATATGAGTCGTTGACTGCCCATCACTCCTAAAAGAGCTGGAAGGAAACAAATGGAGATGGGTAGTATCTATGTCTACACATCTCAAAACACATATGTCAATACATTCCTATAAACATACATTCATGTCATAATATATATTCATGTTATATAAACATATATCAATTCTAAATACATATATATGTATAACCATTTAGAACATCTATAGCTCAAAACATACATATTCACATCCATGTATATAATGGAGTGTTTCCCTTATAAGTTCACCTCACTTACTCTCTCCCTTTCTATTTCATTCATTCCATCTTGTCGGAAGGGCTTCGGTTGCACATTCTTCCTGCTGAACATTAAAATGCCTTCCTTGCACCTGTCTAAAATATTGAGTGTCCTAAGTCATGTCTGTCCTCATGAAGACATCATGCAGACAAGGTGGACAGGACAGGTGACATTTCTCCCTCCAAGTAGTTTCACCCCAATCTTGGTAGGCATTCAAAGTGATGGTCCAAATAATTAACATTAATTTGGATGCCATCAAGAGACTGGTTGCTCTCAGGAATCTCTCCAAAGTAGTCAGTCTCCCCAATGTGTTAACCTCATACAGGATGAATCGAAATGTATCTCCTGTACATGAATAGGCCACATAATCATGTGGCTTGGATAATGTTGGATTTCTCCAAATTATCCCTTTCCCAAAACCGTTCAATGATCATTCAAAGCTTAGCGGCTTTAGGATCATCACCCTTCAAAATACATTTGGGAAGGTTTTAGAGAAGATAGTCGCTGTCAAGCTGCAAGAGTTTTTGGAAAGGGGGAAGCTTCTTCTAAGAGGCCTAGGGAGCTACAGGCCGGGAAAAGATACCTGGTCAAATGCAGCCACTTCTGCCTTTGACGTTTATGAGGGGTTCCAGAGTAGACAAGAAACGATGGCAGCGGTGCTTGATCTCGAGGATGCGTACAATAGAGTTCGATATGATATTTTGATGACCGCATTGATGGAGAAGGGGGTCAATCCCTGGTTAGTGAACTGGATAGCGGCCGTCCTACATTCTAGTCGGATTGCTCTCTGTCTGAGTGCATGGACCTCATAGCCACATATTTTAACCCCAGGACTGCCACAGGGATCCGCAATCTCACCGGTGCTCTTTAACGTGTATGCGAGCAAAATTTCAAACCTAGAAGTGCCAGGGGTTGGAAGGATACTAACATTTGCACATGATATTCTTGCATATAGGCAGGGGAGAGATAGGGAGAAAATAGCCCAGGAGCTACAGGCGACAGCAGACAAAGTGATTGACTGGTGCACTGAAATGGGTGCAGTCATCCACCCAGAACAGGCAGCTGTTTTGTGGTGCTCTCTGGACAACAGGATTGTGAAAGCTGATGTTCCAGGCCTCACGATAGATGGTGGAAGCGTCAACAGAGAGAACAAACTGAAGTATCTGGGAATCACATTTGACAGGAGCCTGTCCTTCAAGGATCATGTGGAGACGGTTGTGACAAGATCTCAAAAGGGACTCAACGCACTTACAACTATGGCTGCAATGGACATAGAGCAGAGAATCCTTTTCAGACTATACCAGCACTTGATCCTCTCAGCGATTGATTATGGACTAGGACTGCTCACTGTCTCAATGAGTCTGGTGAGATTGGAGCGCATACAGAACGAGGCTATGCGGGTTATTCTGGGATGCACCAGAGACACCCCAGTGGTGAGTATGCGGTACATCCTTGGTTTGCCAACTGTTGCTGGTAGGCTCAAGGTGATCCAGGCGAAGGCATACCTCATAGTAGCTGCTGATTCAGATCACCCATTGCATGAGGCGCTGGACGCAGTTAAGGGCCAGCGACTGATAAGAGGGAAATCATGGATGACTCAGGCGGAGGATACGATCAGACAGGTGTGCCCCTTGGAGAACATTAGGCGAGGAGGGGAGTGGGTCAGAGTGCCAGCGGAGCAGTCAGACTTGTGCAGAGTTATAATCACATTGAGCCGGGAGTGCAGGGAGTGGCCAGCAGAGGCCACGGAAGAGGAAATCCAGCAACTAATTCAGGATAATGCTTGCCCGGGTGATGTGATTATATACACAGATGGTTCGGTGTTGAGAGGTAGTAGAAGTGTCTGGGGTTTCTTGGCAAAGGCTAATGGTTGACGTTTAGTGCAGGAGAGCCTGGAATATGATGCCACAACATCTAGCGTAAGAATGGAGGTGGAAGGCAGTCAGTGCAGCTTTCCACTGGATGGAGAATACGATACACTCACATCTCATGATTGTAACTGACTCAGAAAGCATGCTGAGTAGGGTGAGGACTGGCAAGCTTCGTGCCGAGTGGCTTGCTTCGCTTCGGAAGTTACGGGTAGCAAGCATCATCTGGATATTTTCTCCGAATGAATAGGCAGACAGATTGGCTGGCTCTGCATAACTTGGTGGAATATTGATGCATGATAAGGCAGCATGTGTACACCTCGGAGGAGCAAATTGATCACCATGGTCTGGCAAGAATGCGACAGCGTGGAATGACGAGGGGATCTGGCCGATGCTCGACGCTTAGAGGAAAAGCGAGGCGCACATATAATCAGATAGCTACTGGTACTATTGGGGTTGGAACTGTTCGTTGGCTTCTGAGGATGGGGACGGAGCGCTTATGAGAATGCCCTGAATGATGTGATGTCGGTTCCTAAATCAATCAATCAATCAATCCCATACAACTAATCAGACAACCAAGTAGCGAATGAAAGAAGAAGAAAACCAAAGTTCACAGTGGAATAGTAAAGGCTAGAACTGGAACAGTGAGTACAAAGAAAATCCACAGGCTTGAGTTTGGAAGAGGAAAAAAATGCGAAACAGAAACATAAACAGCCAGCCCTAAGACAGCAGACAAACAGATCAAATAATATGTTTTATTACCTGAGTTTATAGTTTAGGAAATCCTGTCACTGGACTTAAATCTTTAAGTCAGCTGGGAAAAGATATTAATATCTTCCCATATGCTATACAAAATGTTACACGTGCATCTGAGACTGGTAGGCCATGCTCGTAGTTTTTATTCTGTTTTTTTCCTGATGTGGTTACCGTCTTCACTGCTCCCAGTTTCCACGCAGGCTAATTACTATATCCCATATTCATTAACTCCACCTATTTCCCACATTGGTTACCGGGACATATTAAGTCCCAAATTCTGTTCACCCCTCCTTTCCTTTCACCATAGACTGTGGTTTTAACTGTCAATCAAATTGAATGACGCTCTACCATGTGTTTGAAACAATGAAACATTTTTCTGCCCAGAAATGTACATCACGTTGCGTCATCTATTCTAAATCTGCGTGTAACACAAGCCTTCCCTGGTTGCTGGCAAAAATGTGTCAGTCATATGTTCCTACTTTGCTGCTGTGTGTGTCTCACATGCCTGGCAGGCTGAGAATCTTATTTCCTTGTATTGCCGTCTCTACTTCACACGTTAAGTCAGTTAAGTCGGGCTCAATGCCCTATCTCCCATTGGCGATGAAGTGTTAGGCATCTGTCAGTCTGGCTGGCTGGCTCCGCGATGTCTGGTTGATTAGAACATCAAAGTGAAAATCCCTCAGATGTAGAGACCAGACATTGCTTTGATCTACAATCTACGAGCACAATGTAGTAGAAATGATAGCACCGGCTCTAAGTGACTCTGTATTTTTCTCCTGTGTTTTTCTCCTTTTCTGGTGGACTTTTATTCTCTTAGATAATGATAGAAAAATTATTGTGTTGTCATGGCGTCTCGTCACAGTCTGATACACCCATCTGGAGATCATCCACCACATCCTGCACCCATCATCTCTTTGGTCTTCCTCTTCCTCTCTTCCCAGGCATATACCCCTCCATTATTGTTCTCTCCAAACGTTCGTGGCATTTCAAGCGACCAAAATATTTCAGTTTTCTTTGTTTTATCGTCTTTAATAGCCAACCTTCTTCAATATTCAGCTCTTGAAGTATGGATGCATTTGTTTTTTTCTGTACCCAAGATATTCTTAGAACTCGTATATAACATTTATGTTTAAATGCATTTATGCGCTGTTCAGCTTGTTTAGTAAGTGTCCAGGTCTCACAGGCATATGTTGCAATGGGAAAGATACATGCTCTTAAAAATCTAATTTTTGTAGTTCTGTCTGTCCCACTCCATAATTTATTCAGTTGTTTTAGTCTTTGAAGAGCAATTGATAGTCGTCATTTAATTTCTTTCATCGTGTCAACGTTGTTGGTAATCAATGACCCAAGATATTCAAAATTTACCACGACCTCCACTTTTTCCTCATTGACATATATTTCTTTCTCCATAGTAGTTTTATCCGTATGCATTATCTTTGTTTTTGCTATGTTAAGATATAAGTTGTGATTGTCGCTATTCAATTGGGTTGAGGCTGTTAGGTTTTCTATACCATTCTGTGTTGTGGATAGCAATACTGTATCTTCAGCATACCGAATCTCTGGTATGTCATTACCACCTATATTTAGGGCATCATATAGCTCCCTGTTTATATCTTCTCTTACATTTCTCATTATATTTTCGGCGTACAGGTTAAACAAATAGGGGGACAGCACACATCCCTGACGGACTCCTTGCTTGATGTCAAACCAATCTGATGTCTCGCCATCTGTTCTAACCGCTGCTTGTTGGTCTAGATACAGCATTCTTATGAGTTGTATTACATGTGATGGAAAGGCCATGTTCCTCATGATTTCCCAAAGTTTCTGATGTTGTACACAGTCAAATGCCATTGAATAATCCACAAAACATGAGAATAGGTTTACATTAAATTCTCTGCACTTCTCTATTATTAAACACATGTTGAGAATGTGATCTCTTGTTCCTCTTCCTTGTCTAAATCCAGCTTGAACCACATTCATTTCTTCTTCCATTTTCTTATGAAGTCTTCCCATTATGATTTTTAGTAGAATTTTACTTGCATGACTGATCAGGACAACAGTTCTATAGTTAGTGCATAATTTCAGGTTGCCCTTTTTTTGGTATTGGAATGACGATAGTTCTCTTCCAATCTTTTGAACATATACCATATTTCCATATCTTTCTACATAATGCGTGATAGATTTGTATGCTTTCTTCTTCTCCCGCTTTAATTAGTTCAGCTGGTATCTTATCACATCCAGGTCTTTTACCATTCTTCAGGTTCTTTATTGCCCATGCAATTTCATCTAATGAGGGTTCAGGTTCTGTCTCTGCTGTCATTGGCTCATGTATCTCATTCATATCCTCACTGTCACTCATATAATTTATTCCACTGCAGTACTCCTGCCATCTTTCAAGAATATGTCTGGATTCTGTTAAGGTATTTCCCATTTTGTCACAGATAGCATTCAATTGAGGTTGAACATTTCTTGTCAATAACTTCATTTCTTTGAACATTTCGTAATCTCTTCCAGTCTTATGATATTGCTCTATTCTGGTACAGCAATCTTGTATATATTGGTTTTTGTCCTTTCGTGTATTCTTTCTTATTTCTCGAGTTAAAGATTTATACTTCATACACTGCTGTTATCGGATTCACCTCCTTTCTGTTTCAGTTCCCTACGTTATTTTATTAATTCTAATGTGTCTGATATAATACATGGCTTAAGTTGCTTTTTCTTGGTCGGAATTAAATCTTTGGGTGCAGTTATCAAGATATCTCTAGCTTGTACTGCCAGTTCATCAGGTGTCATTTACTCTTGTATAGACATCAAGACCCCAAAACAATTCCTAATGTCTACGTTGTATGCATCTGGTATTTTTGTGAGATCAAAACGAAGTGGCCTTGGTCCTTGTGTAAGCTGTTTGAGTTTTAATTCAGATCTGCTTCTAATAACTGATGATCTGTATCACAGTCTGCACCACAGTCTGCACTTCGTAGGGTTTTTGCAGATGTTATGCTTCTTTGTATTAAAATATAATCTATCTGATTTATATATATATATATATATATATATATATATATATATATATATATATATATATATATATATATATATATATATATATATATATATATATAGTACTTAAACAACACAGACAAAACTAAATGCCAACTAATGATCAAAATCAACAAGAAGAAATTGATAATGTAAAAGACTCTGAATGTCTTGGCTGCATAATCAACAACATTGAGGTCTGTTCATTAAAAAAAATATCAGATGCAGGCTGACGATAGCAATGTAGAAGTTGAACAGTATTAAGAACCTTTGGCCCAAATTTGAGACCAGATGAAAAGGAATGGGCATGATAACTTCTGATGAATATAACATAATCCATTCTGGTGGAGAGGAAAAAACAACGAGGGGTAGCGCTTATAATGGATATGGCGAGATTAAAATCTATCAAAGGATATTGGACTGTGTCAGACAGAATATTACTAGTAAAGTTGAGTGGCAGACCTTTTGATCTCAACATCTTACAAGTTTATGCACCAACAACAGAAAGCAGTGATGACAGAATCAGTGAATTTTATAATGATTTGGAGAATGCCTTTAGAAATGCAAGCATTCAGAATTAAATCTCAAAATGGGTGACTGTAATGGAAATCAACAGGAGAGTAGGCAAGTATGGACTAGGGGAACAGAATAAAAGAGGTTGAAGACTTGTACAATGGGCAAAAGATCATGATATGTTTATTGGAAACACCTAGTAGCAACAACACCCAAGAATATTATGGACATGGAGGAGTCTTAATCATAAGATTAGAAATCAGATTGTTTATATTCTCATCAACAGAAGATTTTGAAATGCCTTCATCATCATCAAGTGCCGTGCCGGCTGGCGTAGGCGTTCATGGCTCTCCATAGATCTCGGTCTTTGGTTTTCTGGATCAACTCTGCTGCTGATATTCCTCCATGCCACCGTCTCAATCCATCCAGCATCACTTCTCTTGGTCTACCTCTGCCTCTCTTCCCCTCGATCTTTCCAGTTGTTACAATGTTCTCCAATGCCTCTCTTCTCATCACATGACCGAGGAAAGCTGTTTGTCTCTGTCTTATTGTTGTATATAATGTTCTAGTTTCATTAGCCTGTTTCAGGCAGTCGTCGTTAGTTACTCTGGCAGTCCAAGGAATTCGCAACATTCGTCTCAGGAACCACATCTCTGTTGCTTCTAATTTCTTCTTAATTTGTTCATTTACATTCCAAGATTCACTGCCATACAGCAAAACTGGTTCTACATAGCATTTCAGCACTCTCTTTCTTACATTCAGTGACAGTGACTTATTGCATAAGATACTCTTCATTTTATGAAATGCGGCTTTTGCCTGCCCTATTCTGCTCCTAATCTCTGTTGTACATCTTCCATCTGATGTTATAAATGCCCCTAGGTATCTAAAATTATCAACTTGGTTAAGGATTTTCCCTTCTATTTCTATGTCACATTTTGGTGTCACCATTTTCTTTGATATTACCATTGTTACTGTTTTCTTGATATTCAAGTTGAGTCCTTTCCTTGCACTCTCTGTTACTACAACGTCTAATAATTGTTGTAGGTCTGTTGAATTATCCACCACCAATACTGTGTCATCTGCATAGCGTATATTATTTATATTATAACCTCCAACTAGTATTCCTGGCATCTCTTTGATCTCTCTCATTATTACTTCGCTATACAGGGAGAAAAGATCTGGTGACAAGACACACCCTTGTCGTACTCCTAGCTTTATCTGTTCGTAACTACCCTCTTTATTTCCCATTTTAATTGCTGCTACTTGGTTCCAGTAAATATTCTTTATTATTCTTAAATCTTTTCCATCAGTGTTGATATCTTCCAACATTTTAATCAGTTCATCATGTTTCACTTTATCAAATGCCTTAGTATAATCTATGAAGCACAAATATATGTCCCTCTGTTTCTCTATTGACCTTTCTATTAGTGTCCGCAATGTATAAATTGCATTGTTTGTGCCCTTTCCTTCCACAAATCCATACTGTTCTTCACTAATTTCCATTTTTATTTTCTGTTTGGTTCTTCTCATTATGATTCTGAGTAGAAGCTTAGTGATATGGTTTATAAGGTTAATTGTACGAAAATCTTCACAATCAATTGCTCCTGGTCTTTTTGGTATAGCTATAAATACAGATTTCAGCATATCACTGGGTAAATATCCACTGCTGTAAATATCATTCAACATTTTGGTTAATATATCTACTCCAAATTCTCCCAATACTTCTAATTCTTCTATTGTGATTTCATCTGGCCCAGCTGTTTTTCCTTTCTTCATACGTTTCATAGCGTCAGCGACTTCTTCTTTCAGAATAGGTGGACCTTCTAAGTTACTATCTTCTGTTAATTCTGCCCTTTCTCCTTCATATAATTCTCTTATATACTCATTCCACCTCTTCATTATAGCATCTTCCTCTAATATTATCTTTCCTGTTTTTGATTTCAAACACCCTGTATTTATTCTTATTTTTTTTCCTGTAAGCTCACTGATTTGTCTGTGCATATTTTTTGTATCTTTAATGGAATTTAATTCAATTTTTTTGCATTGCTCGTTTAACCAACTTTCTTTAGCCTTCCCACATTTATCTTTTATTTCTTTATTTATCTTAGCGAATTCTTGTTTGTTATTTTTATACTGTTTTCTTTTGTCCATCAGGTTTAAGATATCTTCATTCATATGCCTTACAATTCGCAAAAACTATACCAAGCGCAGACTGCTACAGTGACCATTGATTAATCATAAGCAATATACATATCAAATTAAAGAAGGTCAAATATACACTAAGAAGAACATCATTTGATCTATGTGCACTGAAGAGTGAGAAGATAAAAGATAAATTCAACATAGTGGTAAAGAACAGATTCATTGATTGATATCACGGCATTTGGGGCATTCCCATAAGTGCTCCGTCCCCATCCTCAGCAGCCAGCGAAGAGTTCCAACACTAATAGTACCAGTAGCAATCTGATTATAAGTCCGTCTCGCCTTTCCTTTGAGCGTTGAGCGTCAGTAGTATACAATGTGGTATTCAGGTATGATGTATGGATCCGGATCCAGAATAAATCCTTCTTTACGGGGTTATCCCGCCATCTTGTTTCGTCAAAAACCGGATCCATATCGGACCTCATTTTTTCAAAAATGGCGGGTATTTTCTTGGGTCTGGGTGACCACTTCCGGTTGTCGTGATGACTACTTCCGGTCCCGGTTACTCCCTACCGACCACCCCGCCCACAGGTACCTCCGCCGGCCGCCTCGACTTCCCCCGATCGCTTCCGAGACCATTCAAAGACAGCGAGGCAAACCCCGGGTATGTGGAATACCTATATAGATAAGTAGACCAAATAGTTGTCAGGTTCGAGTCCTAGTGTGTGGTTGTGTGTCTCTGTGTGTGTGTGTGGTGGGGTGTGTGGTGTGATCGAACCCCAGTCATATTGATCCCCTCCTTCGATGAGGAGATAGAAGGCAGTATGACAGAAAATTGATTTATTCCATCTCTCGAGCTACCTCGAGGATCCATTTTTGGATTGCATTAATAAACTTTTTCACGTCTCAGTATGCTAGCTAATTCGGCAGGTTTCCTTACCCATGTATCAACATTAAGCGCTTGGTGAAAATCTGGTTTAGAAATATACTAGACAACTATAGAATTTTATTAAAAATTAACCCTAAAACTTAATTAAACACCAAAAATTTTTGTATGTTTAGCGGCGAGTAGTTATGTCAATATAAAACTATATTCTCATTTAAAATAAGCGATAACTTACCGAGATAAGCATAAAAATATGTAATATTATTAAACCCCGCAGTTATACCCCTTAATTATAAAAGTATGCCAAGGGAAACTATTCAGGGCTTTTGGCTCAACCAGAACTGTTTCCCCCTTTTACACACTAACTTCCCCTTGAATGAAAGATTACCTGCGTGTACAGGTAAAAGTTCACGTGCTGACCCCACCACCGGCCAGCTCTGATCAATACTGGAGATAAACACGCACACTAAAGCGGGCTGACAACAGCGCTGGCCAGCTCGAGTTGATCTTACCTGAGATAAACACACCCATTGAGGTGTTCTGGTTGACCGTTAACATAATTAACACAGTGACACAGCCGGGGCTGTGAAGGGAATATTTGGGTAGGAAAAAATAAGCTATGCTCAAATATACCTATACGAAGTGCGTGTGAAGAGGGTGTGTCAACAACTAGTTGTCTAGCTATTACAGAACGTCGCAGTCAACCCCAACATTGTTTATGCAATGCATTTACAGGACGTTGCAGACAATCCCAACAGTGATTAACAATTAAATTTCTACATGAAACATTCAAGTTGGAAACATAAAGAGAAATTTAATTGTTAATTTTTTGTACAATTTTATTATTGAAATGTTATTTTTCATTCAACCATAGTGACTTATTACATAAAATACATTTAATTTTCTGAAATACAGCTGTTGTTTGCCTAGGGGACAGGCGAATATCTCCACTAGGTTGGGGATGTAAAATGACAACGTGGGATATTTTTTTCCCCTTTGGTTAAGGCATTTTCCTACTTTTCATAAGTTTTGGATGAAATTTGTCCAAAATTTTCACATTTGGGTAACAAAGTTTCCTACTTTTTTTAATGAGTTTGTTTGACATTTTGTCAAACTTTTCACAGCTGGACAACAAAATTTCCTACTGTTCACAAGTTTGGGTGAGATATTTATAAGTTTGGTTGAACTTTGGCCACAATTTTTTCACATTTGGTCAACAAAATTTCCTACTTTTTATGAATTTGGTTGAAATTTGACCAAACTTTCCACATTTTGGTTAACAAAGTTTCCTACTTTTTATGAGTTTTGTTTGAAATTTGGCCAAACTTTACATATTTTGTTAACAAAATTTCCTATTTTTTCATAGGTTTTGGATGAAATGTGTCCAAACGTTTCATATTTGATTACCAAAGTTTCCTCCTTTTTATGAGTTTGTTTGAAATTTGGCCGAACTTTTCACATTTGGTTAACAAAGATTCCTATTTTTCCTAGGTTTGGGTGAAATTTGGCCAAACTTTTCACATCTGGACAACAAAAGTTCCTTCTTTTGATAAGTTTTGGGTGAGATATTTATAAGATTGTTTGAACTGTGGTCAAAGCTTTTCACATTTGGTCAACACAATTTCCTATGTTTTATGGGTTTGGATGAAATTTGGTCAAACTTTTCACATCTGGACAACAAAATTTCATACTTTTCATAAGTTTGGGTGAAATTTGGCCAAACTTTTCACGTTTGGTTAACAAATTTTCCTACTTTTCATATGTTTGAGTGAGGTTTTTATAAGTTTGGTTTGAAATTTGGCTAACCTTTTCACCTTTGGTTAACACATTTTCTTACTTGACCAAGATTTTTGCCATTTGGTTAACAAAGTTTCCGACTTTTCATAAGTTTGGGTGAAATGTGGTCAAACTTTTCACATCTGACAACAAAATTTCACACTTTTCATAAGTTTGGGTGAAAGTTGGCCAAACTTTTCATGTTTGGTTAACAAATTTTCCTACTTTTCATATGTTTGACTAATGTTTTTATAAGTTTTGGTTTGAAATTTGGGTAAACTTTTCACATTTGGTTAACACATTTTCTTACTTGGCCAAGATTTTTGCCATTTGGTTCACAAAGTTTCCTAATTTTCATAAGTTTGGGTGAAATGTGGTCAAACTTTTCACATCTGGACAACAAAATTTCACACTTTTCATAAGTTTGGGTGAAAGTTGGCCAAACTTTTCACGTTTGGTTAACAAATTTTCCTACTTTTCATATGTTTGACTGAGATTTTTTATAAGTTTGGTTTGAAATTCGGCTAACCTTTTCACATTTGGTTAACAAATTTTCTTACTTGACCAAGATTTTTGCCATTTGGTTAACAAGTTTTCCTACTTTTCATAAATTTGATTGAAATGTGGCCAAATATTTTTCCCTTTTGGGTAACAGATTTTCTTACGTTTTGCAAAGTTTCCTACTTTTCATAATTTTGGTTGAGCTATTTCAGACTATGGTCGACAGTTTTTTTCTACTTTGGTTAACCCGTTTCCTTAGTTTTGTTGAAATATTTATTGAATTTGTCACCAATATGTATCATTCTCTCATCACATGACAACTATATACACCGTAAACACTAACAAAAATTCAACAACCAAGACGTAATTATAATATATGCCTGTTTATTTTACAGTATTTCAAGTACATTTTACAGTATTTCAGTACATTTTTCAAGAATAAAAATGCATAATGTCATTATACGAAATGGATGATGTGATATGAGGTGGTATACATAGTATCATCACAACGTTTTATTTTCACATACAAAGCTATACACATTGTCTGATGTTTCTGGATTTCTACACGCCATTGTCTGAGTAGGTTGGTTTTTTCGGTTGGTAGCCTGGTATGTACATGTCACTTAGCATGTAATCATAAAACTGGTCTCCTGTTTGGTGGGCTGCTATCTGAGTCTTGTAGATACCCGAGGCATCAATCATCTGAGTGTCGGGCACATCATGTCTTCGGACAATCTGGGGTTTTCGATGTACCACCCCGTATTTCACCATTATTCTAGGTCTGATCTCTTCCGAACTCGAAAATGTAACGTCAGCACTGAAGTCCCGGTAGTGAATGCGACCTTTGTGCCCGTATCAGTGGTTAGAAGTATTTCCACTGTGTCGAAGGAGTAACGATTCAGTGGTATGTAGTGAGGTTTGTCGTAAGCGCGAAACACTGAGGTCGAGCTCTGATTCATGATAGGAACCGTCGTTAGTAGTGGGACCATGACATCTCCGACTGGTCTCGCCTCAATGAGATCGCAGTATACGTAGACATTTTGCAGGTCGTTATTCAGCTCTATCGCCCCTTCACCTTCAATTGTCTCTAGTATCTCATGCAACTTCTCACTAAATGTAATAGTGGCCTCGGGTTCGAATATTTTCACGATAACTTTCTTTGATGCATTGTCGAAGTGGAATAGAACACAGAGCTGCTCGTCCACCTCCCGATCTTTCGTTAGTCGATTCAGTGCAGCTATAAACGCCTCTGGTGAACTGTACAGTCCTGGGGGGGGGGGACACGCCTTTCTTATCACTCTGCCGTTTGGTAGGATGTATCTTAACCATACTTCATTCTCTAGCACATTGCAGTAGTAGTTGGGGAATTGAATTTCGGCCAGACCCACTTCGAAATGTTGACTCACCTCAATAGTCTGTGGTAACTTGACGCAATAGTGACCTGGTGTGTTCTTGGGAAACAAGTTCGGCGAAGCATTACTCGGTAATATAACGTAGAAGCTCATATTTTAGGGTTTGGTAGCATGTAACCCAAACAGCTGCTTAGAAGAGCGATCCAGAACTTGCTCTCGACCGCGTCGACGTTGTCACGAGACAGCTTAAATAGTGATACGCTAATGACTGTGTATATAACAACCAGTTGAGAGAAGAAGACAATCTCTAGTCGTGGTACTCGCCGACCACATATACACCAGAACGAATTTCTTTCCCCTTCTGGGGTATTTTGTGGGTTAGTTTCCACGTTGGTTTCTTCCATTACCACTGTTTTTGACCTACTGGGTCATTACACTCGTGTCTCGGTTGTATCATTAGTTGCTATTGGCAAATGCAAAAATCAGTGCTCGAGGCGTTCGTTGTGGCACATTGTCGGTACTAAGGACACTACTTTCTGAACTTAGCCGTAGGCATAAGGTCACCATACAAGGGTTGTCATCCTACTGTCGAGTACCCAGACACGCCAGCGCTGTTCGATTGGTTACGGAAGGAGTGGAATAAGATAAGTCTGATCCACCCGTTACATACCACCAAAAGAAATGAATGACGAAGTCAGCCAGAAAGCCACAGTACTTGCTCAAGGTGACTACCTTGTTATGGACAGATCAGGACGAGACATTATTCTGCCTCTCAGAATAGCCCACCTGTATACAAACATTCAGGTTAATGAATCAGCCATGTACATGTGTTGATTGGTGTCGCAGCCAGCCGAGCACATATTCCAGTTATATGCGATTAGCACTATTTACCTCTTTATTATACTAGTATTTTGATCGGTTTTAGTCACGTGGTTGTGCACTTACACATGCAAACGAGTGCGAAGCCATCTTTACCGGTTTTAGTCATGTGTTTCGATTGAATACCTTAGACATATGATCGGAAGCAGCGCCATATTTAATCGAGTGTGAGATTACCCAAGTGTCTCGACTGTATCGTTATGCTGTCAGTACACTCTGAGTCATCGTCCAGTTTTCCCCCAAAGACATGTCTGAACACGTTCACATACGTTCACCCCCGCTGACATAGCCCCGTGCTGAGTCACCCACTCGGTCACCCTCAGATCACCCACCTAAGAGTTCAATCTTTAGACTTTAATATGAGCCTTACCCTCCGGCTATTATCAAGAAACGGACGTATTTATCTACCACCCCGCAATAAGATAAGTCTGATCCACCCGTTACATACCACCAAAAGAAATGAATGAACAAGTCAGTCAGAAAGCCACAGTGCCTCCTCAAGGTGACCACCATGTTATGGACAGATCAGGACAAGTCATTATTCTGCATATCAGAGTAGGCCACATGTGTACAAACATTCGGGCTTGATGAATCACCCATGTGGATGTGTGGATTGGTGTCGCAGCCAGCAGAGCATATACTCCACGACTGCCCATATTATACCATATCAAGGCAGACCTTCTGGGAGAGAAGGAGAGAGAAATACAGTTCCTACACACACATACGCATGCGCGCGCATGCAAGCACACACACCCACGCAAGTGAGGATAATGCTGATTTTCATGGCTCCATTTGACAACGATGGCGGAAGGCTTGATGATGGTGATGATGCTGGTAATCCTGCTGATATACACTACAGACGATCATATGTACCGGTCGTTCAGAAAGACAACGGCAATCTTGTCCAGGAAGCACGAATGCTGGGATTGACTGTGATGTCCTGTAAATGCAATGCATTAAAACTTGACTGCCGTCTGTAAAAGATAGACACACAGGTATAGTACGAGGTGTACATTGGGTCGTGAGCTGACTCGGCACACACACGCACACACACCCACACACACAGAAGCACACGCACACGCACGCACTCACATACACACACACGCGCGCGTGCACTCTCTCTCATACACACACACAACACACACGGCTGTCGTTTGTTCAAAATGACAATTGCAAACTTACCCCAGGAAACCTGAAGCTCTATAGAATGCTGAGGGTGACTGCGATGCCGTGTAAATGCCATGCATTAAACCTTGACTACCATCTGTAAAAGAAATTCAGCCGTTCAAAAAAGACAACACCAATCTTGCCCAGCACGCACGAAACTCCATAGAATGTTGAGGTTGACTGCGATGTCCTGTAAATGATAGCACACACGTGCGCGCGCATGCACACACGCATGTACATACACACACATGCGCGAGCGCACACGACATGACTGTCGTTCGTACATAATGACAATTGCAAAACTTTCCCCAGGAAGTCAGACACTCCGTAGAATACTGAGGTTGACTGCGATGTCCTGTAATTGGTAGTGCGCACACACACACATACATACACTCGGCCGTATACCCACGCACGCACACACGCCTACATGCGCACGCACACACACACACACACGGTTGTCATGATGGTACAAAAGCAATCAAACAATGTTGGGGTTGACTGCAGCGTCCTGTAAATGCATTGCATTACAGCTTGACTACCAGCTGTAATAGGTAATAGTACGAGGCAATCATTTGGTCGTGAATATGACACTGGCGAATCATGATGCATACGAGCAACCAACAATATTGGGTTGACTGCGACGTCCTGTAATAGATAGCACACACACACACACACACACACACACACACGCACGCATACACGGATATCATGATGGCACACGTGCAACCAATCACTGTTGGGGTTGTCTGCAACGTCCTGTAAATGCATTACATAAACAATGTTGGGGTTGACTGCGACGTTCTGTAATAGATAGACAACTAGCTGTTGATACACCCTCTTCACACGCATTTCGTATAGGTATATTTGAGCATAGCTTATTTTTTCCTACCCAAATATTCCCTTCACAGCCCCGGCTGTGTCACTGTGTTAATTATGTTAACGGTCAACCAGAACACCTCAATGGGTGTGTTTATCTCAGGTAAGATCAACTCGAGCTGGCCAGCGCTGTTGTCAGCCCGCTTTAGTGTGCGTGGTTATCTCCAGTAATGATCAGAGCTGGCCGGTGGTGGGGTCAGCACGTGACCTTTTACCTGTACGCACAGGTAATCTTTCATTCAAGGGGATGTTAGTGTGTAAAATGGGGGAAACAATTCTGGTTGAGTCAAGGGACCAGGTTTGTCTCCCTTGACATACTTTTATAATTAAGGGGGTATAACTGCGGGATTTAATAATATTACATAATTGTATTATTATCTCTGTAAGTTATGGTATAAATTAAGGGAGAATCGTAGTTTTTTATTGACGTAACTACTCATCGCTAAACATACACGAAATTGTGGTGTTTAATTAAGTTTTAGACTTAATTTTTAATAATAATCTTTGCGTGGCTAGTATATTTTTAAACCAGATTTTCACCAAGCGCTTAATGGTGATACATGGGTAAGGAAACCTGCCGAAGCGTACAAAGGTTTATTCATGCGGTCATAACATGACGTACTCGAGTTAGCTCGAGAGATGAAATAAATAATTTTTTCTGTCATACTGACTTATATCTCTTCATCGAAGGAGGGGATCAATATGACTGGGGTTGGATCACCAGACACACACCACACACACACACACACACACACACACACACACACACACACACACACACACACACACCCACCCACATATTGGGACTCGAAACCGACAACTATTTGGTCTACTTATCTATATACGTATTCCACATACCCGGGGCTTGCCTCGCCGACACCGCCGCCGCCGCCACCACCCCGCTCCTAGACCGGAAGCGACAACCGGAAGTGACCCAAGAAAATAACCACCAAAATTTAAAAAAAAGGACTCAGTTTCGTGACGTCAGAGCTTAGGATCATGACTTTTGTATAGTAAAATATGACGTCACCACGAAGGACTAAAGTCCTAAAATCCTCTTCAAATACCACATTGTATACTACTAACCAGAGGATAATTATGCATTCCCTGTTGTTGTATAAGCTTCTACATAAGTTTGTTAGATAAGTACTCACTCCATATTGTTTAAGGATTTCCCACAGCTTGTTTATATCTATTCTATCAAGTGCCTTTTCTTGGTCGACAAAGGCTGAGTAGAGTGTTTAATTGAATTCAACTGATTTTTCTATTAGTTTTCTAAGAGCAAAAATGGCATCTGTGCATCCTTTGTTTTTCCTAAATCCCTCTGTATGAAATGCCTCTGTATTGTGTTCAGAGTCTTTTGCTGCCTTTGTATTTCCAGATTAGGATAAATAACAGCGAAATGGAGAACCAATAAGTGAACAAAATCAACTCCTAATAAGATGGAAACAGTACTTCGAACAACTTCTCAACATCTCATCCGATGTCACAGGAATTTAAGAAACCGACACAGATGCCACCGAAGAACTAGAACCAGACATACTGAAAGAAGAAATTATAGAAGCCGTCAGATTAGCCCTATTGAATACATCACCAGGACAAGATGAGATACCAAATGAACTAATTAAAGCAACGAGATAAGTAGGAACAGCAAGGCTACATAGACTATTCACCCATGTTTGGGTAGAACAACAGACACCACGAGACTGGGGGAAAGCTATAATTATCCTAATCTGGAAATACAAAGGCAGCAAAAGAGACTGAACACAATACAGAGGCATTTCATACAGAGGGATTTAGGAAAAACAAAGGATGCACAGATGCCATTTTTGCTCTTAGAAAACTAATAGAAAAATCAGTTGAATTCAATTAAACACTCTACTCAGCCTTTGTCGACCAAGAAAAGGCACTTGATAGAATAGATATAAACAAGCTGTGGGAAATCCTTAAACAATATGGAGTGAGTACTTATCTAACAAACTTATGTAGAAACTTATACAACAACAGGGAATGCATAGTGAGAGCAACTGGAGGACACTCAGAATCCTTCACCATAAGATCCGGAGTATGACAATGTTGTGTCCTGTCCTCTCTCTTGTTTATAACATATATAGACAACATATGTAAAGAAACCAGCAAACAGAGACCACAAGAACACCGCATGATGAGAACACGGAAGACGAAACATCTGCAAATCTAACCATTAGATAACTTCTGTTTGCGAACAACCAAGCACTAATAGCAAAATCAAAAGCTGAATTACAAGACCGCATAAATAGTCTAAATGAAATGTGTAGGGCACATAACATGAAAATTAGCACAAGTAAAACAGAAGTAATGACTGTAACTAAAGAAGAAAAAGCAAAAGCGATTACCTAAACGAACAACCCTTGAAACAATAAAAGAGTTTCAAGTTTCTAGGAAGTAAAATATCATCAAATGGCAAATCGGAAGACGAGATCGAAAATAGATGCAATAGGCAAACCAACTCATTGGCCAATTGGCACCAATACTAAAGAACAAACATATATCAATAACTACTAAGAAAGCACTTTATAACACAATCTTCCTACCAACACTATGTTACCAATGCCAAACCTGGACAATGACAGAAAAAAGAGAAAAGAAAAATCACATCAACAGAAATGAGATTCCTGAGAAGAATACTCAATGTATCAAGAAGAGATAAGAACAGAAATGAATAAATCAGGACTAAAGTGGGGGTTAAAGCAGCACTATATTTTATTAGAAGGCTGTAAGTCAACTGGTTTGGCTAACAGTATACCACAACGAGGAATGATGTACAGACCAGAGGGAAGCAGAGGATGAGGTCGACCACGTAAACAATAGACGCAGACAATAACAGAGTCCATGGGAATATCGATACATGAAGCCCATAAGCGGGCACTCTCCCGCTGCTGATACTTCACCTCGACACCTCAAGGTACAAGAGGAACATGATGAAATGAGATGAGATAAGTTTCAGTAACTGCTGCCTGAGCAGAATAGAAGCATGTAAATGATAGGACGGAATCACTAATAAGGAACTCAAATGGAGAAGTGGACAAAGTAAAGAGAATAAAGAGGTGAGGAAAAACGTTCATGTTGGATGAGAGACACTTTTTGAAAACCTGATAATGGTGTAACTGGAAATTATTTTTCTGGAACCTAAAGAGCAAACTAAATTGAGGGAGACATGAAAAAAAAAACTGATAGTAGAATTAAAGACAGAGATGCTTAACATGTGAAGAACATTGTGCGAACTGTAAGAGATAGCTAACGGCAGAACGGATTGGCATGAGTTAGTTGAGGGCATGTGCTTCAATTTAGGATAAAGGGCAGAAGTAGTAGAAGGCAGCATAATGTACACTTATTGTGTATGAAGGACAAAGAAAATAAAGTATGCAGTAACATCTCGCGAATTAACTATTGTTAATTCTTTCTGTTTTCTCTTGCTTCTTGTATTCATTTTACCTCCAGTGCCCGGTAAGTACTATCCTTTGACAATATACGTGTAAATAATATACGTGTATAATCTACACAAAGACATGTTTATAATATTACATCAGTTTGTGAGCTACTAGGCTAGTTTACGTTTTGTACATTTCCATTGTTTTCTGAACGACTGGCGTTCATACCATTCATCTCAAGGAGGTCAGCTTCCAAATCGTATTTAGCTGGTGTGTTTCGAACGCCGCATGCGCGATTTGCGAATCCCGTTCGCGACCCCTTAGCCTCACAACCGGTGCATTGAAGTATCCAGTATGCTAACAAATGAAAACAATTTCCAAATGAAGTTTATGTAATGTGTTTTTTTTTTTAAAGCAAGATTAGATGTTAATGTTACGATTATAATAAAGTCTGTGACACTTACTAAACACACACACACTATATATATATATATATATATATATATATATATATATATATATACATATATATATATATATGTATATATATATATATATATATATAATGGTCGAGACAGAAACACGGAGCTGATCCACGACTCTGGTGATCGAGTGAAATGACAGAACATGACCGCCCACGCTTACCGGCATGGCACATGATGGATATATATATATATATATATATATATATATATATATATATATATATATATATATATATATATATATATATATATATATATATATATATATATATACAGCAAACACAATTATGTATAATTGTCAATATATCATTGTCAATAGTCAATATTTAAATTTCAAACCCGGAAACAACCAAATAAATCAATTTGATTATTGCTGACTGGAATTTAGGAGGCCTGGTGTTCCTTGCCAGTGAGAAGTCCTGACCGTTCGGGTCCACATCGATTGACGGACATCAGTCGCGGCGATTGGGCAATCTTGAGCATAGCCTACGATGGGTGACGGTGTAGTATTCTGTTGTGATAATTTGGCTGTGTCCAGTGTGTGCAGCGTGATTAGACACCCGCTTCACACGCGTGATCCGGGGCTTGTTTCCGGATCCGGCTAAGGATATGCACTACTGACGAGCTCAAACGAGAGCGAAACTCGAGTATAGTGCTTCCATATTGACGTGGATAGGCCTTAGGTTCATACCAGAATGCGATCGGCGTTGCCAGTGTGGGTTGTGCTCAATATTTAAATTCCAAATCCCGAAACAACCAAATAAATCAATTATGTATAAATAATAGGTATTATATATTTATCCACGCTTAGAGGCATTATGGGTATATTCTTATTGTGGTATTCACCAAGTAATGACACAGCTAATGAGAGTAAGTCAAGCAAATAATAATCCAATAACCTTGTATAAAACTTCATTTCTATTAGTGGAAATATACATTATCTGACTATATATTTTTAGAAATAGGGGCACTGATGCAGATATTAAACAAACGAATATATAAGGCAAAAGCACTGCAGATGAATTGGTCAGAAACATGGAGGGTGACTGAAACAATTGCTTTTAATCAATAACTATTCAGTAACTATTACCTGCTCAGAATATAAACATTTATATGATACTAGCTGACCCGGCCCGGCTTCGCCCAGACCCTGGTGGGGAGCATCTCATTTAATTCATATAAGTAGTCATATAAGTTCTCGTTCCCGTTACCGACTATCTGTCTGTCTGTCTGTCTGTCTGTCTGTCTGTCTGTCTATCTGTCTGTCTGTCTGTCTGACCCGGCCCGTCTTCGCCCAGACCCTGATGGGGAGAATCTCATTTAATTCATATAAGTAGTCATATAAGTTCCCGTTCCGACTATCTATCTGTCTGTCTGTCTGACCCGGCCCGGCATCGCCCAACTCCTGGTGGGGAGCATCTCATTTAATTCATATAAGTAGTCATATAAGTTCCCGTTATCGACTGTCTGTCTGTCTGTCTGTCTGTCTGTCTGTCTGTCTGTCTGTCTGTCTATCTATCTGTCTGTCTGTCTGACCCGGCCCAGCCCATGGTGGAGAGCATCTCATTTAAATTATATAAGTAGTCATATAAGATCCCGTTCCCGACTATCTGTCTGACTGTCTGTCTTGGGTAAATGGAGGAGGGAGGAGGAAGAGGGAGGTGGAGGAGGGAAGAGGAGGGAGGAGGAGGGAGGAGACAGGAGGAGTAGGGAGGAATAGGAGGGAGGAGGAGGGATTAGGAGGAGGAGGGAGGAGTAGGGTGGAGGAGGAGGCGAGGAGGAGGGAGGAGGAAGAGGGAGGAGGAGGGAGAAGGAGGGAGGAGGAGAACGCAGGAGGAGAAGGGAGCAGGAGGAGGAGAGGGAGGAGGAGGGAGAGGGAGGAGGAGGGAGGAGGAGGAGAGAGTAGGAGGAGGGAGGAGGCGGAGGGAGAAGGAAGAGGGAGGAGGAAGAGGGAGAAGGAGGAGGGAGAAGGAGGAGAAGGAGGGGGAGGAGGAGGAGGGAGAGGAGGAGGGAGGAGGAGGAGGGAGGAGAGGAATGTGAAGGGAGGAGGAGGGAGGAGAGAGGAGGTAGAGGGAGGGAGGAGGAGGCGGAGAGAGGAGGAGGAGGGAGGAAGAGGGAGGAGGAGAATGTGAAGGGAGGAGGAGGGAGGAGGAGGGAGGAGGAGGGAGGAGGGAGGAGGAGAGAGAGGAGAGCAAGGAGGAGGGGGAGGAGGGAGGAGGAGGAGGAAGAGGGAGGAGGATGGGATAGGGAGAGGGAGGAGGGGAGAGGAGGAAGGAGGAGGAAGAGGGAGAAGGAGGAAGAGGGAGGAGGAGGATGGAGGAGGGAGAGGGAGGAGGAAGAGGAAGAGGGTAGGAGGAGGAGGGGAGAGGAGGAGAAGAAGGGAGAAGGAGGGAGGATGAGAAGGAGGAGGAGGAGGGAGGAGGAGGGGATAGGAGGAGGGAGGAGGCAGAGGGAGAAGAAGGAGGAGGAAGGAGGGAGAGGAAGGAGGGAGAATGAGGAGGGAGGAAGGAAAGGGAGGAGGAGAGGAGGCGAAGGGAGGAGGAGGGGGAGGAGGAGGAGGAGGTAGAGGGAGGAGGAGTAGGGAGGAGGTAGGGGAGAGGATGAAGAGGGAAGAGGGAGAAGAAGGGAGAAGGAGGAGTGAGGATGATGAGGGAGAAGGAGGCAGGAGGAGGAGGAGGGAGGCAGAGGAGGAGGAGGGATGAGCAGGAGAGGGAGGAGGAGGGAAGAAGAGGAGGAGGGGAGGAGGCGGAGGGAGTAGTAGGGAGGAAGTGGAGGAGGAGGGGAGAGGAAGAGGAGAAGGAAGAGGGAGAAGGAGGAGGGAGTCGGGAGAGGGATGAGAAAGGGAGGAGGAAGAGGAGAGAAGGGTGGAGGGAGGAGGTAGAGGAGGAGGAGGGAGGAGAAGAGAGGAGGAGAGAGTTCGCCATTCCGAATTCATACTCGTCTAGTTCTTCCCTTCTACACGACTGTAGATAACTTCCTTACACATAAAAAGATGAATTGTTATTGATATTGCCGTGGCATGGAGGAATATCAGCAGCAGAGTTGATCCAAAAAACCAAAGACTCTACGGAGAGCCATGAACGCCTACGCCAGCCGGCACGGCACTTGATGATGATGATTGCCGTGTGACGATTCTGTGTAGTCACGTCATTTTCTTCCCTTTCCCTAGCGTTTTGGTTCGGGGATTCTTTCATCATCATCATCATCATATATTTACGTACGTATTTTGGGAGGGGGAGGAGGGAGGAGGAGGAAGAAGAAAAAAAAACTATGACAGTTGACAGCTCTGGAATGAAAGGAAGGCGTGTAGAAAATTTCATCTCAATCGGATGGGCCGTTCGCGAGCGCACAAAGGACATACATAGATACATACATACAGACAGACAGACGATCCTTATTTATATATAAGACTAGCTGACCCCGGCCCGGCTTCGCTCAGACTCTGGTGGGAGCATCTCATTTAATTCATATAAGTAGTCATATAAGTTCCCGTTCCGACTATCTATCTGTCTGTCTGTCTGACCCGGACCGGCATCGCCCAACTCCTGGTGGGGAGCATCTCATTTAATTCATATAAGTAGTCATATAAGTTCCCGTTCCCGACTGTCTGTCTGTCTGTCTGTCTGTCTGTCTGTCTGTCTATCTATCTATCTATCTATCTGTCTGTCTGACCGGCCCAGCCCATGGTGGAGAGCATCTCATTTAAATTATATAAGTAGTCATATAAGATCCCGTTCCCGACTATCTGTCTGACTGTCTGTCTGTCTTGGGTAAATGGAGGAGGGAGGAGGAAGAGGGAGGTGGAGGAGGGAAGAGGAGGGAGGAGGAGGGAGGAGACAGGAGGAGTAGGGAGGAATAGGAGGGAGGAGGAGGGATTAGGAGGAGGAGGGAGGAGTAGGGTGGAGGAGGAGGCGAGGAGGAGGAGGAAGAGGGAGGAGGAGGGAGAAGGAGGGAGGAGGAGAACGCAGGAGGAGAAGGGAGCAGGAGGGGGAGAGGGAGGAGGAGGGAGGAGGAGGAGAGAGTAGGCGGAGGGAGGAGGCGGGAGGGGAGAGGAAGAGGGAGGAGGAACGAGTCGAAGAAGGAGGAGGAGAAGGAGGGGGCGGATGGATGGAAGCGGAGGGTAGGGTAGGAGGAGGAGGAGGAGGAAGGTGAAGGAGGAGGAGGGAGGAGGTAGAGGGAGGAGGAGGAGGGAGGCGGGAGAGAGGAGGAGGGGGAGGAGTAGGAAGAGGAACGGAGGAGGAATCGTGAAGGGAGGAGGGAGATGGTAGAGGAAGAAGAGGAGGAGGGGAGGTAGAGGGAGGAGGAGGGAGGAGGAGGAGGGAGAGGCGGAGAGGGAGGAGGAGGAAGGGAGGAGGTGGAGGAGTGAGGAGGAGGGAGGAAGAAGGAGGAGGAGGGATGCAGGAGTGTGAGGAGAGGGAGGAGGAGGAGGGAGGAGGAGAGAGGGAGGAGGGAGGAGGAGGGAGGAGGAGGAGGAATGTGAAGGAGAGGAGGGAGGATGTAGGAGGAGGAGGAGGAGGGCGGAGAGAGGGAGGAGGAGGAGAAGGAGGGATGAGGAGGAGGAGGGAGGAGGAGGAAGAGGGAGGAGGAGGAATGTGAAGGGAGGAGGTAGAGGAGGAGGAGGAGGGAGGAGGAGGAAGCGAGGAGGAGGGATGAGGAGGAGGAAGAGGGGAGGAGGAGGGAGGAGGTAGAGGGAGGAGGAGGAGTGAGAGGAGGAGGAGAGGGAGGAGGAGAAGGAGGAGGAGGGAGGAGGAGGAGGGAGGAGAAGGAGGAGGAGGGAGAAGGAGGAGGAGGAAGGAGGGAGGAGGGAAGGAAGAGGGAGGAGGAGGAATGTGAAGGGTAGGAGGAGGGATCAGGGAGGAGGGGAAGAGGAGAGGGTAGGAGAAGAGTGGAGAGGAGGAGGAGGATGTAGAGGGGAGAGGAGGGAGGAGGGAGGAGGGAGGAGGAGAGAGGAGCGAGAGGGAGGAGGTAGGAGAGGACGGCAAGAGGGAGGAGGAGGGAGGAGAAGGAAGGAGGAGGAAGAAGGAGGAGGAAGAGGGAGGAGGAGAAGATGGAGGAGGAGAGGAGAGGAAGAGGGAGGAGGAGGAAGGAGGAAGAGGGAGGAGGAGGATGGAGGAGGGAGGGAGGAGGGGAAGGAGGAAGAATGGTAGAGAGGAGGGGAGGGAGGAGAAGGAGGAGGAGGGAGGAGGAGGGGATAGGAGGAGGGAGGAGGCAGAGGGAGAAGAAGGAAGGAGGAGGAGGAAGGAGGGAGAGGAAGGAGGGAGAATGAGGAGGGGAGGAAGGAAAGGGAGGTGGAAGAGGAGGAGGAGGGAGGAGGAAAGAGGTAGGGGAGGAGGAGGTAGAGGGAGGAGGAGGAGGAAGGAAAGGGAGGAGGAAGAGGAGGAGAAGGGAGGAGGAGGGTGGAGGGAGGAGTTAGAGGGAGGAGGAGGAGGTAGGAGGAGGAGGAGAGGGAAGAGGGAGAAAAAGGTAGAAGGAGGAGTGAGGATGATGAGGGAGAAGGAGGCAGGAGGAGGGAGGCAGGAGGAGGAGGGATAAGGAGGGAGAGGGAGGAGGAGGGAAGATGAGGGAGGAGGGGAGGAGGCGGAGGGAGTAGGAGGGAGGAGGATGGAGAGGAGGAGGGAGAGGAAGAGGGAGAAGGAGGAGGGAGTCGGAGAGGGATGAGAGGGAGGAGGAAGAGGAGGAGGGTGGAGGGAGGAGGTAGAGGGAGGAGGAGGGAGGAGAAGAGAGGAGGAGAGAGTTCGCCATTCCGAATTCATACTCGTCTAGTTCTTCCCTTCTACACGACTGTAGATAACTTCCTTACACATAAAAAGATGAATTGTTATTGATATTGCCGTGGCATGGAGGAATATCAGCAGCAGAGTTGATCCAAAAAACCAAAGACTCTACGGAGAGCCATGAACGCCTACGCCAGCCGGCACGGCACTTGATGATGATGATTGCCGTGTGACGATTCTGTGTAGTCACGTCATTTTCTTCCCTTTCCCTATCGTTTTGGTTCGGGGATTCTTTCATCATCATCATCATATATTTACGTACGTATTTTGGGAGGGGGAGGAGGGAGGAGGAGGAAGAAGAAAAAAAAACTATGACAGTTGACAGCTCTGGAATGAAAGGAAGGCGTGTAGAAAATTTCATCTCAATCGGATGGGCCGTTGGCGAACAAATAAAGGACATACATATTTACATACATACATATTTACATACATACACTTTGTTTTATAAATATAGATGACAGAATAATTAATAAGGAGATAAGAGAGAGAAATAGACAGAGTAAAGGGAATTAAGAGGTGAGGAAAACCGTTCTCGCTGGATGTGACACACTTAGTGAAAACCTGATAATAGTTTAACTGGAAAGGTCTTTCTCTGGATCCTACAGTGCAAACGACATAAAGGAAGACATGACAACAAACTCGGAGTAGAATTCGAGGCAGAGATGCATTACATGAAACGAATATTGTGGTAGCTGTAACAGATAGCAAACAGTCAGACGGCTTGAAATAATTTAGTGGAGGGCTTGATCTCCAAAACGTCGCTTAAACAAAAAGAGTGCTTTTAGTGGAGGGCTTGATCTCCAAAACGTGGCTTAAACAAAAAGAGCGCTTTTAGTGGAGGGCTTAATCTCCAAATTAGGATAAAGGTCACAAGTAGTAGAAGGCAGCATTATGTACATTGATTGTATTTGAAGGACAAAGAAAATAAAGTATGCAATAACATTGGTCGAATTAACTATTATTATTTCTTTATTTTTTCTCATGCTTCTTGTATGCATTGTTCCTCAAGCCCCTGGTAAGTGCCATATTCTAATAATATCAGCATCATTATTCAATGCCTTGCTGACTGGCGTAAGCGATCATGCCTCTCCACAAACTGCCATATTCGACTTATGGATAAATGTGTGTACTAACTCCATTCCCTGCTATAACACAAGACTGTCAAGAATCTTTTCACGCTGTCTTACCCTGTCTCTCTTCCCGCAAATCTTTTTGGTTGTCACAGCATGTTCCAGTTTTTGCCGTCTCATAAAGTGGCCAAAAAACGATTACTGCCTCTTTCTGATGTTGGTGATAAATTGTCATTGCGACTTAGCCTCCCTAAAATGCCAAGATTGTTCATTATGGCTGACCAATTAGTTGTCAGCATTCTTCTATAAAACCATATCTCCAAGGCTTTTAAGACTTCCCTCGCATGTTCCCTATCTTTCTAAGCTTCGCAACTGTGTGATAAGGTAGTTCTATGTAACATGCAAGGACACTTTTTCTAACTTTCAAGAACAATGACTTATTGTACAACACGTTCTTTATTTGAATGAACACAATATTTGCTTGTTCTATTCTGTTCTTTATCTCAGTGATCCATCTTCCATCTGATGTTATCCATGTGCTTAAATATCTGAATTTCTGCAATTACCAAAAAATAACGTCATTTACGTTAACTGCACATTTAAGAACAATCCGTTTCTTTGATATCACCATGACTTCTGTCTTTTTATTATTCAAACTGGCCCATTTGTTTCACAATTTACAACAATTGTATCTATTATTTCCCCTAGATCCTTCTGACATACTAGGAGACAATACACAACCTTGTCTGACGGCTTCTTTATAATATCCCTACCACTTTGTTGATTCTTATGGCTGCTGTTCGCTGCCAATATATGTTCTTTATTATTAGCAGATCTTTGCCGTCAAAGTTTAGTTCCGTTAGTAATTTATTATTTCGCTATGTTTCACATTGACAAATGCTTTAATGTAGTCTGTAAAGCAAAAGGACAAATCTTTTTTCTTAAAAACAAACAAACAAACAAACTTCTATAGCTCTATTTAATAGTACCTTTAGAATCGATATAGCTTTATTTGTGCCATTTCCCTCCACAAATACCCACTATTAATTACTGGTTTAATCTTGTTTGTTATCCTTTCCATAATTGTTCTCAGTAACAGCGCTGTCATGTGACTCATACGATTTGTTGAGCTATTATTTTCATATTCTTAAGAGCCTGGTTTCTTTGGCAGAGCTATACAAATGGATTTTAATAAGTCACTAGGAATGTGGTTGTCATCAAGGAGTTTTGTCGATATTTCGATACCAAAATCACCATAGCCTTATCATAAATTACTAAACTAAGAAGTATTTGTCAGCTCCACTTTGCTAGCTAATGAAGTTAACGCTCACCCTGACTTTGTAGTGGTTTCGGGTTCACTTTCCCGATACTCACATCCCAAGCAAACTCGGGACAAATGTCTTTAATAGGCTGACTAAAGACCAAGTACCTGGATACACAAGAATACAGCTGGAAATGGCTCGTGAAAAAGTAACAGTAGCTGATTTTGGTATCCCCAAGGAGTGGGAAGGAGGGGGTTAGATGCCAAGGTTTAATTCTATTACTTTCTTACTAGACATGGCAGGTTTCCTGCCTGGCGATCTCCCCTCCCTGGTATAAATAACGAATCTTCCACCAAGAATTGTACGTAACAGGTACACATACCCAATGTCGAACGCTTGAAAACTATTTAAGATAGAACTATGAGTTAAAACAGACTACTACTATGTTTATTTTCTATCCTGAATGCTCTACGAGAAGTAAGACTTTTCCGAGAACCAAGAGATGAATATGAATCTACAACCATGGTCAGACTGCGAGAACAGCAAATTAAAAGAGGTGTGGTCAAACAAGAACATCACGCATGAATCCAAAGAAGTTTGATAAACCAACAAAGAACTGGTGTCGTTAGCCGCTACACGCTGCGGGATTTCCTGAGGAGGGGATCCGAGCACTTATGGACTGAATGATTCGATGTGCAATGAAGATGATCTGTTGACTAACTAATTAACTTATATTCTATCAAGATCAATTATTCAGAAGGTGCAGTTTTGCGGTATGTTGATAGTGAACTGGTGATTTTGAGACATAATACATTCACATATACTATGCAGTGAAGTGAAATGATAGTCGTATGAAATGATGTCAATAATATGATTTGACTTCAGGAATATGATGAAATGCCTAACTTATAATGTTGATTGTTTCATGACGGGATTACGGCTCTCAGAATGAGATTTCGACTTGGGTCAACTGAGACAGTGTTCTTTACGAATGCTAGTCTTTTCTCCACCAGGTCTCTCCTCGTTGTCACTTATCAGGATAGTGTAAACCTGCGGACTGGTTGAGAGCTTGAAACAGATGCTCAATAATGTATAGTTCCTAAGATCTAAACATATAAGATCATATCTCATACATGTACCAACATACAAGTAATGTATACAAACATAGTGATATATTTTGGCAATGGCTCACATCCAGGTTTACCGCTTTTATTCTCATCTCTCTCTCATCGTCTCTCTCATCGTCTCTCTCTCTCTCTCTCTCTCTCTCTCTCTCTCTCTCTCTCTCTCTCTCTGTCTCTCTCTCTCTCTCTCTCTCTCTCTCTCTCTCTCTCTCTCTCTCGCGCGCGCTTACTGTGTCGAGTCGGAAGGACATTTCCGTAGTCGAACAGGTCACGTCTTTACAATTGCAGCTTTCACCTTAACGGTCATGTCATGAGGAATGTGTCCTAAGTACACGTCTTATCATCATATGGCCCTTACAGATATGCCGTCCATCTATTGATTATATCATCTTGTCCCATCAATATTGCACCGTTCCTCGATTTTAAACATCCAGAGGCATTTTGCGTTTTCCTGTCAGTTATTGTATGCACTTGTTGATGCGAGTCTTTTCCATAGTTTGTCCAAATCACCTCGCACTGTTGATTCAGCCACATATAGTTAGCCAGTTTGAGCTTCAATTTATTATCAAGGGCAGAAGTAGTAGAAGGGAGTATAACGTACACTGAGTAGTATAATAAGGACGAAGAATACAAAGTATGCAAACACGTCTCCATCTTTGGAATTAACTGTTATTAATTATGTCTTCTTTTTCTCTTGTCTCTTTTATTAATTATTCCCCCAGTCCAGGGTAAGTATCATTCTTTGACAATATGCCTATAAATAATGTATGTGTATAATTGAAGACGTTTAGATTATTAAATCAGTGTATGACTCCTTCGCCACAGAGACGATGTATGAATTAACTAGTGTACTAAGAAAGCAACACATTTCCAAATGAAGTTGTTAGAATGTTTCAGGAAGGATGTTGATTTCCTGATCTAGTGATAATTTGCTATTTACCACTGAGCATAGAAATGTAAAATGGTCTGCCATCTCTAGTTCGGTGTCGTCAATAAAGATTGATAGTACACCATAATCTGTGTCTTCTTTTTGCTAATTGTTAAACCAAATT
The DNA here is from genome assembly GCA_014155875.1 of Cepaea nemoralis. Lineage (NCBI taxonomy): Eukaryota > Metazoa > Mollusca > Gastropoda > Stylommatophora > Helicidae > Cepaea > Cepaea nemoralis. The sequence goes on along the minus strand of JACEFZ010008998.1, from coordinate 445,442 downwards.
CAGAACAAGCATTGGAGAATGCAGATAGTAGACATTGCAATTATTCCTCAGAGTGGGTCGTAACTGCAGCATTATCTGCAAAAAGCAACTCTCTGATCAGTACCCTCCTAATTTTGGTATTGGCCTTCAATCTCTGAGCATTGTAGAGGCCGCCATCTGAGCGTGAGTGAATGTATATACCACCATCCTGATCACGAAAGGCATATTTCAGTAGAAGTGAAAAGTATATTCCAAAGAGGGTTGGAGCTAGTACACAACCTTGCTTAACTCCACTCTTGATTTCAAACTCTTCAGAAGTTGCACCATCAAACTTGATTATACCCTTCATGCCTGTGTGGAACAGTTCCACTATGGACAGAAGAGTTGGTGGGCAGCCAATCTTCTTTAGGGAATTGAACAGACCCTCACGACTGACCAAATAATGCCTTTGTGAGGTCGATGAAGACATTAAACAGTGGTTGATTTTGTTCACGGCATTTTCTTGCATTTATCGCAATGAGAATATCATATCAATGGTAGACCGGTTCTGTCAAAAGCCACACTGTGATTCGGGGTAGATTTGATCTCCTAGGACTTGAAGTTTGCGCAGAACAATTCTGGCAAATACTTTTCCAACAACACTGTCATATATTTTTGAAGGGAGTGGGAGATCACTGTAGTGCATGCCCCATCTCTAACAAAAGATGTAGAGCCCCATCCTCTTCTATCTTCAATAACCCCAGAATATGAACCTTGAGTTATCTGCAGGCCTCGTTTTGTTAAGTATTGTCTAGGAGATATAGATTATGGCCCTGGTAAGAATGGTAATTTACTAATTGGGAATCTGCCCCTTCTCCAATGATTCTTTAGCTCTGGAGCCCCCTTTTAGTTTATCAAATCTGAGGAAAGTCAGGAGAATTTTCTCAGCCTGATTTAGATGAAGAAAACATGGATGTTGAGCAGTTGATAGGTATAGAGTCTTTTATTTCCCCCTTTTAGTAAGTCATTATGAGTTAATTTATCTTTTAACAATCAAACACATAATCAATCACATTAGATTTTGACAACATGATGCACAAAGAAGTTGTTGACAGATAGGTTTGAACTTGACAAATTAACAGAAGGTCAATTCATGTTAATCATTTATTGACTGGTCTGAGCCTTCTGGTCAGTACATACATCTCTATTGTGATTTACACAAAGTAATAGAACAGTTGCACATTGGACCATTGTCCCAGACAATCAATAACAAGCATCAATATATGAGATATCAACAAGTGTTAAAACATAGTAAACATTTTGATGTTGTACATTTTAAGTATGATGATGTTGCATCAACATTTAACTATTAGTTTCCTGAGATTGGGTGTGGGGTATACCGATGATAAAAGTAACCTGGTGACTGGAGGATTAGGTAAGCCAGGGTCCATTGACTGATGGATCCACGTCAGGTCTGCCCGTATAGCTCCACTGAAGGCCTCCCCATGCTCTGCTCATAGCGAAGTCATCCTCCATCTCACTTGTGGTTCATCTCTTTCTCTCGGCTTCCCTCTCTCAGGTCTGATTTAGGTGGTTAGTTTGCTGGTGTGTTGGGTGGTTGTTGGTATGTAGCCACCAAGATCACTGATGAGTATTCACATAAATATATACATTCCTACCAATACAATCTTTTAAAAGTAGGTAAAAGAACCTAAATTCCTGAAGTAGGAACTAGTTCCCCTCCCCTCCTTTTCTCTCTAAGCTAGTGTTGGGTTAATTTGGGGTGGTCAGAGTTTATCACACTGTGTACGCCTTGTATCAACTTGTTCCTGCTGTATGTAAGTCCTCATTTGACCTGGGTCAGTGAACGTGTACAGTGAGACAATGACAAGAGTGAGAAGGTGTCAAGATGCATGTAAATAAATGACATACATTTATAACATTTCTTCCACTCAATGGTGTTTACAATGTGTATAAATAATTCTCTGTGTTTTCCCAATTAACTTCTTCTTCTTCTTGTGTCTAATAACTCTCTTCCATTACCTGTTGTTGTTGTGATGTTGAGTGTTGTGTTGTGTGGTGATGAGTGGTGTTGAGTGGTGTTGTGTTTTAAGTTATGTTGAGTAATGAGTTAAGTTCACTTCGCGTGATGGTGTTCCGCGAAGCACAACTTTCTCATGTATTGCAGTTCCTAAGTGCTCTTATCTAATTAAATTTGACATAAATATAAATATTCATTTCGCCAAACCCTATTAATTCTATAGAGAAAGGAGAAAGGAAAGATTGATTTCACTTTCAGCTTTCTAGATTGTAAATAGGCATAGATAAGTCTGTTTTAGAACAAGGCACTTGTTCTAGTACACGAACTGTCATTTCAGCTGTAGACAGTGATAGCATCTTTTACAATGTTTCTGGTGAAATGCACAAGATTGCTTTCGAATCATCACTTCTCACAGTTGTTTAGAATAGAATGTAATAGTGTAATGCACTTCCTAAAGTTAATAATTATCTTTAAGAATATCAGAGATGGCAGTTTCATCGAAGAGAATATTCTGCCCGGGAATGGCTTTGCGTCATTAGAATCTACAGTCGAGCATTTTTACATTTCTGAGGTTTTAATTAATAATCATACATTTCAATTGACATCACAAACATGGGTTTACGTTACTTGATACTTGGTACATCGGGTTCTTAGTCTAATCAAGGGCTAACAAACGTACCTCGGATCCAGACTTTTGCCTTGTCCATTGAATTTTTGGGTCACACAATATTCTCACATCCGTCCATGGAGCGAGTTCAGACAAAAGTGCGGGCTTCTCAACATTTCTGATGAAATAGGGATATATGTTAATTATGCACTGGCGCGAAGGCGGGTCAGGTGATTTTCCCATCCAATGGTTTTCCGAGCTTGGTCTGATGAAATCCTTCTAAGAATCCACGTCATTTGTCACTTGTTCAGTTCCAGTTTCGATGTTAAGTTTTAAGTCCCAATCTCCAATTGCGTTTGTGAAGTCAATTTCTTTTAATGTTGTTTCCTCTTTTTGCGGCATTTGTTGATGAAATGAATAATGTTGGCTGCTTTATGCCACAAACACACAGAAGTGAGATACCCCTATAGATGTTGTAGTCGCTCCGATCGCCCTTGTTCTTGTACAGTGTTATGATGCTTGAATCTTTGAAATCCTGTGGGACTTGTCTTTCTCGCCAGCATAACTCTATTAGCTGTGGATCTGTAGAGTGAGTGTGTCTTGCCCACTCCTGATAACCTCTGTTGGAATCCCATCTTTACCTGGAGCCTTGCCAGATGCAAGTTCATTTATAGCACACTTAACGTCTGTTATGGTGGGAAGTGTGCCCAGGTGGTCAAGAGTTGGTAGAGCCTCTATGGCGTTGAGGGCATCATCCGCTAGTTTGGTCTTACTTGAGTAAAGCTCCAAATAGTGCTCTACCCATCTGTCCATCTGCTGTTTCTTATCAGTTATAATTTATCCAGTCAAGGTTTTCAATGGTGCACTTCTTTTGATCATTGGACCACAGGCTTTCTTTATTCCTTCATACATGCTTCTTATGTTTCCCTTATCATTTGCGATTTGAATGGACTCACATAACTTGATCCAATAATCATTTGCACACTGCCTGACAGCCTTTTGAACATCCTTCCTAGCTTGCCTTAGCTCACTCAGAGTGTTTACGCTTTGGTCTGTTCTTGTTTCTTAAGAGAGCTATCTTCTTCTTATCAATCAAGGGCTGCAGAGTCTCGCTGTTTGCCGCAAACGAGTCCTGCGTCTTATGATCCACAGTGCCGTAAACCTCTATGGCAGTTTTATAAAGAGTTTCCTTAAGTTGACCCCACTTCTCATTTACTGTACATTTTTCTGGTGTATCAGTGAAAGCGTCTTCAAATTGCTGCTGAAATTGAATGCACTTTACAGGATCGTAAGTGTTAATAATATTAATCCAGGGGCTAGATTTGTGTTTAGCTGTGTCGATTCTCTTTGGTCTCAGCCTAACCCTTGCAACAACCAAAGAATGATCCGTATCACAGTCAGCACTGTGGTAACTTCGAGTCAATGATATATGGTTCAGATGTTGTCTCCGTGTGATGATGAAGTCCAGCTGGTGCCAATGGCCGGATCCTGGATGTTTCCATGTGACCTTATGCAGCTCTTTTGTTTTAAAAGAAGAGTTTGCGTTACATAGGTCATTTCTGGTGCAATGCTCCAGCAGCCTTTGCTCATTTTCATTCATGCCACCGATGTTGTATTTTCCAAGGCACACTGGCCATGAACTCGAATCCTTGACCACACGAGCATTGAGATCACCGAGCATATAAATGTAGTCAGATTTTGGAACTGCCTTGATCACGGAGTCTAACTCCTCATAGAACGAATCCTTCACATCATCAGAGGAATCGAGTGTCGGTGCATATGCAGTAATAATGGTGGCAAAACCACAAGAGGTTTCCAAGCGCAGGGATAATAGTCTTTCATTTCCTCATGCTGTAATTTCAATCATTCCCAGTAGCGAATTCTTCACTGCAAAGCCCACACCGTGTTTCATTTTTTCTGCCTGCCCTCTACCCTTCCAAAAAAGGTGTAATTGTTTCCGCTGAGTGACCCTTCCTCAGCGAGACGAGTCTCCTGCAGGCCAGCAATATCAATGTTAAGACGATTGAGTTCGGCATCAATCACAGCTGTTCTTCTCACATCATCAATATTGGTCAAGTCAGTGGAAAATCCTGGACACGTGGTTCTCACGTTCCAGGTTGCAAACCGTAGCTTGAGGTTTCTAATTTTCTATTTATTAGTACCTGGTTCATTGGTTTTATAGCCTGCGATTCAGATTTTGTCCTAGCCCCAAGCACCCATTGAAGCAGGCAGGCTGTGGCGGATCAGCACCCAATTGGCCGGGGGGCTGCCCAGCTTGAGGCGGGCGGTAGCTGATCATTTACACCTGTAGGTGTCTCCCACCGTCAGAGGCAACGCGTGGTGCCCCATGGCTACGTTAATTGACAGTGACTTATAACCCGTAACAGTTGCCTCTCACTTTGATTCCGAGACCAGTTAAGACCAGGGATGGAGTTATTGCCTCTCCATAGCACAAAGCCTGGGCTAAAATATAGAGATCATGTGTTGCCCATGCAGCATGATCCCTCTCTCGGCCTGCCTAGTTCACTCCAGAGGAAAGGTAACACCTCTACATCTGGAACAAGACAAGCTGCAGAAGCTGCCGGATCAGCAAAGCAATGCTCTAACTGTCCGCCTGTCGGAGCTTCGATCCTAGACCAGCCGCCAACCAAGGCTTAGGGCCTGGTCTGCCCTGCCATGACATTTTGTCTTTAGGTTGCATTTCCTCGCACCAGGGTAAGGCTTGTACCCTACCAATTGCGCTCTTCCCCCCGAAGCCGTTGGCACTATGTGGGGTGATGGGTTTGGTAAGCGCCGCCCAACGTTCGGCGCTAACAGAAAACAGGTATTACCGTCTACTGTTATACGGTAGCTCAGTCATATCTGACTAAGACCTGACACTATATATACAGGACCGATAAAACAGTGTTTAATAACATCTCTCGAATGTCCAACTATTAATACTCTATTGGTTTCCCTCTTTCTTCTTTTATTCATTATGTGTACAGTCATTAGTAAGTATCATTCTGTGACAACAAACTTGTAGCTAATGTGTGTATATAATTGACACAGAGAGAAGTGTAGAAAATTAAATCAGTTTGTTATTTACTAGGCACGTTTACGTTCGGTAGTGTCACGTTGTTTTCTGCACGATTGGCGCTTACATATTGTATGAAAACCATCGCAAGGCGATCTGCTGTCAAATCGATTAAAGTTGTGTTTCAAACACGGGATGCGAGATTGGGATTCGCGTTCGCAACCCCTTAGACACAGAAACGGTGTGCTGTAGTATATAGTATGCTAACTAATAATTAAATTTGAATAACGAAGCCACAAACAATAGATTGCACGATTTATTGCCTGGAAGAATGCCTTAAACCTGAATGGGTACTCCACAGGATTTATAAAGCGCCACTGCCAACAGCCCAAACCGAAATCAGAAGTAACTACAGTCCCTAAACTCAAAGTATTCATCCAGCTAACCTTCCGAGGAGATGACGTAATGCAACGTCTGCGGGACCGGCTCACCACAGCAGTCGAGCGAACATTCTGTGCTGCAGCTCTAGTCATCAGGTACAGAAACACACCGATCCCAGTCCCAGCAGTAAAAGAACCTGTAGCTTTGTACGCCAAATCAAATTGTATTTACCAATTTACATGCAGATGCGAGCCATCTACATAGGCAGAACTGAGCGACAGTTACATTGCAGGGTTTCGGAACATATTCCGAATTTGTTGGACAAGATTCTACACACAGAAGATGGTAGCCTAGGCAGGCCGACACACAGTAAAAGTCTGGCTTCATCGGTCGGGAGACACGTGCTCGAGAGTGGTCACGTGGTTAAAAGAGACAGTGCCTTCCGTGTGTTGTTCAACACACAAAGTAGTCGATTGTTAAAGTTTGCTGAAGCTATACTAATCAACCTTCGTAAGCCGTCCTTGTGTAAGCAGAAAGACATGTTAGTCAGTTTAAAATTATCGTGGTAGACAATCGACATTACTGTGCGAACATGTGTATATTTCAGTTTGACGGATTTATCTAATTAATTCACGTAAGTTGTGTGATTTCTGCAGTATGTACCTGACGAGATGCAGCGAAATATGCCAGGCAATAAATCGTGCAATCTATTGTTTGTGTCTTCGTTATTCAAATTCATCACGGGAAAACATTGTTTTGAATTTCTAATAATTAAATGTCCAGATGAAGTTGTTACAATGTGTACATTTTTCAACATAATTAGATGTTACTGTTGCAGTCATAATATAGAGCAGAAGGAATACAGGGACAATATTTGAAATACAATGTTGGTATCTTCTAGATTTAGAGTATTATGTATTGCAACGAATATCTCCACATAGTATTGCAAAGATTATCTACCGCCAAGTTAAAGATAAATAGCGTCGCAAAGGTTGGCTACAATGTCATCAACATTCAACAATTGAGTGGTCCCTGGAGACTAGTCGCTTTACAAATGTGTTCCATTTCTGTTTTGAACACATGAGATCCGGGTTGGCAGTTATATATATCTTCATCATTGGCACCTTGCCGTCTTGACAGACGATAGTTTGTGCTCTAAAAAGGCATAATAACTTTTAACTATGGCGGTAGCGAGTGTGACTGATAAGGCCAATTTGCGCTGTAAATGTCCGTTCACAGTGGGTGCATGTGAACACGTGGTCATTTCCACCATCATGCACCATCTTACGTCTCAAACGCTTGGTGTGTGACTTTTCTGCAATAATTTTCTCCTTTGACTTTATTCCATTTCTGATATTTGCCCTCCATGCAACACGTTCAGCGGCGACTTGCTCCCAATGTGCATTATCAATGCCTGTATCAATCATGTCCCGCTTACACACATCTTTGTATCGTAGTAGAGGCCGACCCTGAGATCTCTTACCCATCTGTAATTCACCAAAAAAGATATCCTTTGGTATTCTACCATCATCCATCCTCCTAAGATGTCCTATCCATCTAAGTCTACGAAGACTGAGCATGGAATAAACTGTCACACAACCTGATCTTTCCAATACTTCAGTATTTGTGATTTTGTCTTGCCACTTAATACCAAGAATTCTTGGCAGACACCGCATATGAAAGCTGTTTAAATTGTTCTCTTGGTGTGAGTAAGTTGTCCAGGTTTCACTGCCATAGAGAAGAGTACTAAGGACACAGGCTTGATAGACAAGGACTCTTGTTTTGGCAGTAAGCTTCCTGTTCTCCCAGACTCTTTTTCTTAACCTGTTCATTGTTGTTGCTGCCTTACCAATCCGGATGTTGATTTCCTGATCTAGGGATAATTTGCTATTTACCACTGATCCTAGATACGTAAAATGGTCTACTATCTCTAGTTCGGCGTCGTCAATAAAGATTGATGGTACCCCATGTGCACCTTGTGACATAATCTGTGTCTTCTTTTTGCTAATTGTTAAACCAAATTCAGAACAAGCATTGGAGAATGCAGATAGTAGACATTGCAATTCTTCCTCAGAGTGGGTCGTAACTGCAGCATCATCTGCAAAAAGCAACTCTCTGATCAGTACCCTCCTAATTTTGGTCTTAGCCTTCAATCTCTGAGCATTGTAGAGGCCGCCATCTGAGCGTGAGTGAATGTATATACCACCATCCTGATCACGAAATGCATATTTCAGTAGAAGTGAAAAGTATATTCCAAAGAGTGTGGGAGCTAGTACACAACCTTGCTTAACTCCACTCTTGATTTCAAATTCTTCAGAAGTTGCACCATCAAACTTGATTATACCCCTCATGCCTATGTGGAACGATTCCACAATGGACAGAAGAGTTGGTGGGCAGCCAATCTTCTTTAGTGCCTTGAACAGACCCTCACGACTGACCAAATCAAATGCCTTTGTGAGGTCGATGAAGGCAATAAACAGTGGTTGATTCTGTTCACGGCATTTTTCTTGCATTTGTCGCAATGAGAATATCATATCAGTGGTAGACCGGTTCTGTCGAAAGCCACACTGTGATTCGGGGTAGACTTGATCTCCTAGGACTTGAAGTCTGCGCAGAACAATTCTGGCAAATACTTTTCCAACAATACACAGAAGTGAGATACCCCTATAGTTGTTACAGTCACTCCGATCACCCTTGTTCTTGTACAGCGTTTTGATGTTTGAATCTTTGAAATCCTGTGGGACTAGTCCTTCACGCCAGCATAGCTCTATTAGCTGGTGGATCTGTAGAGTGAGTGTGTCTTGCCCACTCCTGATAACCTCTATTGGAATCCCATCCTTACCTGGAGCCTTGCCAGATGCAAGTTCATTTATAGCACACTTAACTTCTGTTATGGTGGGAAGTGTGTCCAGGTGGTCAAGAGTTGGTAGAGCCTCTATGGCGTTAAGGGCATCATCCGCTAGTTTGGTCTCACTTGAGTAAAGCTCCAAATAGTGCTCTACCCATCTGTCCATCTGCTGTTTCTTATCAGTGATGACTTCTCCAGTCAAGGTTTTCAGCGGTGCACTTCTTTTGATCACTGGACCACAGGCTTTCTTTATTCCTTCATACATGCTTCTTATGTCTCCCTTATCACTTGCGATTTGAATGGACTCACATAACTATATAGTTATATATATATACACACACATACATGTATATACACACAAACATTTATTTCTCATACAATAATGCTTTGCTAATGTTGCAGATATAACTTTCTCTTGTATATGTTTATAATTTGCGGGGTTATTGTTGTCAATCTCATTTCTAAGAAATTTATGGGTTGTAAAATAGTATTCAAACGAGAAGACTGAAAAAACACAATTATTAAAATAAAAATTACATGTAATAGGTATTTATCCACATCATGAAGCATAATTGTATATTGTGGTATTCCCCAAGTAATGACACAGATAATGAAAGCAAATCAAGCAAATGACAATCTAATCAATCTGTGTTAAACTTAACTTCAATTAGTGGAATTATACATTATGTGGCGATATTTTAACAAACGTTAGAGCACATATGGAGATATTTAAATAAAAAAATACAAAAGGGAAGACCGACACAGATGTGTTGGTCAATAAAATAGAGGATGACTGAAACACTTGCTTATAATCAACAACTATACAGTAATTGATGACTTGAGGGAGTCTCTGTGGCGAAGTAGTCAAGCCGTTTGACTCGTGGTCCGAAGGTTGTGGGTTCGATTCCGGGCCGCGTCCTTCGGTTTACGAGTTAAATGTTTCGGAGACTCCTGTGGGTCGTCGCTAAAAGCTACGGAATTCGTGCTTTTTGCGACGCTTTCCGTGCTGCAGAAAGAGACCGAGCCTTATGGGATAAAACCCGGTGCAATGAAGTCGACCCTGTCAACTTTTAAGAGACTTTTTTTTGGATCAGAATAGTGCATTGTGAAAACATAATAATGGTGTAACTCGAAAGTCCTGTCTCAGAAACATACAAAGAACAAGAGATAGTGGGAGACATAAAAACACACTGAGAACTGAATTACACGCAGCGATGTATCACATAAAGAGAACGTTGTGGGAGCTGTCGAATTCAGTTGAGTTGAGTTAAAAATATGAGCTCCAATTTAGTATCAAGGGCAGAAGTAGTAGAAGGCAGTATAACGTACACTGAGTAGTATAATAAGGACGGAGAATACAAAGTATGCAAAAACGTCTCCATCTCTGGAATTAACTATTATTAATTATGTCTTCTTTTTCTCTTGTCTCTTTTATTAATTGTTCCCCAGTCCCGGGTAAGTATCTTTGTTTGACAATATATGTATGTGTATAATTGAAGACGTTTAGATTATTAAATCAGTGTATGACTCCTTCGCCACAGAGACGATGTATGAATTAACCAGTATGCTAACAAAGCAACACATTTCCAAATGAAGTTGTTAGAATGCGGACTTTTTCAGCCAGGTTTGATGTTAATGTTACAGTCATAATATAGAGCACAGGGGATACAGGAAACATATTTGGAATACAATGCTGGTATCTTCTAGATTTAGACTGCAACAACTATCTCCCCACAGTAATGTCAAGACAATCTACCGCCAAATTAAACATTGATGACGTCGCCCTGACTGGCTATAGAGTCATCATTGAGGATTTAAACAAATGAGAATCGAGTCGGCAGGTACCCTGGCTGCCTTAGAAACAACGACTAATTATTTCGTTACCAGTGCAAACATGAACGTAAATTACCCCTGCCTCTGTGTTTATTGTACGGAACTGAAGATGAAAAAGAGTAGTAAAGAAGCTGCAGGATTATGTTATATATACATATATCAAAATTAGCAGATTTATCTCTCAGTGCTTGTGAAATATGATCAACTATTGCGAATCTTATTTCTAAGAAATGTGACTTGCACTTTATCGTCGTAACAGGCGATAGTTTGTAAAATGGAGTGATACCTCTACATAACACATCGCCTGAGCTGAATTTAGAGACCATGTGTTGCTCATGAATCATGATACCTCTGACGGCCTGACCAGTTTAATCCAGAAGTAAGGAAACACCACTACGTCTGAAGCAAGACAAGCTATGGAAGGTGCTGGAACAGCAAAGCAATACTCCGCCTATCGGAGCTTCCATACTAGACCAGTTGCCGACCACGCCTTACATGGCCTGGTCTACCCTGCAATGACATTTTGTCTGTTGGTTGTATTTCCTCGCATTAGGGTTAAGCTTGTACCCTCCCTATTGCATTCATTCAGTAGCATGTCGTTTGCAGAACCTCGCTCCCATAACAACCTTCTGGAAAAACTCTCGATCATAAGCAAGATGTCCCGAGTCTGATACACCCATCTGGAGATCATCCGCCACATCCTGCACCCATCTTCCCTATTGCATACTTCCGCCTAAAGCGGTTGGCACAATTTGAGGAGACTTGTTTGTGAGAGCCTCCTAACATTCGGCTCTAACGGAAATCGGGTAGTCGGTCTACTATCATACGGTAGCTCAGTCATATCTTACTAAGGTCTGACATGATGAGAAATGAATGGGCTTGTTAAATAGTATTTAGCGTTGAAGCTCTGAATACCGTTCATGAAAAACGTATAACAATTTTAAAATCAGAAAATGAGAAAGTCAAAAAGAGATGACTGTTAGTTAGTTAGTTAGTTAGTTAGCTAATTAGTACGTTAGTTTGTCGACAGATCATCCTCATTGCACATCGAACCATTCAGTCCATAAGTGCTCGGATCTCCTTCTCAGTAAATCCCGCAGCGTGTAGTGCAGTTCTGTTTTGGTTTATTACACTTCTTTGGCTTCCTGCGTAGTGCTCTTTTTTGGCCACGCCTCTGTTAACTTGCTGTTATCGCAGCCTGATCATGGTTGTAGATTCCCAGTCATCGCTTGGTTCTCGTAAACGACTTACTTCTTGTAGAGCATTCAGAAAGTCTGCCTGGTCCATCGCTCGTCCGCCTTCCACTGTAGCCCTACCTGCAAGCCTGTCAGCCTGCTCATTCCCGTGTACACCCGCATGTCCTGGCACGAAGATGAAACTAATCTTTGCCAGCCGACACGGCTCCAGAGACAGCAGCCACTCTCTTCGGACCCACCCCATCTCTATTATCCTCAGCATACTCATTGAGCCACTAAGGACCCATGCCCAATTGAATGTATGTGTCTCGAGCCCTGTTATTGCTTTACTTACTGCCATGACTTCCATTGTCAGGCTGCTTGTGGTCAAAGCAAAAAATCCAGATTCTACCTTCACACTTTTCCCTCCGGCCTAGGCGGTAAAGGCCAATGAACTTCTCACTCCTCGGACGACCGACCCATTCGTGTAAATGACAGTATCATCCTCTAACAAATTTTCGAAGATCAAAGCCTGTACTTCCGCCTCCATAGCAGCTGGATTTTCTTGCCTGCATTTCCTGTCTAGTTGGATGCACACTGAAAAGGATGTACATAACTATGTTGGCACTTGTACCCACTCCTCGCCAGGTTCTAAGTCCTCAAGTTAACACACATGCTGAAGAATGGCTTCGGCTTGACCCATACACGACTTTCCTCCTTTAACCTGCTGCCCTTTACCTTCTTAATCTTGCTGTGCAGTGGATGTTGTGTGTTTGCCTTGACTCTGAGATAGGCACGTTCTTGGCAAAATTGTATTCTGTCCTTCATGATTAGAAAATAAAGAAAGTAGCTCATCGAGCTGCATGCTGTATCTCTTGTACATCCAAGACTAATGCGCATAGCTTCGTTCTGTATCCTTTCCATCCTTTCTATCTGCTTATGGCTGAGAATCAGGATCGCCATCGCATATTTCAAAACAGAAAGGAGCAGACCTTCGTAAAGAAGACATAGATGGCGCTGCTCACAGTTTGCCGCCGCCATCACCCGCATCGCAGCCATACCCTGCTTGGCCTTTGTTATAACCTGGTCTGCATGCTCAATATGAGCTATGCTTCCATCAAACCGTATCCCCAGGTAATTCATTGTCTGCGTTCTTTCCACCGTCTCTAATCCAAGATTTACAGTTGGAGTTGGGGTGTTAACAATATGGTTATTCAAAGAGAAACATGTCACTGTTGCCTTTGTTGAAATGGCCAAGTTCTCGTCAGTCCTCTGCTAGATGAGGTCAGCACCTTGGAAGTCAGGAATACTCATATTCTTGACTACCCCACTCATGCATGCTTTTATGTAGTCGCTAGAACAATTTCAGTGACTTGTCTGTGCTTACTCTGTGACATACCTCTGCCCATTTTCCACTTTTAATCACCTTAACCAGTTTTTTGGAAGTAGCTTACCTTTGTGTGCATCTCTCTTTCTAAGTGCATGCAGGCAGAGTTGACTGTATCTGCAATTAAATTATCAAGAACTTAGGAACAATGGATATAAAATAAGATGCTGAAGATCTTCTATAACTGCTGGACTTTTGGGATTGTTCAAAAAGCCTGGAGACAAACACGCATAATACCTCTCATAAAATCAGGGAAATAATATTCCATCTGAAGATCAATTAGCCTCACCAACTGTCCCTACAAAACAATGGAGCGGATCATCAATCACAGTGGTACATTGACTTTAGGCAATATCACTCTACGGAAGATCAGACAACCTACATCTCTCAAGAAATTGACGAAGCATTCCAATAGCAAAAACTGGTGCTTGCTGTATGGATAGGTCTAAAGAAAGACTTTGACAAAGTATGGAAAGACAATCTGCTGAAGAAACTGAGAACTGATAAAGTCAATGGAAGAATGTACAAATGGATGAAAGCATACTTGCACAATAGAAGACCCCGAGTACAGCTAGATGGATTCAAGAGCAAGAAGACACTAATGCGTTATCGTGATCCCCAGGATGGAGTCCTGTTCGCAACACCTTTACTAATCTTCGCCAATGATCTTGTTGCTAAACTACCACATGAAATTAAAGTTGCAATGCTTGTTGATGACATGGTCCTATGGATCACAAATGAACATGCATCAGTGGCCCCTGTTCGCTACAAAGGTTTATAAATTCAATAGTTGCCCTGACACATATATGATATTAGCATAAACACTGACAAGTGCAGCACCACCATATTTACCCTCTCTCCAAAACAAAAGGCAGGCATCTTATAAAATGCATGGAATACCCCTAAGAGAAGATAAAGGACAAACATACATTGGAGTAACATTTCATGACAGTCTGACATGGAGAAAACACATATACAAAGCAGTGACAAAATCCAGAAGGAAAACTCCATCCTGAGAAAATTAAGTGGAACCAGCGAGAAAATACTTAGCAAAGTTTATCAGCAGAGCATACGACCACAACAGGAATACGGGTTAAATGCATGTTGTTCAGCATAAAAAGCCACACTACAAGAGCTTGACAAGGTGCAAAATCAAGTAACAAGAGTCACCACAGGAGGGAGGATATCAACCCCTATGGTGGAGATGGAGAAGATGGGAAAAGCACAAGCACTGAGAGAGCGTGAAGATACGAAAAGTTGTATCCACTAAGCCAAATGACTCTGCAGAGAAACCACCGGTTCTGCGCACAGTTGGTATAACCCTGAAATCTATTCCTGACCAAACTAACTAGAAAGAGAAACATACACTTTCATTGCAAATCAAGGAAAATGTGAAAGGAATAATTGACAAGGAAGATCAGAACAATGTAAACGTAGAACAGCCACTCTCAGCTTACCTGATGGAGAATACTCACGGACCTATGTGTCTGATTCTTCACACATGGGTCAACATAATATGCCATTCAAAATGGAGGAACACGATTGTACATATACTTTCCAAATAATTCTAGGGACACAACCAGAGTACCAACAGGTAAATACTGACATAACTATGATGCAGAAATCCAGGCAATCAAGAAAGCAACAGAGAAATTACTAAATACCAGCCATGGTACACAGCCTATGGTGCTATTGGCAGATGCAAAATCAGTACTTGAGACGCTCTTGTCTGGAAAATTGCCATAAAAACAAACTGAGAATAGAATTAGAGACAAAAATGTAACATATGAGAAGAACATTCCAAGAGCTGTAAGAGGTAGCAAACTATAGGATGTCTTGGCAAAAGAAAATTGTGGACTTACCCTCCAGATTAGGATAAATAGCAAAATTATTAGAGGGCAGCGTAATGTGGCGAAGTGGTCAAGCCGTTTGACTCGTGCTCCGAAGGTTGTGGGTTCGATTCCGGGCCGCGACCTTCGGTTTACGAGTTAAATGTTTCGAAGACTCCTGTGGGTCGTCGCTAAAAGCTACGGAGTTCGTGCTTTGTGCGACGCTTTCCGTGAGGAAAGAGACCGAGCTATATGGGATAAAACCCGATGCAATAAAGTCGACCCTATCGACTTTTATTTTTTTTATAATGTACACTGATTGAGATAGTAAAATAAGAATTCAAAAGGCAAGATCAAAGCAAATGTATCGGTCAGAAAAATGAAGCATGTCTGAAACAATTGCTTGTAATTTACAAAAGTTCATTAATTGGTGCCTGCCCAGAACAGAAGAGTTTAAAAACACACAGAGTATGATTAATGACAGAGATGTATCACTTGAGAAGGGCATTGTGGGAGCTCGCATAGAGCTGTGTAGAAATGTACTGCTACTAGGTCGAATGTCTGATGAACCGAGGATGCTATGTTTAAATTATCCCTCGTGACGAGGTTTTATTTTAGGGACACTGAATCACGGCTCGACGCAACTTAAAATGGCTACCTAAATTACTAATTTATATTATCAGCATCAACAAACGAGTTTATATCGGTGTAAACACGAGCTGGCCGGTCTCTCTGGCTGTGGGGTTGCAACACTTTCTCTCTGTAATCCCGTTTATCACGCAGCGTCTCGTAGCGGAGCGAGAGCTGAGGCGGTTCAACCCCCGCTCGTGACTTGCGGGATACCGAGCCGGCCGCTCAGAAAGCAATGGCAAACTACTGAGCGTAATCTTGCCAAGAGATCAACATACAGCTGAGAGATGCTGGTGTTGACAGCTAAGTCCTGTAAAGGATATGCTAAAAAAAAAAAAAAAACACGAGCTGAGCTAAGATTTTCCAATACACATATTCGTATTAAAAGGGCTCCTTTACTTATCTTATTTTGTTAAATGTTGTTTTATACTGTTATGCATTCTTGTGTTCGTTAAGTATTAGGCTTATATGGTGTATTTCTTGCTATTCTGTATTTTACTGACACCGTAAAAAGAGCTTCTGTATTGGTTTGCTTAATGAAACATAACATGTCCATTATTTCTTACCAGGTCTTGAATATAAACAAACCAGAAATAATGCTTATATCAAATTAAAACATTACAATCAAGTCTCATTTAACAATGACATGATTTTACAAACATGATTAACTTAGTCAATTAATTCATATATTTGGGGGGGGACAATCATAACATTACATGGAACATTCGTGACAGAGATTAAGAGCAGAGTAGCTCAAGAAACAGTTGCATTTCAGAAGATGGCAATACAAACTTTCACCGAATAACAGAAAGAGTGAACTGACATGTGTGGCTAATTAAAGAACACAAATAAAAGAGACCAAAAAACGTTCTTTGGTTATATAATGAACATTATGACAACTGGAAAGCTTGATCGCAGAAGAGGCAGAGACAGTCAGAGAGAAAGGATACTGGATGGCCCTACCCGGTGTCATGGAAGAATGCCATAAATAAAATTGTTCCGGAACACAAAGACCTAGGGTCTTTGGAGAGACACGGACTGTTAAGCCAATGGGCCAGGTGCATAACGATGGTGATGTTTTCCAACAAGCATTGCACGCTCTTTCCTCCACTCCACAGTTCCTCTGTTATTGTCCTGTCGTGGTCCATAGTTATTTGAATGCAACCATCTTGTTGGTGTCCCGCATTCGCCCTGTCTTCCAAATATGGTATTTATTTATTATCTTTGCACTTCTTCGATGCATTCTACAAACCATTATTAACGTATATGTATGCAATGTTTCTGCTTTCTGCAGGTGTGGGACATGCGTGAATGATGTTGACATTAAAATGGCTACTTTTAAACACACCAATCATATTCTGTCTGCAACTGCCCATTAACATTTCACAGATTTTGATCTTTTCAGTTTCATAATAATTGGAACAATGATATCTCACTCTCACACAGTATGAACGATGTTTAAATTGTCAGAGGCAGCCATTCTTGTCGAGTTTCATCTGTATACATGTTTGCATGTGTCATTGATTACATTTTCTGTTGATTTATCTCTCCTAGGAGCTATTCTGTCATGAACTGCCTGACATGTAGCACACGACAGCCTCCTCCTAACCATATACAATGTTGGTTGGCATGCCAATAAACAAATAAAATGGTGAAACCCTGATTCAACGATGTGTTGTTAAATTATTATATTAATCGGTATTCAGCATACAGCGAATGTAAGTATGTCAGTTCCAAATACTGGGCTTCTGTTGTTCCATATTTATGGTGGAGGAACTGCAACACAATCTCAGCCACTAATTTTTCGTCTGCAGTGTATTGTATACGTCACTTATTGTTCGTCTGCGACTGTATTGTATACGTCACTTATTGTTTGTTTGCGAGTGTATTGTATACGTCACTTGTCTGGGATGGTATTATATACGTTATTTATAAGCTACCACTCCTAAGCCTAATCCACTTGACGATGTATCCCCCTTAGCGCGGTAAATTTGATTTTTGTGGATCACGGTTGTGATGTTATCAAAGGGAATGTTAAGTGGTGTGAAATGATGAAAGTCGGATAGACGGTGTGGTAGACAGTATTCACGAGATCAATAATGCAGACGCGGTTTTAAGAAAGGACGAATCCATAACAGACACTATTGGCTGGAGAATTGACGACAAAAAAGCGGACAACGTGAGAAAGTGATATTTTAGATTTATTTCAAGAAAGCACTATATATATACCTAAAGTTACCAATATACGGTATATTTAACATGCCAAATATTCAGTATCATTTTATCGTTGTATTTATTGTTTAGTAAATTTTGTTTGTTTAATCTTGCTTGGGAATGAATACTATCTACATATTTTTGTCTCGTTATAATACGGGTGGTTTCATATCTGTCATACTGTCTCTAACAGCCATGCTTTCAACCAATTCACAAATATGAAAGTCTCTACAAGGTTCTAGATATCATAACCTAGTGTTAGTTACAGTATTTCAGCAAGTATTATAATCGCAATAAAATGGAGTTGGCTTTTACAAGGACGGTTGGAACACGTCCATATTATCATATGTTTATAGCAAGGAACGTGTAATATTAAGTTTATAAAATATGTCAACAGCTGTATTTTACACAAATAATTGTATGCTCAAAGCATCCTGTGAAGTAGAAATTAATGTACATTGTTATATATTAAAAAGGAAGACACGATCTATTACCATATTAAATATTAATCTTTTAAAAGTAATAATTTGCTTTGTTTACTATACATTCCAATATACGAGGGGGAGTCAATAAATAAGTCACACAGTTTTGTGGGATGGCAGGTAAATGTAGTTGGTGTTTACTACAGGTGTCATAAGGTGACAGCAACGTCGATCTTTATATTCCCGTTCGTCAAGTGGCGCTAGGTGTCTCATGCGCATGCACATCGCATAAACCAAATGGCGACTGTACTTACGTAGCGTACAACCAAAGAGCAACATGCTGTGCGTTATTTGTGGGCGAAAGGACTGCCTGCAAAGAACATTCATAAGAAAATGCTGCCATCTTATGCTGACAAATGTTTCTCCCGTTAAGCGGTGCATAGCTGGGGAGAACAATTTTCTCACGAACACGCTCTAAAACTGTTGATGAAATTCGATCTGGTCGTCCTGTTCAGCTCTCACGATCCTGTTGTCCAGAGAGCACCACAAAACAGCCGCCTTTTCCGGGAGGATGACAGCACTCATTTTAGTGCACCAATAAATTACTTTGCCTAATGTCGCCTGGTGCTCCTGGGCTGGTTGCTCCCTATCTCTCCCCTGCCTATATGCAAGAATATCATCTACATATGTAAGTATCCTTCCAACCCCTTGTGCTTCTAGATTTGCAATCTTGCTTGTATACATGTTAAAGAGCACCGGTGAGATTCCAGATACCTGTGGCAGTCCCGGGGTTAAAATATGTGGCTCTGAGGTCTATGCACCCAGACAGAGAGAATGCCAGACAGCTATGGCTAAATGATATCAACAACACCCAAAAGGAAGAGCAATATAGAAATGAATGTAAATAGGCTACAAAAATAGTTCGACAGCAAAAGCGAGAATCATCATCATCAAGTGCCGTACCGGCTAGCGTAGGCGTTCATAGCTATCCACAGATCTCGGTCTTTGGTGTTCTGGATCAACTCTGCTGATGACATTCCTCCATGCCACCGTCTCAATCCGTCCAGCATCATTTCTCTTGGTCTGCCTCTGCCTCTCTTCCCCTCGATCTTTCCAGTTGTCACGATGTTCTCCAATGCCTCTCTTCTCATCACATGTCCAAAGAAATCTGTTTCTCTCTTTCTTATTGTTGTATATAGTGTTCTAGTTTCATTAGCCTCTTTCAGGCAATCATTGTTAGTTACTCTGGCAGTCCAAGGAATTCGCAACATTCGTCTTTAAAACCACATCTCTGTTGCTTCTAAGTTGTTCCTAATTTGTTCATTTACATTCCGAGATTCACTGCCATACAGCAAAACTGGTTCTATGTAGCATTTTAGCACTCTCTTCCTTACATTCATTGATAGCGACTGATAGCATAAGATACTCTTCATTTTCTGAAATGCGGCTTTTGCCTGCCCTATTCTGCTCTTAATCTCTATTTTACATCTTCCATCCGATGTTATAAGTGCCCCTAGGTATTTAAAATTATCCACTTGGTTGAATCATCTGCGTATCAAATGTTATTGATGTTTCTTACTCCAATGCTGATTACATTTATATCTTCTACATTTCTGAAATTATTTTCACTGTACAGGGAAAACAATTCTGGAGACATTACACATCCCTGCCTAACACCTCTCTTAATAGGCTGATATTGTCCCACTTCATCATCAATCCTTATGGCAGCTTTTTGTTTCCAATATATGTTTTTTATAAGTATAATGTCTTACCAAAATAAACATACATTAAGAACAGGATTTTTCATCAAAAAAGAGTTATGGGGGAACATTCTAAACTTTAAAAATGTTAATGATAGGATTATTAAATTACGAATAAAAGGTAAATAGAAAAAATGCAACGATGATTAATGTACATGCACCTACTGAAGAGAAAGAAGATGATATTAAAGAAGACTTTTATAATGATCTGGAAGATGTCATAGAAGAAACCCCCAAACAGGACGTCCTGATTGTGCTGGGAGATTTCAACGCAAAAATAGGTAGAGAGCAAACTCATACAAACGTTGCCAGTATGGAAAGCCAACATACAACTTCAAATGATAATGGATGGAGAGTCATCAACCTAGCAGAAGCCAAAGGACTGCAGATCAGCAGTACCAGACTGCAAAGAAAGGATTTACATAAACAAACGTGGAAATCATGTGACAAGAGAATCTATAATCAAATAGATCACATTTTAATTAACAACAAAAATGCATCAAACATACAAGTTAGAAGCTACAGAGGAGCTGAGTGCCACAGCGACCACGTCCTCGTTGAGGCAAAACTTAAAATAAAACTTAAGAGAGCTTTCTATGCTAAACTACAAAGGTTACCATCCATCCATCATGTGCCATGCCGGTAAGCGTGGGCGATCATGTTCTGCCATCTCACTCGATCACCAGAGTCGTGGATCAGCTCCGTGTTTCTGTCTCGACCATGCCAGAAGGCCAAGCCATCCAGGTACTTGCTTCTAAGTCTTCCCCTTGTTCTGTTCCCCTCGATCTTACCAGTTGTCACCAAATTCTCTAATCCCTTTCTTCTCATAACATGCCCAAAAAATTTTGACTGTCTACGTCTAATTTCTCTAATCAATTTACGATCTTCATTTGTTTCTTGAAGGACTTGGTCATTGGTCTTTCTGGCTGTCCATAGTATTCTTTGCATTTTCCTCAGAAACCACATCTCTACAGCCATCAGATGTTTTTCAGCCTGACTGCTCATTGTCCACGCTTCACATCCATATAAAAGTACAGGTTCTATGTAGCATCTCAACACTCTTTTTCTCGTTTCAATTGACATCGTTTTATTGGTCAATATGTTGTTCATCTTGCTAAAGGCTACATTTGCCATGGCGATTCTTGTTCTAATCTCTTCAGGCATCTCCCATCAGATGTTATTACTGTTCCGAGATAATTGTACCTACTCACTTGTTGAAGAATATTCCCATTTACTTGTATATTACATTGTGGTATTTCGTCCTTCCTAGTGACAACCATAATCTGTGTCTTTTTACAATTTAATTCTAACCCTAGTTGTTCACTGTGTGTAACAATCGCATCTACTAAATTTTGCAGCTCCTCTTCATTGTCTGCAATCAAGACTGTATCATCTGCATATCTAATGTTATTGATGCATCGTCCCCCAATGTTGATTCCTTCCATATCTTCAATATTTCTGAAAATATTTTCACTGTACAGGGAAAACAGATCTGGAGACATTACACATCCCTGTCTCACACCCCTTTTAATAGGCTGATATTGGCTTACTTCATTATCAACTCTTATGGCAGCTTGTTATTTCCAATATGTTTTTTACAAGTCTAAGATCTTTTACATCAATTTGTAGATCTTCAAACATCCTTATCATGTTGACATGTCTCACTTTATCAAAAGCCTTTGTGTAGTCAATAAAGCAAAGGTGTAGATCTTTGTTTACTTCTATAGAACGTTCAATTATGTTTCTCAGTATATACACAGCATTTACTGTACCCTTGCCTTCCACAAACCCACATTGTTCTTCTCCTATTTCAGGTTGTATTTTCCTCCTAACTCTTAGTATGATAATTCTTAGCAAAATCTTCGTGATGTGACTCATTATACTAATTGTTCGATGTTGATCACATTCCAAGGCTCCTGATTTATTTGGGATTGCAATAAATACAGAATTACATAACTCCTGAGGTATATTTCCAGTATCATATACTGTATTAAGCAGACTAGTAACTTTATCTATTCCATATTCTTCTAAAGCATTAATCATTTCTGTTGTGACGCTGTCTGAACCGGGGGTCTTGCCGGATTGCATATGGTTAAGCGCATTCTGAACCTCCATCTTCATAATTGCTGGTCCTTCATTATTATTTTGCACATCATACTGTTCGTCTCTATTATCGTCATAAAGATTTTTCACGTAATCTGACCATTCATGTAAGATCTGATCTTTTTCTATTATGACTCTTCCATCTTTTGTCTTTAGGCAGCCTGCTCATGTACGTGTTCTTTGATTAGTAAGCTCCTGAATTCTTTTGTGCATTAGTTTCGCATTGTTACTGTTGTGTTGTTTTTCAATTTCTCTGCAATTTTTCTCAAGCCATGTTTCTTTTCCCTCCATACATAAGGTTCTCACTTTTCTGTGAATTTCTTCATATTTGGCAGGATTATTTTTGTTCTGTCTTCTTGTTTCCATTAGTTGTAAAATTTCTTCAGTCATCCATGTCTTACGGCCCACTTTCTTTACTTTTGGAATAGTTTTTTCTGCTGTACAACTGATTGAATTCTTTATCGTTTCCCATTGATCATTTGCATCTTGAAACAGGATCTCTAGATCAGACAATAGATCAAATTTGTTCTTTACTTCTATGTTAAAATTATCTTGTATTTCTTTGTCAGTTTTCAATTTGCACAAGTCATATTTAGGGTTTTCTTATTGTATACTTGACTTTCTTTAACTTTACCCTCAATGTGCCTGTAATTAATCTGTGATCACTGTAACAGTCTGCATTTGGAACTGTTTTTACGACTGTTACCGCATTTCGAAACCTTTTGCTAATCAGGATGTAATCTATCTGGTTTTTAATCCTGCCGTCTGGACTCCTCCATGTCCATAATCTTCTAGGATACTGTTTAAACCAGGTGTTTCCTACAACCATTTCTTGTTCTTTTGCCCATTCTACAAGTCTGTATCCTCTTTCATTTCTCTCTCCCAAACCATGGTTGCCTACACTGCATCCATCGCATTGCTGTCCTATTTTTGCGTTGAAATCACCCATTATGATATTTATTTCTGATTTTCTGCAGTTCTTCACAGCAGGCTCTTCACAGGTTAACCCAACATATAACAGAGAAAAACTACAAGAAATTACAGTCAAAGAGAAATTTTCAGATGAAATAAAATGTAAACTTGAAATTCTATAAAACCCGTTAAAGGAATGCGTTGACAAGACTTGGTTGAACATCAAGAATACAATTCAAATCTACTGCAGAAGAACGTCTCAGTGTGTTAACTACGCATAGGAAGAACAGATGGTTCAATCAAACATGTGAAGAAGCAGTCATTAGGAAAAAGAATGCCAGACAGCTATGGCTAAATGATATCAACAACATCCAAAAGGAAGAGCAATATAGAAATGAATGTGAAGAGGCTACAAAAATAGTTCGACGCAGAAGCGAGAATCATCATCATCATCAAATGCCGTGCCGGCTGGCGTAGGCGTTCATGGCTCTCCACAGATCTCGGTCTTTGGTGTTCTGGATCAACTCTGCTGATGACATTCCTCCATGCCACCGTCTCCATCCGTCCAGCATCATTTCTCTTGGTCTGCCTCTGCCTCTCTTCCCCTCGACCTTTCCAGTCGTCACGATGTTCTCCAATGCCTCTCTTCTCATCATATGACCAAAGAAAGCTGTTTCTCTCTTTCTTATTGTTGTATATAGTGTTCTAGTTTCATTAGCCTGTCTCAGGCAGTCGTTGTTAGTTACTCTGGCAGTCCAAGGAATTCGCAACATTCGTCTTAAAAACCACATTTCTGTTGCTTCTAAGTTCTTCATAATTTGCTCATTTACATTCCAAGATTCGCTGCCATACAACAAAACTGGTTCTATATAGCATTTTAGCACTCTCTTTCTTACATTCATTGATAGCGACTTATTGCATAAGATACTCTTCATTTTCTGAAATGCGTCTTTTGCCTGCCCTATTCTGCTCTTAATCTCTGTTGTACATCTTCCATCCGACGTTATAAGTGCCCCTAGGTATTTAAAACTATCCACTTGGTCGGAAATCTCCCCTTCTATTTCTATGTCACATTTTGGTGTCCCCATTTTCTTTGATATCACCATTGTTACTGGTTTCTTGATATTCAAGGAGAGTCCTTTCTGTGCACTCTCTGATACTACAATGTCCAACAATTGTTGTAGGTCTGTTGCACTATCCGCCACCAATACTGTGTCATCTGCATAGCGTATATTGTTTATATTATATCCTCCGATTAGTATTCCTGGCTTCTCTTTGATCTCTCTCATTATTACTTCCCTATATAGGGAGAAGAGTTTGGGTGACAAGACACACCCCTGTCGTACTCAGAGCTTTATCTGTTCGTAACTACCCTCTTTATTTCCCATTTTAATTGCTGCTACTTGGTTCCAGTATATATTCTTTATTATTCTTAAATCTTTCCCATCGATGTTGATATCTTCCAACATTTTATTCAGCTCATCATGTTTTACTTTATCAAATGCCTTAGTATAATCTATGAAGCATAAATATATGTCTCTCTGTTTCTCTATTGACCTTTCTATTAGTGTTCGTAATATATATATTGCATTGTTTGTACCCTTTCCTTCCATAAAACCGTACTGTTCTTCACTAACTTCCATTTTTATTTTCTTTCTTGTTCTTCTCATTATAATTCTGAGTAGAAGCTTAGTGACATGGTTTATGAAGTTAACTGTACGAACATTTTCACATTCAATTGCTCCTGGTCTCTTTGGTATTGCTATAAATACAGATTTTAACATATCGATCGGTACATATCCACTGTTGTAAATATCATTTAGCATTTTAGTTAATATATCTACCCCAAATTCTTCCAATACTTCTAATTCTTCTACTGTGATTTCATCTGGCCCAGCTGTTTTTCTTTCTTCATATGTTTCATAGCGTCAGCGACTTCTTCTTTTAGAATAGGTGGACCTTCTAAGTTACTTTCTTCTGTTAATTTTTCTCTTTCTCCATTATATAATTCTCTTATATACTCATTCCACCTCTTCATTATAACACCTTCTTCCAATAATATCTTTTCTGTTTTTGATTTCAAACACCCTGTTTTTATTCTTATTTTTCTTCCTGTGATCTCACTGATTTGTCTGTGCATACTTTTTTGATCTTTAATGGAATTTAATTAAATTTGTTTGCATTGCTCGTTAAACCAACTTTCTTTTGCCTTCACACATTTATCTCTTATTTCTTTATTTATCGTAGCATACTCTTGTTTGTCAATTTTATTCTGTTTCCTTTTGTCCATCAGCATTAAGATTTCTTCATTCATCCATTTTTTCTTAGCTTTTTGGCTTCTCTCCGGTAATATTTCTTTGCTAGTTTGATGAATAGAGTCCCTTAACATTTCCCTCGGAATTATCTCGGAACAGTAATAACATCTGACGGGAGATACCTTGAAGAGATTAGAACAAGAATCGCCATGGCAAAAGTAGCCTTTAGCAAGATGAAAAACATATTGACCAATAAAAAGATGTCAATTGAAACGAGAAAAAGAGTGTTGAGATGCTACATTGAACCTGTACTTTTATATGGATGTGAAGCGTGGACAATGAGCAGTCAGGCTGAAAAACATCTGATGGCTGCAGAGATGTGGTTTCTGAGGAAAATGCAAAGAATACCATGGACAGCGAGAAAGATCAATAAACAAGTCCTTCAAGAAACAAATGAAGATCGTAAATTGATTAGAGAAATTAGACGTAGACAGTCAAAATTTTTTGGACATGTTATGAGAAGAAATGGATTGGAGAATTTGGTGACAACTGGTAAGATCGAGGGGAACAGACCAAGGGGAAGACCTAGAAGCAAGTACCTGGATGGCTTAGCCTTGTGGCATGGTCGAGACAGAAACACGGAGCTGATTCACGACTCTGGTGATCGAGTGAGATGGCAGAACATGACCGCCCATGCTTACCGGCATGGCACATGATGGATGGAACATTTCCCATTGATCATTTATACTCTGGTTTTTAGCTATTGCATTGTACCTATTTTTCCCAGCCACTCTGTATTGTTCTTGAATTTTTTTTATCTACTTTCAGAACCTCTTTATTATGTCTCAGGTTCTTAACAATGTTTTCCCTCTCTTTAATCTTACTTTTATTTTCCCACATAGTGGTACATGATCACTATTACCGTCAGCACCAGGCATTGTCTTTACATTAATTAATGCATTTCTAAATCTTTTATTAATAAGTATGTAGTCAATTTGGTTGCGTATTTTCATATCAGGGCTTTTCCATGTGTATAGTCGTCTTTCATGGTGTTTAAACCATGTGTTTCCAATTATCATATCATTAATATTTGCCCATTCTATTAGTTTCTATCTTTTTTCATTTCTTGTACCTAAACCGTAATGCCCCACTATATCCTCTATTTTTCCCTTTCCTACTTTTGCATTGATTGACATCACAGCATTCATTATCATTATGAAAGTCTTCTTTAATTTGCATTAAAATCTCCCAGTATTATTTTTATTTCTTGTGATCCAGTTTGAGCTATTGCCATTTCTATTTCAGCGTAAAAGTGTTGTATTTCTTCTTCACTACTGCTTGTTGTAGGTGCATATACTTGTATAATATTTATATCTATTGGTTTGCCTTTTATTTTGACCATTATAACTCTATCTGAAATACACCAGTATCCATTCATAGATTTTGCTGTTTTTTATCAAATATTATTCCTACACCTTTTTCATGTGTGTCCCCTTCAGAATAAATTATTGTGTGTTTGTCGGTTATAATTTTGCTAGATCCCTTCCATCTCATCTCACTTATGCCTAGTATATTCATTTTCATGTTTTCCATTTCTCTTAAAACATTGTTTAACTTTCCTAGCTCATTTAATGTCCTAACATTTTATGTTCCTACTCTAAATTTATTTAGTTATTTAGAAGCGAGAATATATAAGTAATATAATCAAAGATATGGAAACTAATCACCAGAAAAACGAATCCAGAAAGTTTTTTAAAGAAATAAGTCAATGACACGAGGGCACCAACACAACACATATGGTTTAAAAGACAAAAATGGGAATATGATAAATATCAATGAGGAAATGTGCAACACATGGAAAGAATACTTTGTTGAATTACTAAATTGTGAAGCTCCAAGTAACACTTTCCCACAGAAAAAGGTTCTAACGGGTGAACCACAAATTGAAGAACCTGCATTTGAAGAAATCCTATATGTAATCACACGACTTAAAAACAATAAGGCAACTGGGACTGATGGAATCGCTGCTGAATTTATAAAGGTGGGTGGCCATGCACTACATCTAAAGCTATACGAACTAATAATAAAAATATGGAGGAGTAAAGAATTAACCCATGACTGGAAAGAGTCATTATTGATACCTATCTTTAAGAAAGGAGACAAGTTCCAGTGTGAAAATTATAGACGAATATCACTACTGTCCACAAGCTATAAGATACTATCCGCAGTATTACTAAATAGACTAAAACCATATTCAGAAGACATATTAGGTGACTACCAGGCGGGGTTTAGACAAAACAGATCACAAATAGATCAGATGATTATCTTACGACAAATAACCGAGAAAAATCATGCATATAAAAGAGATCTCCATAACATTTTTGTGGATTTTAAAAAAGGCTTATGATAGTGTCCATAAGAATAGTCTATTGAATGCTATGCAAAAATTTGGAATACCAAGGAAGTTAATCAACATGACCAGACTATGCATGGAAGATACTTATAATATAGTAACATATAAAGGCAGGAAACCAGACCCTTTCCAAATAACATCTGGCTTGAAACAGGGTGATGTACTATCGCCGTTACTCTTCAATCTGGCTCTAGAGAATGATGTAAGGAGGGTGAAGGAGGAATGTGATATTGGAGGAACATCCAAGCTGCTTGGTTATGCAAATGATATAGATATTATAGGGTAAAATGAACACAAGACATTGGAAATATTGACTCACTTAAAGGAAAAAGCCCAACAGATGGGCCTGGTTATCAACCAAGATAAGACAGAATATATGGTAATTTCAAGAGAAGGAATGGCTAAAACCTCTGGCCACATACAAATAGATAATATGACCATTAAAAGAACGGAAACATACAAATATCTTGGGTACAATCTTCAACTGCTCCAACATCATAAGGGCAGAAATACAAACTAGAATCAATTCTGGAAATAAAATATACTATGCACTACAACATCTACTAAAATCAAAGGCGCTATCTCGAAACAGCAAGATCACAATATACAAATCACTGATCAGACCAGTTGTGCTGTATGGTTCTGAAACCTGGAGTACAACGAAAGAAGACGAAGCCTTGCTACAATCCTTTGAGAACAAAGTTTTAAGACGCATCTTTGGACCCATTAGGGATACACAAAGTGGAAAATGGAAAAGAAGAAGTAACAAAGACATTTAGTACCTGCTTAAGTCCCCGCTAATCACTGGTATCATGAAGGCTAATAGACTACAATAGCTGGGGCATAAAGAAAGAATGGAAGATAATAGGGAAACAAAACTCGCTTACACTCAGGAAATAAATGACCGTAGACCCCGAGGTAAACCAAGAAGACGGTCGAGAGATAATATATATACAAACCTACAAGCACTTGGAATCAACGACTGGCAAGAGAAGGTCAACCAGCGAGACGAATGGCGACGGATTGTATCTGCAGCAAAGAACCTCAATGGCTCGGGACGCTGAAGAAGAAGAAGAAGAATGTCTTCCCCATCAATTTGTAGATCTGCAAGCATATCTATCATGTTGACATTTCTAACTCTATCAAAAGCTTTTGTGTATTCAATAAAGCAAAGATGTATATCCTTGTTTACTTCTATAGCACGTTCAATAACTGTTCGCAGCATATACACAGCATTTACTGTACCCTTTCCTTTTACAAACCCACATTGTTCTTCCCCTATTTCAGGTTGTAATTTTTTCCTCACTCTTTACATGATAATTCGTAGCAACATCATTATGATGTGACTCATTATACTAATTGTTCTATGTTGTTCACATTCCAAGGCTCCTGATTTCTTTAGGATTGCAATAAATACAGAGTTACATAATTCAGAAGGTGTATTTCCAGTATTATATAATGTGTTCAGCAGTCTAGCGACTTGATCTAGTCCATACTCTCCTAATGCTTTAATCATTTCTATTGTGATGTTATCTGCACCGGGGGACCTTGCCAGCTTTCATATTTTTTTCCCCCGCGTTTCCATCCTGTTTCAGGATATTGCGGTCACCACCAGCATCTTTCAGCTGTATGTTGATTCCTAGGCTAGGTTACGCTCATAAGCACGCCACGAATTTCTGAGCGACCGGCTCCATACTCTCGTAAGTCACTGGCGTGACTCGAACCCCTTCAGATTCTCGTGCGCTCACGTTAACCAGGAGAGTATTCGGGGTTACTGAGAAAGCTGCTAACCACTCAGCCAGGGAGACCGGCATGCCAGCTTTCATATGCTTAAGAATATTTCGAATCTCCATCTTCAAAATTGGCGGTCCTTTATTATTAAATCTAATATTATACTGTTCCTCTCTGTTATCCGCATAAAGGTTTTCGACATAATCTGTCCATACATGTAGAATCTGAACTTTTTCTATTATGAATTTGCCATCTTTAGTTATTAGACAGCCTGTTGATGTACTTGTTCTTTATTAGTAAGTTCCTGAATTCTTTTGTGCACCAATTCGGTATTTTGACTGTTGAGTTGTTGTTCAATTTCTAAGCACTTTTCCTCAAGCCATGCTTCTTTTGCCTCCTTACATAATATTCTGACTTGTCTGTGGATGTCTTCATATGTGGCAGAATTATTTTTGTTGAGTCTTTTTGTTTCTATTAGGTGTAAAATTTCTTCAGCAATCCATTTCTTGCGACCCACCTCTTTAATTTTGGAATAGTTGTTTCTGCAGCCAAACTGTCTGAATTCTACAACATTTCCCAATGATCACAAACATCCTGGAATAGGATCTCTAGATCAGACAATACATCACAACTGTTCTGTACATCTGTGTTGTTTTTGTTTTGTATTTCCTTGTCATTACGCAATGTACACAAATCATATTTAGTTTTTTCCTGTTATATACTTGACTTTCTTCAACTTTATCCTCATTGTTCCTGTAGGTAATCTGTGACCACTATAACAATCAGCATTGGGAACTGGTTTTGCTATTGTTAACGCTTTTCTAAATCTGTTAATCAGAATATAGTTAATCTGGTTTCTAATCCTGTTATTCGGACTCCTCCATGTCCATAATCTTCAAGGGTGTTGCTTAAACCAGGTGTTTCTACAATCATTTCCTGTTCTTTTGCCCACTCTAAGAGTCTGTAATCTCTTTCATTTCTCTCTCCTAAACCATAGTTTCTTACTGTGTATCTATCCTCTTGATTTCCTACTTTTGCATTGAAGTCACATAATATGTTATTTATTTCTGAATTTTTACATTTCTTTAAGGCAATATAACAGAGTCTCTCTAGTGGGGGACTTGGCTTGGTGTGCAATGGGAAGACTCTTATAAGCACGGATGGGAACATCGCTACGGGGTAACTAGGGGTTGTCGTCCTATGACAAGGCTTTAGGGAACGTAGGTTAGTTGTGACCATACGATCGGACAGTAAGGTCGCATGAATCTTTTCGGTACCACCTGGAGTGGGATATAAACTCTGTTGTAACTATATTTCGATTGTTTATACTCAAGAACTGTGAATTTGTTACCTGAAATCTCCAATAAACAACGAGTTAAATTACAGATGGAGTTAGATTGTCATCTATTCTTACCGTCCGCCTGAATGACATCGTCTCCTCCTGCATCTGTTACAGCAGACTCTATGTCATTATAAAATTCCTCTACACTATCTTCACTGGATTCTCCTGTTGGGGCATATACTTGAATAGCATTTATGTTAAAAGGTCTGCCACTTAATTTAACTAGTAGAACTATGTCCGACACGGCCCAATATCCTTGAACAGATTTAGATGTCTCCCGACCAAAATAATTGCAACTCCCCTTTGTCGATTTCACCTCCAGAATAAATAACCTTAAAATCTTCATCTATCTTGATACCTGCTCCTGTCCATCTCGTTTCGCACATCCCTAAAATATTATTTTTTTTTCTCTTTCCAGTTCTTGTATTATGTTCTCTAATTTGACGTCGTCGTTTAGCGTGCTAACATTCCATGTTGCTAATTTTAATGCCTCTGTCCTTGTCCCCCAATAGACTTACACTTGTCAATGCGGCCCTCCACATAAAAAGTTTGCTTACTTCTGGCGTAGTGTTACGTAGTGTAGTGTAGTGTAACCTAGTGTAGTATTTCATATTATGTCCTGTCCTGTCCTGCCCTGCCCTGTCATGTCGTGTCGTAGTGTAGTGTAGTGTAGTGTAGTGTAGTGTAGTGTAGTGTAGTGTAGTGCAGTGCAGTGCAGTGCGATGTGGTGTGGTGCAGTGCCCTGCAGTGAAGTGTAGTATATTATTTTTTACCCCTTAACAAACAAACATTGGGAATCATGACCGTTTACAATTTCCGATCTTTAGCACTGTTTGCAGGTTCATGTGCTGAAATCCTTCATTGTCGATATGTAAAACTATAGAACATCTCTCTCTCTCTCTCTCTCTCTCTCTCTCTCTCTCTCTCTCTCTCTCTCTCTCTCTCTCTCTCTCTCTCTCTCTCTATCCCATGCCTCTTTCTCTCTGTCACTCATTCTGTGTGAGTTTGTGTATGGGTGCGATCTCCTTCATCTATTAGCAATTTAACCTTACGTGTAGTTGTTTGAGGTTTATAATGTTGATATTTCAAAACAAGTTAACTGTTAATTTGTTTATTGTCTCCGTTTAACATATATACATCACTAAGTGTGGCTACTCATGCTTTCTTTTAGTTTAATTTATAACTGCTAACTTTTCACAGATAAGTGATGTGTATTTAGTGCAAAAATCCTTACTGCCAGTACATAGCTTGCATGATATCTGTTTGGGAAGAGCAATAGGAAACGCACAACACAACTTTGAATTATGTATTTTGTATTTTATTTGCTTAGCTACCACAATCGAATTTTCTAGTAAAGTTAAAGAAGACTTCTTTTGTCTGTCATCTGTTTAGTTGGTCACATTTGCATTTTTCTGTATTTTGAACATCAAATAAAAGCATTAACACCAATAAGGCTTTCGTGCACTACTATATCATGTAATGTACAATAATGTATACGCTTTGCTTACTACTTTGTTGTCTGTTTGCATAAGAATAAAAATCAAAATATGTAAATTCTTCCAATATTCATTTACATAAACTGTGAAATAATAATGCATATCAACATATATTAGTATATCTGCCAACGTGAATACTAAACTATGATTGAGGAATGGTAAAGAAATACGAAGCAACTGAGTTTGGGATTTGTTTTTTTTAAAACAATAATATAGAGAATATTATGGACATCGAAGAAAGCAAACCCTGAGTGGTTGACAGGTACAGGTGTAACTCGGTGTCACTCATCAAAACTATGAGGAACATACAAATGAAATTTGTAGGACATATCAACAGAAGGAGTGAAATAGAAACTGGCCTTATAGGCAATAGAGGCAAGGGTACACAGAGCAAGATTATCAGCAAGTCCAAACAGGTAGAGAACCCATAATAGAATAAGTAACACTAACTTCATCCACATGCTACAACCCTACAAGTCGTAAACAAATAATCCTGCCTCTGGTGGAGTTTGAAGCCGGGTCTGGCAGGCGAGAAGCGCACTAACCACTCGAGTTAGTTAGTTAGTCGCAGTTCCAACTTCACAGCAACGGGTCGTCCCCATTATGCTTCGTTCCTGTGCCAGTGAATATCACACAAAACGCTCCCCACTGCCCAATGTGATAAGTGGAAAAGACAGGAGACTCGACAAACAACAGCCCGCACAGATACACTGTGCAGAATGCCGCCGCCAGAATGTCAACACACCACTCCCCCACGAAACACCCAGTTCATCTCTGATGGAATCTGCAGTCATTTTCCCATCTGGATGTTTCCTAGATGTTCACCCACACAGTCCACGAAATACAGTTCATCATCGATGGCAGTGGCAGTCAACCAGAAGCCCAGCAGCCACGCAATTCTGCATAAGGCGAACACCGGTCAACTCTGGGACGTAGCCATCTGCCATCGCTCCGAACATGCAGTCACCTTCCAAAAAACCTCGGGCAGATTCAATAGCATTTTACATGAAATTCATAGCTCACAGTGTCGCGCCACGCACTCACTCAGTAGCAGGGCGACGGTACCACCATGCCTCCTTAGTCACCTCTTAAGACATTCGTGGTTGGCTGCAGTGTTGCTATTCTTTGCTTCCCTTATGGGCCCCGGCAACACACGGAGTTAACTATTGTTAAACATACTGCAGTTATCGTTCACATTTTTCTTCGTGTGTGAAACGTTACTGTGTTAATTCTTTGTATTACAGTAGGAGCTGGTGTTGAAATGAAAACGAATAACTCGAGATGGAAAGAGCAATGCACGAATAGATGTTTTAAAGGACACTTCGACACCTGCTTCTTTCTCCAGAGTGAAGAAGATTAGAAGCTGGGGATGGGGGTGGGGGTGGGGCATGAAGTAAGAGGTCCCCAAACATGAACAGGCAGTCAAGAGAACATGACATTTGATTAACCAATACATAACTGAGAACATGACATTTGATTAACCAATACATAACTGAGAACATGACATTTGATTAACCAATACATAACTGAGAACATGACATTTGATTAACCAATACATAACTGAGAACATGACATTTGATTAACCAATGCATAACTGAGAACATGACATTTGATTAACCAATACATAACTGGTACAGACTGTCGATATGCGCTTGAACCTGACCTATCTGAGATGGCGGTGTCCTGTGTGCAAGTCAATGAAAACGAATTAGCGCAGTATAAGATAACGACGTGCGACAATAGAAAGATACACACAGTTAAAGACAAACGTTTCAATGAAAGTCTTCTTCAAAGAACAGCTTGCCGGTTATATTTCGTATTCGTTATCGGCATCAGCTCCATACCAAGCACCTCTGCTTACGATCGCAGTGTGTTATTAATATCTCGTGCCAAACAGTGCTAATTAGTTATATCTAAATCTATTATTATATGATGTAGGCATTTGCTGCAATTAGTCATATTCATATGTTTTTCACATCTATTTTACGAATGAAATCTGTGCATCTTCTTGTGGCTTTGATGACAGGTATCTATCAGTAATAAGTAAACAAGGGGAGTTAAAGAAGCGAGTTTTGAATGGGCATTTCGATGTTTTGCTTGGAGGAGTTGATGCTCGTTTAGGAAGTGTTCTTGACTGAGATAGTGGAATTGTAGATGGGCGTTCGTGGGAAAGATTACAGTTGTAAGTGTTTGCTACATTCTAGTCAATGTTGAACTGTTTACATGTGATTGTGATTACTCTGAAGTAAGTGACCGAGAAGTCATCGCTTTGAAGGATGCAAGTTGAATGAGGGATTTCGAGGGTCTATCAAGGTAAACGGTGGGCGTACATGTGGGTGTGTGGACTTTTCCCAGAGGGGTTGGAGAGGTGTCGACCAATTGGGGATGCTTGGACATGAGTCTTTTAAGGCGACTCTGCTTTGTCTTGTAATGACTAAAAGAGATTTGGGAGTGGACATGAGTCCGTGGTTGCCTTGGGTCTTGAGAATGCATGCGCTGTATTGGCAATGGCTTTTTAATATGCGCTCTTGTGGACAAGGGGGTCTGTACCTGATTCGTAGGCTGCATTGTGATGGTTATGTGGGAATATGGTCTCAGAGTTACACGACTTTCTCCGTAATCCCGTATACTCTCGTGAGTAACGTGACGTGTGCGAGAATTGGTAGCGGTCTTTCCGCGTCGGTAACTTACGAGGTATGTGAGCCGTTCTCTCAGAAAGCAATGGCAAACTACTGAGCTTAATATTGCCAAGAAATAAACAATCAGCTGAAAGATGCTGATGTTGACAGTGGATGTCCCGTAAAGAATATGCAAACAAACAAAACAAAAAAATAACTAGTGTACGTAGGAAGCCCTGACACGAATGTTTAGTTTATATAGCGAGAAGCTTTAGTTAAAAAGATTAGCTCCCTTTGTCCGTTACTGTAATTATTTAGTGAACGCTAGCAATCATTCACTCGCACACCTTACGTTAAAAGAAATAAAATGTCGAGTATAGGTGTGGCCTAACGACATACAAATTATCTTGTTTTACTGAAAAACAAGTTAACAAAATGTTCGTTATTTTCTACCATATACACCCTATTATATTTAATTCACACTTACCCCCTGATGTGTACAGAATTTAAGCTCCTAAAGCAGTGATTCTCAACCGGTGGGGAATTCCCGGAGGGGGAAAAAGGGGGGGGGGGGGGTGGGGGGGGGGGGGAGATTAAGATTATTTCAATATCGCGTTAATACAAGAACCGATTACGTGATATTGTTTTTCCCTCCATAATTTATGGATATGTATTTCTCGCTCTTCTGAAGTTCGTTTTATTAGCAAGTAGACCAGAAAATCTTGTTTTATGTAGACGCCTAGACTTCTTCTAGTATGTGTTATTAAATTTAGCTTCAAATGTTACGTATACTGTGTAGGGTGGGGGATATTTTATAGGGAGGAAATGCGAAAAAGGGCGGCGGGGAATGACATTCTGAACATATGATGAAGGCGTGCATGGGCCAAAAAAGGTTGAGAACCACTGTCCTAACAGGTTATTTTATAAGATTATATTAGCTGTGAGAATGATTGTAAATGGCTCTCTCGAGGTCCCGACATGTTTAGCAGCGTGACTAAAATCATTAAACTGAAATAACTTTATATTCATTCTTGCCCAGCGTAGCTTGTAGCTTGTCTTCGGGCGTCCAGTGGTAAGTGTGACATGGTGGTAGTAGCAAATACCAGAGTGTTAAGTAGGTAAGAAACCTAGGAAATCGTTATGGAATTTACTTAATCCTAGAAAAATAATGCTCATGATTCATGGAGGAAATTGGGACGCAGAGGTGTTTCCAAGGCACCAGGGCCGGGTTATATACTGGCCAAGACCTATTGACGCGTCCTCGTCGAGCGTCCTGGGCAACAGGTCCCTTCGGGGTCCTGGCTAAGGTCAGTAGGATCGCCGATTCCTCCGAAGTCGGAGAGTGTCTGCCTGTACGGCGAGGAACCACCAGTCTGCACACCAATAAGCCAGACATGGGACAACGGATACTCACGCAAACCTCAAGTCCTGTATGACATCACACTGATGTTGGACAACAGGATGCCTTCATCCGACATACAGGACTTCTCGTTGGAGCTCAAGCCAACGAACACAAGCAAGCATGGAGGAAATTGGAGGTAAGGTGCCAGTCACAGGCGCTGGAACTTCAATGTCCCTACACTCCTCCGCCACGACGTGTAACGGCATCAGTCGAAGAGAACAACAACAATAGCAAAAACAACTACACACGTCAGATTTTCACAGGCGTTTATGGCACCCTCAGCTGAAGTTATTATTAGCGACTTCTGGTACCGCAGTAATAATTGTGTATCATATATAAGGAGAGTTCACTTGAAATCCGTTCGTGCCACACAGCGCGTAATTGCGTACTTTGAACATGATCATGTCATAGTCATGTCCTGACAAGTACTTACCAATGAATAAAAGAACACGTGCTTATCGTCGTGCATAGGTTCTGTTTCTGACCGTTGAGAAAATGGAGGGGTTAATCCAAAATCCGTCCAAAGCTCCTCAAAGAGCGGTAATTCAGTTTCTTTCATTTGAAGGATATCAACCACTGGACATTCATCGAAGAATGCAGACAGCGTACGCTAACAAATGTGTGTCGGTGACAACAGTGACAGACTGGGCACGAATGTTTCGGAAAGAAAGTCAGTTCACGACAGATCTTCAACGGCAGGGTCAAGCGCATATTGTTGCAACAGAAAAAAAACACATCATCGTCAAAATTGACACACCAGTACAGATGAACCGTTGTCGAAGCATACGTTCGCTAGAGAAAGAATTTTATGTGTCAATTGGGACAATTCAAAAGGTCGTTCTTAAGAAACTGCAATATCAGAAGGTGTTTACACAGTGTGTACCACGGATGTTGACCGATCACCAACAAGAGGATCGCATAGGATGGTGTTTGAACCATTTGCTGCGCTACACAGTGGAGGTGATGCATTTCTCTCCCGCATAGTGGCAGGCGATGAATCCTAGTGTCACCACTTTGAGCGAAGCAGCAAAAGAGAGAGCATGCAATGGAAGCATGCTGGATCACCAAAAGCCAAAAAAATTCAAGTTACAGGTTTCCGCTGGTAAAGTTAGGCTGAGCGCATTTTTTGACCATGAAGGGCTATTGTTGGCCGACTTTAAAGAACCTGGTGTCAACGTAAACTCTACCCAATACGTGCAAACACTAGGCAAGCTGCAAAAAGACATCAAGAAAAAACGACCTGCATGCTTCGTCGCGATGTGATTTTGTTGCACGATAATGCTCGTCCGCATGTCGCAAAGATTGTGCAGGAAGCATTAGCAAGAAAGAAGTGGGAAATTCTGCAACATAAAGCTTATAGTCCTGATTTGTCACCATGTTATTATCATTTGTTCGGACCTCTTAAAACAAAACCTCTCAAGGGGCAAAGATTTCACACAGATGCAGACGTAATTAACGCGGTAAACACTTGGTTTAGTGAGCAACTACAATCCTTTTTTTCGGACTGTATTCGCCGCCTACCTAAGCAAAGGGATGCTTGCCTGAATGCCTACGGCGACTTCTTTTGACCAACGCATGGTGCATAATTCATTCAAAATGATGCTTTGTTTAATTCTACCACACTTATTAATGTTTCTTTCATGCTTTTGCAATAAAGCCATTCGAACGGGTTCCAAATGAACGTCCTTAATATTACACAAAGACCGTGTGGACTTTGTAAGGCAAGAATAAGTGGCGGAGACGAAGAATAGAAAATCAGATGTCGATTTTAATATCTGACGTCATTAATACTGCTGCTTTTTATTACTGCAGGCAATAATGTACGTGGCGCTAAGTAAGTAAAGCACCCCTTTAGACAAGTTAAGCTACATTGGCCATTTTATAGACACATGGGAACTCAATGGGTAGTGTGGTCAGTACCACCGACTTTACTTCCTCAGATATTTCCTGGTATTCTTTTTGGGCTGGGTCCACCTGGAGACAAATTAAATTATGACCCACTGCGATGCGGATCGAATCCTTGAGCACCGTGCGGCAGGCAATATTTCCACTTCTCAGTTCTGGATGTGGAATACCACTGTATTCATCAGCTGCTTCAGGTTCGCAATACGAAAAATTATATAACTAATACAGTTTTCCCATGCATCTCATTACCAGTTTAGTGTTGAATACAGGTGTTTGTGTTTGTGGACAGGCTTGTCTATTAACAAGTAGGATCGACAAATAGGTCTAGTATAGAAGACTACAGCTGCATGTTAATCACACATCAGACTGCAGCAACAGATGTCGTCCACAGGATTGGATCTCTCCTGTATGTAAAGTATATATAATCGGAGATCGACCGACATTGATATTTCACATTGTCACTCCAAAATCGCGTGCCTCATCAGACTAGGTTTTGAAAATGTGCTAAACATTGCACCTAAACGTCCTAGATGTGTTAGGACATCAAATGCCATGAATCACACTCCAAATGTATAAATGGTATGGTATGTCTCTTTACCGACGGACCATCTTGGAAGGACAGTCTAGTATTCTGGTTGACTACAGTGAAAAATAACAAAGGTATTGTTAACTTTGCTAAAGTTTACTTTAGCCAAGAGATACGGTATTTATAACGTTAAATCGTGTACTCTAGTTTACTCATGTAGAAAAATAATTTTAAAAATGCAAACTTTTCACAGATGTTTAAATGCGAGAGGATCGACTTCATTGTACCGGGTGTCACCCCACCTTGCTAGGTAGCTTCCCACAGAGCAGTCTGTTGAGAGATCACAACGTATAAACACCGTAGCTCCAGCCACGAACTGGAGTCTCCGAGACATGCGCACTCGTGAAAGAAATGACGCAGTTGGGAAACGATCCCAACATCTTTGAAGCAGAAGGCAGCCACCTTAACCATCTGTGTCAAGTGCCACGTGTTAAATAACCTTAGAATACTGTAGCAGAAATGAGTACAACTGATGCTCAAGTGAAAAAGAATGCACGCAACATATGACAATGCAGCACAACCAAAGAAAGACACATCCAGTTTGACAGATGTGACCAAATATTTTTGTGCAAGAACAAAACACAGAACAAACCAGACACATTTTGCGTTCATTCGTTTTCAACATCAACCCCCCCCCCTCCTTCCCCACCACCACACCCATCCACCCTCCCCCCCCCCCTAATATGGATAATGTCGGTCTCCCTGTCTAAGGAGTTAAGGACGCTGTTCGTAATCCCGTAAACTCACATACAAATCACAACTGCGCGAAATTTGGCAGGGGTTCGCGTCCCGTCGGTTTCTTACGGAAAGGTATGTGAGCCAGTTGTTTAGAAAGCAATGGCAAACTACTGAACGTAAAACTTGCCAAGACATCAACAGCAGCTGAAAAATGCTGGTGTTGACTGCAATGTCCTGTAAATAGGATATTAAACAAAAATATGAATACTGGTTGTTTATGAAGCTGACTTGAATTTCAGTAATTCATTGTGAAGCTATAGAGCCGCATGCTTCGCGCTCCGTAGGTAGTGGGTTCATTTTCTGGCTGCGTCAATGCAGATCGCTCTGCAGAAGGAGTGCGAATAATATATGGTACATACCGATGCAATGAAGCTGGCCATCTTGTTTCTAAATCTGTTTAAACATCATACAAGTCATATGTTTATCTACACGTATCAGTTTAAAATATAAACATTGTCCACAATTAGCACTGCAAATATTTTGACTTGTCCATGGTACAGATGAGATCTCTATGTATCCTTGTGGCTTTGATGACTGTTGCCATTGCATCGCCGGTGGATGAATCTGTGGTGTACAAACGAATTGTTGCTCGTCTTTTTGAAGGCGGTCTCCTTGGAGGCGGTTATGGTGGATTTGAAGGCGGTCTCCTTGGAGGAGGTAGTGATGGATTTTAAGGTGGTCTTATTGGACGTGGCATTACCAGCGATGTAACAGGAAAATCATCCCAACAGTAAGTGCCTCTTATATTCTAAGCCATGTTGATTTAGTTGAAATTTGCTCTATGATGACGTACTAGCACATTTCATTGGCACCTTGCCGTCTTGACAGACAATAGTTTGTGCTTTAAAAAGGCATAATAACTTTTAACTATGGCAGTAGCGAGTGTGACTGATAAGGTCAATTTGCGCTGTAAATGTCCGTTCACAGTGGGTGCATGTGAACACGTGGTCATTTCCACCATCATGCACCATCTTACGTCTCAAACGCTTGGTGTGTGACTTTTCTGCAATAATTTTCTCCTTTGACTTTATTCCATTTCTGATATTTGCCCTCCATGCAACGCGTTCAGCGGCGACTTGCTCCCAATGTGCATTATCAATGCCTGTATCAATCATGTCCCGCTTACACACATCTTTGTATCGTAGTAGAGGCCGACCCTGAGATCTAGGGATAGTTTGCTATTTACCACTGATCCTAGATATGTAAAATGGTCTACTATCTCTAGTTCGGCGTCATCAATAAAGATTGATGGTACCCCATGTGCACCTTGTGACATAATCTGTGTCTTCTTTTTGCTAATTGTTAAACCAAATTCAGAACAAGCATTGGAGAATGCAGATAGTAGACATTGCAAATCTTCCTCAGAGTGGGTCGTAACTGCAGCATCATCTGCAAAAAGCAACTCTCTGATCAGTACCCTCCTAATTTTGGTCTTAGCCTTCAATCTCTGAGCATTGCAGAGGCCGCCATCTGAGCGTGAGTGAATGTATATACCACGTTCCTGATCACGAAATGCATATTTCAGTAGAAGTGAAAAGTATATTCCAAAGAGGGTGGGAGCTAGTACACAACCTTGCTTAACTCCACTCTTGATTTCAAATTCTTCAGAAGTCTCTCGCTTTGATTCCGAGACCAGTTAAGACCAGGGATGGAGTTATTGCCTCTCCATAGCACAAAGCCTGGGCTAAAATATAGAGATCATGTGTTGCCCATGCAGCATGATCCCTCTCTCGGCCTGCCTAGTTCACTCCAGAGGAAAGGTAACACCCCTACATCTGGAACAAGACAAGCTGCAGAAGCTGCCGGATCAGCAAAGCAATGCTCTAACTGTCCGCCTGTCGGAGCTTCGATCCTAGACCAGTCGCCAACCAAGGCTTAGGGCCTGGTCTGCCCTGCCATGACAATTTTGTCTTTAGATTGCATTTCCTCGCACCAGGGTAAGGCTTGTACCCTCCCAATTGCGCTCTTCCGCCCGAAGCCGTTGGCACAATGTGGGGTGTCGGGTTTGGTAAGCGCCGCCCAACGTTCGGCGCTAACAGAAACCAGGTAGTACCGTCTACTGTTATACGGTGGCTCAGTCATATCTGACTAAGACCTGACACCTCACTAGACACTAGCACATTTGATTAGAAAAGAATTGTATAAGACAGTATATATCTGGATTATATAGAAACAGACACTGGGTTCTCTTGTCGTTTCTTTTATGTTTGTTCCATGAAAATAATAAAACTTTATCGGTAAACTCTGAACCTCTGGGAGCCGCAACAGCGCAGCAGCTAACCTGGTGCATGCTGTATCGATGGTCAGGTGTTCGAGTAATTTTAAAATTGATCCTGTTTCCATTTCACCGCAATCTGAAATAATATATAATTAAGGATGATGCTAGAACCATATTTATATACAACAATTGGCACTACAAGTCCGATATGGTCAATGTCACGCCCGCCGCCTTCAGTTCCCACGCTGGCTGGACCTGGGAGTCCGGAACAAACATGTCCTGCAATTAACAATGCACATATTATGCCATGGCCGTGTTACAGATGAGATCTCCTCGTGTACTTGTGGTTTGATAACTGATGCCATTGCATCGCCAGTAAGTTAATCTTTGAAGGTCAACATACGGATATTGCTGACTTTCTTGAAGGAAGTTAGGCTGTTGAAAACAAAAAATCAGTTTTTGCCTGTGTGGACCTGGGAGTCCAAATCAATAACTGATGCAGAGTAACACACATCAAGTTGATATTGTGATCTACATTAATGGGTCAGAAGTGAGAAACATATTTGGTGTTTGGAGTTTCATTGCGAAGGCTAATAGACCATGATTGAAAAAGAAAGAGAGTCTGGAATATGAGACTATGACTACCAGCATGCGAATGGAGGTGGAAGCAGTAACAGAGGCATTTCGTTGTTTAGAGGTGACCACTGCAACACACATTGTATTCATTGCAGACTCAAAGAGTATGCCGAGTAAGGTGGGGAAAGGAATAGTTCGTGTGGAATGGATCATCTCCGTTCAGAGGTCGCAGATTGCGAAAATAGTATGGATTGTTTGCCCATGCCAACCAGGAGTGCGAGGGAAAGAAAAGGCTGACAGGCTGGCAGGGAATGCACCTCTTGGTGGTAGTTTACCTAGGGACAAGGGAGAGGTGGTCGTGCGTTGTTTGAACAGTTGGATAATGTGGGTAAACAGATTGAGAACCCGTATGTGGACAGAAAGAGATTGCCGAGAATCTCATTTTGATGAAGTTAGTGTCAATTATACTATTATGGGTTATCTACCTGTTTGAACGTTCTCATAATCTTCCTCTGTCTACCCTTGCCTCTATTGCCTATAAGGCCAGTTTCTATTTCACTTTTTCTGTTGATATGTCCTACAAATTTCATTTGTCTGTTCCTCATGGTTTTGATAAGTGACCGAGTTACACCGTACCTGTCAACCACTCAGCGCTTGCTTTCTTCCATGTCCATAATAGTCTCTATATTCTTTTAAAAAACAAATCCCAAACTCAGTTGCTTCGTATTTCTTTACCATTCCTCAATCACAGTAAAGTATTCCCGTGCGCAGATATACTAATATATGTTGATATACATTATTATTTCACAGTTTATGTAAATGAATATTGGAAGAATTTACATATTTTTATTGTTAATCATATGCAAACAGAAGCGTATACATTATTGTAAATTACATGATATAGTAGTGCGCGAAAGCTTTTTTGGTTATAATGCTTTTATTTGATGTTTCAGAAAACAGAAAAATGCAAAAAAGACCAACTAAAAAGATGACAGACAAAAGAAGTCTTCTTTAACTGTACTAGACCATTCGATTGTGGTCGCTAATACAAAATACAAAATACATAATTCAAAGTTGTGTTGTGCGTTTCTTATTGCTCTTCCCAAACAGATATAATGCAAGCTATGTACAAGTGAGAATTTTTGCACTAAATACACATCACTTATCTGTGAAAAGTTAGCAGTTATACATTTAACTAAAAGAAATCATGAATAGCCACACTTAGTGTTGTAAATATGTTAAATGGGGACAAGAAACAAAGTAACAGTTAACTTGTTTTGAAATATCAATATTATAAATCTCAAACAATTAAAATCAATCAATCAATCATGTGCCATGCCGGAAAGTGTGGGCGGTCATGACTCGAAATTTCACTCGATCATGAGCGTCGTGGATCATCTCAGTAATCCTGTCTCGTCCATGCCATGTGGCCAAGCCATCCAGGTATTTTCCTCTCGGTCTTCCTCTTGGTCTGTTCCCTTCTGTCTTGCCTCGCAAGGTTAAATTGCTAATAAATGAAGGAGAGCGCACACATAAACAAACTCAAACAGAATGCGTGACAGAGAGAAAGAGGAATGGGAGGGGAGATAGATAGATAGATACATAGAGAGAGAGAGAGAGTGAGAGAGAGAATGAGAGAGAGAGAGAGAGAGGGGGGGGGGAGAGAGAGAGAGAGAGAGAGAGAGAGAGAGAGAGAGAGAGAGAGAGAGAGAGAGAGAGAGAGAGAGAGAGGTTCTATTGTTTTAAATAACAACAATGAACGATTTCAGCACATGAACTTGCAGACAGTGCTAAAGATCGAAAATTGTAAACGATCATGATCCCCAATATTTGTTTGAGAAGGGCTAACGTATAATACATCGCACCACACCACACAACACCACACTACACCGCACCACACCACACCACACCACACTACACCACACCACACCACACAACACCACACCACACCACACCACACCACACCACACTACACACCACACTACACCACACTACACCACACCACACCACACCACACCACACCACACCACACCACACCGCACCACACCGCACCACACCACACAACACCACACCGCACCGCACCGCACCACACCACACAACACCACACTACACTACACTACTGGTCTACACATATTTTGTTGCCTTAAATGTTATGACTGTATTTAAGTAATTTTCTGTTGCTGATCACAAGAAAATGTAACCATATCTGTTATATTAGCTCTAATTTCTGTGATAACTAAGAATGATCTTCTGCTGTTTCATCCTCTAGCAGTAAATGCGAAATCTGTGTGAAAATTGGAACTGGTATGTCATCTCCATGTGGAAAAGGTCGTCTAGCAGAATCTAAATCTTGATATTCCCATTGTTTGTGATTTGTCCCCATTAACTACCTTAAAATTGGCAACACAGAGTTTCTGATGGAAATTTCAGTGAATTAAGTCCCATTCAGTGTAAGAGCAGCTTCGAGCTATTCTAGATTAGCTGCAGAATCTTGCCTGTTGATTCTGAGTCCAAGCTCGCCC
This sequence comes from Cepaea nemoralis, assembly GCA_014155875.1. NCBI lineage: Eukaryota > Metazoa > Mollusca > Gastropoda > Stylommatophora > Helicidae > Cepaea > Cepaea nemoralis. The sequence goes on along the minus strand of JACEFZ010008998.1, from coordinate 400,524 downwards.
CACAGATGTTCTATATGGGACATGTCTGCTAACAGGGCAGGCCAATCAATCGTCACAATGTCCTGCTGCTGTAGATATTGCCGCGTAATCAAGCCGTGTGCGCAAATGCGTTATCTTGTTGGAAAAGCTGCAAGTCTGGATAACATGTGAACGCAGAAGCAACGTGAATGATTTGAGTGGGAGGTAACTCATGTCTAGACTGAATCACCATACATTTCTAACGACGTTATCTACCATTACAATTATGGTGACAATTGTATGCTTCGTGCACCAGGAAGTGAGGGATGCCTTCACTGACAACAGGAGAGTAATAGACAAATAACGATTGATATAAGGCGAGGGAGACAAAAAGAGACACTGCTAGTTAGCAAGTCAAAGAGACGGAGAGAGATTAAAAGAAGCAAGTAAAGAAGTAACAATTCTCATTAGCTGAAACGTGTGAAACAGGGAACGAATTATATGGGAGGTAATCTATAACAGGGCACACAGGTTGAACCGTGGTTTTATTGAAAGAAGAGTGTCCCTGTTCTTCCAGGTCGAGCCAGCATGAAATGGGTACTAGAAATGTTTTGGGAAGTAAAGAGAACCAGAGTGATATTAACCACATCACCCATGGAGTGTCGATTGATCTATAAACTATGAGGTCAGACCCAGGTTTTCAATACGGTTTGGGAACAGGTCTTTTAGTTTAACGTTACGTATATCACTCTGTGTGCAAACACAAGGTATAGCACTATCCAGTGACAACTATGGGGAGCTGGAACATCAACTATTTATCCCCACGGCGCTTGAAGGTAAATGTTGAAGATAATTATGACGAGTGTCTTCTTCTTCTTCTTCTTCTTCTTCTTCTTCTTCTTCTTCTTCTTCTTCTTCTTTCTTCCTTCTTTCTACTTCCTTTCTCCCTCCTCCTTCTGCCTTTCCTAATTCCCCCTTCCTATTTCTTTCTTTCTTTCTTTCTTTCTTTCTTTCTTCTTTTTCTTCTTCTTCTTCTTCTTCTTCTTCTTCTTCTTCTTCTTCTTCTTCTTCTTCTTCTTCTTCTTCTTCTTTCTTCCTTCTTTCTACTTCCTTTCTCCCTCCTCCTTCTGCCTTTCCTAATTCCCCCTTCCTCTTTCTTTCTTTCTTTCTTTCTTTCTTTCTTTCTTTCTTTCTTTCTTTCTTTCTTTCTTCTTCTTCTTCTTCTTCTTCTTCTTCTTCTTCTTCTTCTTCTTCTTCTTCTTCTTCTTCTTCTTCTTCTTTTTCTTCTTCTTCTTTCTTCTTTCTTCCTTCTTTTATCTTCCTTTCTCCCTCCTCCTTCCGCCTTCCTAATTCCCCCTTCATCTTTCTTTCTTTCTTTCTTTCTTTCTTTCTTTCTTTCTTTCTTTCTTTCTTTCTTTCTTTCCTTCTTTTTTTCTTTCTTTCTTTCTTTCTTCTTTCTTTCTTTCTTTCTTTCTTCTTCTTCTTCTTCTTCTTCTTCTTCTTCTTCTTCTTCTTCTTCTTCTTCTTCTTCTGCTTATTATTATTATTATTATTATTATTATTATTATTGTTCGTTTTCGTTCATCTTTAGACGTCAATAGAATAAATGCAAAGAAAGCAGCAGTAATGATACAACCATAGAGTTTTGAAGATTATCTGTAAATCTATCTCCACTTGATAGAAATTGCAATCCTTCCTTAAAGTCAGTTAGTTGTATATTTTGTCAGTTTTGAAATATGTATTGTGATGTTTTACATCAGTTGGTCAATTTAAGTGAAATTATTTTGCTTGTCATGTGAATTGTGATGTCTTACACAAGTGGACCAACACCTGCAATGTATAAACATTGCCCCAACTAGTTAGACGTTTTAGACAGATCTGTGTGTAAATCAACGAACACGACAAAGAAAATTGGTAAGCTGTACTGGCATACAGTTACAAGTGACGATTTGGGCGTTGCGGAGATGAGCCTTTCTCAACACACACGAAATAAATATACACAGATAAATTTGCATACAAATGCGCCAAAGTTATTTTTTTAAAGTGCGGAATCAGTTTCCTGCTAAGGGTGTGTGATTTGACAGGGTCATCACATTTTGTATACCTGAGTGCACAGAAGAATAGATGGACAATCTTTCCCTCACTTAGCAGACGACTAGCCCATGCACCGAATCCTCTTCCGACCGTGCATATGACATTATCAGTGCAGTTCCCTATTAACATCACTAAGGCGACAACTACAAAAGTTACTGAGCTGATGTTAACCGTGTCCGATGTCCTCTGTACAATGATGTACTTTGGTACATAAATCTATCACTGTCTATGATCGATGATCGTATGTTCCATCTATCTTGACGTCTCTTACAAGTCGATGATCGGTTGTCGATGTACTCATCATATGAATGGCATCGTCACTTATATCTGACACCAGAAACTAGGATGCTTAAAAATGCCATAAACAGGCAGTAGTGAGAATAAATACTTTTCCTCATATGGCCATTATTCACAGAGAAGACATACATACAAACTATTCTATATTGAAGAAGCAGCTATTAGAAGACACAATACACAAAGGAGTTGAGTTGCGTTAAGAGCCGAAATCACTGCACTCAGGACATTCCCATACGTCCTCCGCCCCCTCGTTTAACAGCCAGCGAAGAGTCAGGCTAATAATCGTTCCCACTGCTATCTGATAAAAAGTTATCCTGGTCTTCCCTCTCAGTTTTGAGATTCTACCAGAACCACTCCTGCCGATCCCCAGAAATCTCACTCTTTCAACATATGGGTTCTCAGTCTGTTCCTCCATTTTCTCCATCTGGTCCCACAGGCGCACGACCAATTTCCGCTTGTCCATAGGCAATCTACCACCAAGAAGTGCATTCCCTGCTAGTTATCAGCCTGTTCATTCCACCGCACCCCCGCATGATCAGGGCAAAATATCTATACAATTCTCACAATCTGTGACCTCAGAAGCGACGATAACCATTCCACGCGAAACATTTCTTTCTCCACCTTACCAAGCATACTCGTTGAATCCGTAATCAATACAGTGTGTGTTGCAGTAGTCTCCTCCAGCTAACGGAATGCCGCTGTTACTGCCTCCACCTCCATTCTCATGCTGGAGGTCGTAGTCTCATATGCAAGACTCTCCTTTTTCAAGACTCGTCCATTAGTCATTGCAATAAAACCCCAACCACTACGTCTGTTTCTCACCACTGACCCATCGGTATAGATGACTATGTCACCTTGATGTGTGTTACTCTGGATCAGTTGTGGCATTTCAAACTCAGTGCGGCCCGCTGCCCATGCCCAGCACACACGACCCAGTGTTATTATTACATTGTGCCAGTCCGTCATGTCTTCTGGATCTTTAACCCTCTCTTTTTCACGTTTGATGGTCTCTAGATCACTCACCTGACGTATAGAAAGTTCCGCATGTGTCATCCAGGACCTGCCTCGTCTTAGTCTATGACCCTTGACTATATCCATAGCTGCTTGCAGCGGGTGATCACTATCTGCAACAACTCTCAGCTACTATTTTGCCTGAAGGATCCTATGCCTATCCGTCATTGTTGGTAGCGCCAGGATATGCCTCATGCATATAATTGGTGTGTCCTTTGTGCACCCCATTATTACCTGCATGGCAGCATTTTTTATGCGCTCCAACCTTTCAAGCTGGATCTTTGATATTGTCAGCAGCCCCAAACCATACTCAATGACATAAATTATTAACTGCTGAAAGTGCCTGTACAGCATCCTCTGATCTACCACGGTTGCTGCCAAAGCCCTGAATGCATTAAGTCCCCTACGAACCTTCACCACCAAAGCTTCCACATGATCCTTAAAAGACAAACACCTGTCAAAGGTTATACCCAAATACTTCAATTTACTCTCTCGACTAAGAAGACATATATTCAACATAATACCTGGGACATCTGCCTTGACGATCCGGCTATCCAGGGAGTACCACACAACCGATGCCTTGTCTGGGTTATAACGGCCCCTGCGTCCCTGCACCTTTCTGCCACTCTATTTACTGCCACCTGTAAGTCTTTCGCAAAACTGGCCCTTCTCTGCGTTGGTCCACCTGTCTGTACACCAGCACATCATCTGCGAATGTCAAGATTCTACCAACACCTGGTGTCTCAATAGCTGCGATTTTACCGGTGTAGACATTAAAGAGCACTGGGGACAAAGCAGATCCCTGCGGCAACCCAGATGTAATAGTACAGGGGTCAGAAGTCCAGAAACCCATGCGCAGTGCAACCTTACGCTCATAAAGGACTGCCGCAACCCATCTATCAAGGCAAGGGCAGACCTGCATGTGTGTATTAACCGATCATTCCTAGCCCTGTTATACGCATCCTCCAGGTCAAGCGCTACCGCCACTGTCTCCTGTTTATCCTGGAAGCCTTCGTAGACATCAAATGCAAAAGTTGCAGCATTGGCCCAGGTGTCCTTTCCAGGCTGGTAGCTCCCGAGTCTTTGGGGAAACAGATTCCGACTTTCCAAATGTTGCAGGAGCCTTAGTGCTACTATCTTTTCGAGGACTTTGCCGTACGTGTTTTGCAGGGTTATGATTCGGTATCCATTAAGTCTGGAGTGATCCTTCCCTGGCTTTGGGAGTGGGACCAGGTAGCTACGCAGCCAATCGTGCGGTATTTCCGCCGTATTGATTCTTAGGTTGAAACAAAGAGCCAAGTCTTCCAAGTCCCCATCATTTATGTTACTCATATGGGAGTACCTCACCTCATCCGGACATGACACTGTGTCTTTAGCCCGCTTCAGTACCTGTCTAATATCCTTCACTTTAATCTCACAGTCCTCCTTCCTAGTGACCCGTCTCAGTTCTTAATACTTTGAAAACACAAGTTAGCCCATTGTTATGTTCGCCTCTCTGTCACTCTTTCTCTCTGTCCTTGTCTCGTTGTCTGTATGTCTGTCACTTTGTCTGTGTATCGTCAAGTCTCTCTGTTTGTCTCTCTGTTTCTGTGTTTGTGTTAAGTATCTCTGTCTGCCTCTCGTTATCTCTATATGTCGTTCTTTTTATGTCTTTCGGTCTCTCTGCCTGTCTCTTTGTCTGTCGCTCGTTATGTCTCTATATCTGTCTCTCTTTCTATCCCTATACCTCCTTCTCTGTATGTCTATCACTCTGTTTCTCTCTCTCTCTCTCCCTCCCCTCTCTCTCTCTCTCTCTCTCTCTCTCTCTCTCTCTCTCCCACTCCCTCCCTATCTGTAGTACTAATTGTACTGCTCGTAAATGCCAATCTTCATGTTATATAATACCACTTTGGACTTTAAAACAAGTCGCTTAAATGTCGACAGGGTCGACTTCATTGCACCAGATTTTTATCCCATATGGCTAGGCCTCTTTCCGCAGCGCGGAAAGCGTCGCACAAAGCGTGAACACCGTAGCTCTAGCGACGACCCACAGGAGCCTCCATAGTTCTAGCGACGACCCACAGGAGCCTCCTAAAAATTTCACTCGTGAACCGAAGGACATGGCCCGGAATCGAAACCACAACCTTCGGAACCAAGTCTCCGTGGCGAAGTGGTCAAGCCGTTTCCCTCGGATTGTGTCTCCGTGAGTTCCTAAATATAGTTAGAATGTGAACTGTGACGCTTACGTGTTGAAGTCGTTTCTAAGCTGTGAACAGTTTGAAGTTGTCATATGTTGTCTCTGTTTATCGAGCTAGTACAATCAATTTCAGTTAGGCAACAGCATGGCATGATCCACAACTCTGATGATCGAGTGAGTTTGCAAAACATGACCAACCACGCTTATCGGCATGTTACATGATGGATGGATGGATGGATATACTCCATTTTCAACACTTTGTCTGTTTACTTGTTTCACAATGTACAGTACCCTTTACTGAATGTCTGCCGAAATAACTCATTGGCACTTTCCGTTTGGTACATTGTGCTTCAAAAAGGCTTAATAACAACAACCCATGGTAGTGGCGAGTGTGGGTGATAAGGAAAATTCGTGCTGTAAATGTTTGTCCACAGTTGCCTTTGTTTTTCCAAACTGGGATAATTATGGCGTTTCCCCAGTCTCATGGTGTCTGTTGTTCTACCCAAACATGGTTGAATAGTCTATGTAGCCGTGCTGTTCCTACTTCTATTGCAGCTTTAATTAGTTCATTTTTCACAATGCCAAACCTTGACAATGACAGAAAAAGAGAAAAGAAAAGTCACAACAACAGAAATGAGATTCCTGAGAAAAATACTCAACGTATCAAGAAGAGATAAGATCAGAAATAAGAAATCAGGACTAAAGTCGGGGTTACAGCAGCACTAGAATTTATTAGAAAGCAGCAAGTCAAATGGTTTGACCGTGCAAGTGGGTTACCAACTAACAGTATACCACAACAAGCAATGATGCACAGACCAGAGGGAAACAGAGGAAGAGGCCGACCACGTAAACTATGGGTGCAGGGAATAACAGAGTACATGGGAATATCGATACATGAAGCCCATAAGCGGGCACTCTCCCGTTGTTTATACTTCACCTCTACACCACAAGATACAAGAGGAACATAATTAGATGAGATGAGATAAAGGCCACCATCTGAGCGTGAGTGAATGTATATACCGGCACCCTGATCACGAAAGGCATATTACATTAGAAGTGAACAATATATTCCAAAGAGGGTGCGATCAAGTACACAACCTTGCTTACTCCACTCTGGATTTCAAACTCTTCTGACGTTGCACCATCAAATTTGATTATATCCTTCATGCCTGTTGGCAACGATTCCACAATATACAGAAGAGTTAGTGGGCAGCCAATCTTCTTTAATGCCTTGAACAGACCCTCACGACTGACCAAATCAAATGAATTTGTGAGGTCGATGAAGGCAATAAACAGTGGTTGATTTTGTTCCCGGCATGTTTCTTGCATTTGCCGCAGTGAGAATATCATATCAATGGTAGACCGGTTCTGTCAGAAGCCACACTGTAATTCTGGGTAGACTTGATCTCCTAGGACTGGAAGTCTGCGCAGAACAATTCTGGCAAATACTTTCCCAATAGTACACAGAAGAGACATACCCCTACAGTCGTTACAGTCGCTCCGATCGCCCTTGTTCATGTACAGCGTTATGATACATGAATCTTTGAAATCTTGTGGGACTTGATCTTCTCCCCAGAATAGCTGGTGGATCTGTAGAGTGAGTTTGTCTTGCCCACTCCTGTTAACCTCTATTTGAATCCCATCCTTACCTGTTGCATTGCCAGATGCAAGTTCATTTATAGTACACTTAACTTCTGTTATGGTGGGAATTGTGTTTAGGTGGTCAAAAATTGGCAGGACCTCTATGGCGTTGAGGGCATCATCCGCTAGTTTGGTCTCACTTGAGTAAAGCTCCAAAGAGTGCTCTACCCATCTATCCATCTACTGTTTCTTATCGGTGATGATTTCTCCAGTCAATGTTTTCAGTGGTGCACTTCTTTTGATCATTGGACCACGGGCTTTCTTTATCCCTTCATACATGCTTCTGAGGTTTCCCTTATCACTTGCGATTTGAATGGACTCACATTCACTGGAACTATTAGTGTTGGAACTCTTCGCTGGCTGCTGAGAATGGGGACGGAGCGCTTATGGGTATGTCTCGAATGCTGTGATGTCGGTTTAGGAAGCCTTTTGCACATCCTTCCTGGTTTCGTAAGAGAGCTATCTTCTTTTTATTAATCAAGGGCTGCGGTGTCTGGCTGTTTGCCGCAAACCAGTCCTGCCTCTTGTGATCCACAGTGCCGTAAACCCCTACCGCAGTTTTATAACGAGTTTCCTTAAGTTTACCTCACTTTTCACTTACTGTACAATTCTCTGATGTATCAGTATCAGTGAACGCGTTTTCAAGTTGCTGTTGAAACTCAAAGCACTTTTCGTGATCGTGAGTGTTAATAATATTAATCCTGGGGTTAGATTTATGTTTAGCTGTGTAGATTCTCTTTGGTCTCAGTCTAACTCTTGCAACAACCAAAGAATGATCCGTATCACAGTCAGCACTGCGGTAACCTCGAGTTAATGATGTATGGTTCAGATGTTGTCTCCGTGTGATGATGAAGTCCTGATGATGCCAATGGCCGGATCTTGGATGTTTCTATGTGACCTTATACAGCTCTTTTGCTTTAAAAAAGGAGGTTATAATACATAGGTCATTTTCGGTGCAATGCTCCAGTAGCTTTTGTCCATTTTCATTCATGCGACCGATGATGTATTTTTAAAGGCACACTGGCCATGAACTCGAGTCCTTGCCCACACGAGCATTGAAATCACCGAGCATATAAATGTAGTTAGATTTTGGAACTGCCTTGATCACAGAGTCTAACTCCTCGTAGAACGAATACTTCACATCATCAGAGGAAGCATGTTGTGGTGCATATGAAGTAATAATGGTGGCAAAACCACAAAAGGTTGCCAAGCGCAGGGATAATAGTCTTTCATTACCTCCAGCTGGAATTTCAAACATTCCCAGTAGCAAATTCTTCACTGCAAAGCCCACACCATGTTGCTTTTTGTTTCTGCCTGCCATCTACTCTTCCAAAAAAGGTGTAATTGTTTTTCCTGAAGTGGTGAAGTGCCTGGGGGTTCTTAGCAAAAGCCAATGGGCGACGTTTTGTGCAGGAGAGCCTGGCATATGAAACCACAATATCTAGCTTAAGAATGGAGGTGGAGGCAGTCAGTGCAGCTTTTCGCTGGATGGAGAATATGGTACACACACACACACACACACACATCGTGATTGTAACTGACTCAGAAAGCATGCTGAGTAGGGTGAAGACAGGCAAGCTTCGTGCAGAGTGGCTTGCTTCGCTTCGGAAGTCACGGGTGACAAGCATCGTCTGGATCTTTTCTCCGGGGCATGCTGGTATGCTGGGGAATGAACAGGCGGACAGATTGGCTGGCTCGGCAAAACTTGGTGGAGTATTGATGCATGACAAAGCAGATGTGGTTGCGACCTTGTGGGAGCGTGTGTACACCTCGGAAGAGCAGATGGATCACCATGGTCTGGCAAGAATGCGACAGCGAGGGGTGACGAGGGGATCTGGCCGACGATCAACGCTCAGAGGAAAGTCGAGATGGACATATAATCAGATTCCTACTGGTACTATTAGTGTTGGAACTCTTCGCTGGCTGCTGAGGATGGGGACGGAGCGCTTATGGGAATGCCCCGAATGCAGTGATATCGGTTCCTAAACCAATCAATCAATTGATTTCCCTGAGTGATCCTTCCTTAGCGAGGCGAGACTCCTCCAGCCAGCAATATCAATGTTAAGACGTTTGAGTTTGGCATCAATCACAGCCGTTTTTCTCACATCGTTAATATTCGTCAAGTCAGTGGAAAATCCTGGAAACGTGGTTCTTATGTTCCAGGTTGCCAGCCGTAGCTTGAGGTTTCTATTTTTTAAATTTTTATTAATGCTAGGTGCATTCATTTTACAGCCTGCGATTCAGATTTTGTCCTAGCCCCAAGCGCCCTCTGAAGCAGACAGGCTGTGGCGGATCAGCACCCTATTGGCCGGAGGCTGCCCAGCTTGATGCGCGCTGTAGCTGATCAGTGACACATGTAGATGTCTCCCACCGTCAGAAGCAACCGGTGGCGCCACATGTCTACGCCAGTTGACAAGGACTTATAACCCGTAAATATTACCTCTCGCTTTGATTTTGAGACCCGTTAATACCAGGGATGGAATGTTTGCCTCTCCATAGCACAAAGCCTATGCTAAAATATAGAGACCATCTGTTGCCCATACAGCATGATCCCTCTCTCGGCCTGCCTAGTTTACTCCAGAGGAAAGGTAACACCTATACATCTGGAACAAGGCAAGCTGCAGAAGCTGTCGGATCAGCAAAGCAATGCTCTAACTTCCACCTGTACGAGCTTCGATCCTAGACCAGCGGCCAAACAAGGCTTAGGGCCAGGTCTGCCTGACCATGACATCTTGTCTTTAAGTTACATTTCCTCGCACCATGATAAGGCTTGTACCCCAACCCCTTCCCCACAATTGCGCTTTTCCGCCCGAAGGCGTTTGTACAATATGGGGTGTCGGGTTTGGTAAGCGCCTCCCAACATTCGGCGCTAACAGAAAGCAGGTAGTACCGTCTACTGTCATACGGTAGCTCAGTCATATCTGGCTAAGACCTGACACTAAATAACACTTATCTGCTAAACTAAGGTTATTTTAGGCAATGTGAATACTATGCTTTCATAATATCCGTCCATTTCTGGAGTGAACCATGCTATAGCCAATAACATTGGGACGTTCAATGGTCTGCTGTAAATGAAGCGTATGGCTTCATAATGAGTTATGACTAGGCGATAGTAAGGAACACACAAATTATACTTGCAGATACAATTGAAGGCAACAAACCTTAAGAGGCATGGTTACACATAGACACCTCTCCAGGGTGATAAACGCGGTGATACAGCTGGTGACACGTGTAAATGTGACGTGCACCCAGGCTCCCGTCAAATACTGAAACTCTATTGGCTCGAAGGGCAAGTCTAGGCGATTAAAGGCTGGAGCGTAACAGATGCCTGTCCATATTACAGGTAGTAGGCATCCCATGTCAGAAACGGACAAACCTTAGAGATTAGATAGAATAAAATTATATGTTTTAAATATTGAAAAATCTATCAACTCTAAAACATACATTCACACACACACACACACATACACACACATACACGCGCACGCACGCATGCATGCACGCACGCACGCACACAACTGGCACACACACAACTTGCACACACACACACAACTAATGCACACATACACACAATTGGCGCACACACACAACTGGCGCACACACACACACATACACAACTGGCGCACACACACACAACTCGCACATACACACAACTGGCACCCACATACACACAATTGGCGCGCACACACACTCACACACACAACTAGCGCACACACACACACAACTCGCACACACACACACAACTGTCGCACACACACACAACTGGCGCACACACACACACACACACACACAAATGCCACACACACACACACAACTGGAGCACACACACACACACATACACAACTGCGCACACATACACACAACTCGCGCACACACACAACTGGCACACACACACAACTGGTGCGCACACACACTCACACACATAACTGTCGCGCGCACGCACACACACACACACACACAACTCACACACACACACAACTGTGGCACACACAACTGGCACACACACGCACAGCTGGTGCACACACACACACACACACACACACACACACACACACACACACTCACACACAACTGGCGCACACATTTGCAATCTTATTAAAAACCATACTGAATGGAAAAGTCGCTCATGAGAGAAAGACACATTCAGCAAAATGGCGGCGTGGACAACATAGGTCGAGAGTTGTTGTCAACTCCATTCTGGAGACGGAACCTCATTTACTGATTTTCCTTTCTTGAATTGTACATGTGCTTACTGAAATATGAGGCACATCAAAAACATAGATCGTCAGTCTGTTAATCAGAATATGCAACCAACATGGTTTTCAACTTCGAAAGGCTAAACGTCTGATTTGCTATTTATTGATCAGTGGGAAATCTGGCACTCTCGATATTTGTACAGCGTTAGTAAATAATTAGTGTCAACATTCGTACTACCACAACACTGTCAGAAAACTTACCCAACAAGCTTATATTCACTACGTCTTTAAATCCTGTCTTCAGAAAACAGATAATATTAATGATATTTGTCACAATGCCAAAACAGGAAATGATCTCAGTTAGGACAGCAATAAAGATCCACTGGAAGATGTCCCTGGTGTTATCGCTGATTAAACTATGGTATAAATACTGCACAATAATGTCAGTAGTCGTATCGGAATTCACAAATGAATTGTTAAGTCCAGTTCTTGTGCTCCTCTGTTTACGGAGCAAACTGTATGTGCACCAGCTGATTACGGGCAAGGGTTTTTCCCTAAAATATACACAATAGTCGTCAGCCAAATATAGCACAGTTGATTATTTGGTTGTTTCGGGATTTCAAATTTAAATATTGAGCACAACCCACTACTGGCAACGCTGATCGCATTCTGATATGAACCTAAGGCCTATCCACGTCAATATGGAAGCACTATACTCGAGTTTCGCTCTCGTTTGAGCTCGTCAGTAGTGCATATACCTGACCGAAAACAAGCCCCGGATCACGCATGTGAAGCGGGTGTGTAACCACGCGGCACACACTGGACACGCCAAATTATCACAACAGAACACAAACGTTACCCATCGTAGGCTATGCTCAAGATTGCCCAATCGCCGCGACTGACGTCCGTCAATCGATGGGACCCGAACGATCAGGACTTCTCACTGGCAAGGAACACCAGGCCTCCTAACATCCAGTGAGCAATAATCAAATTGATTATTTGGTTGTTTCGGGATTTCAAATTTAAATATTGAGCACAACCCACTACTGGCAACGCTGATCGCATTCTGGTATGAACCTAAGGCCTATCCACGTCAATATGGAAGCACTATACTCGAGTTTCGCTCTCGTTTGAGCTCGTCAGTAGTGCATATCCCTGACCGGATCCGGAAACAAGCCCCGGATCACGCATGTGAAGCGGGTGTGTAACCACGCGGCACACACTGGACACGCCAAATTATCACAACAGAACACAAACGTTACCCATCGTAGGCTATGCTCAAGATTGCCCAATCGCCGCGACTGACGTCCGTCAATCGATGGGACTCGAACGATCAGGACTTCTCACTGGCAAGGAACACCAGGCCTCCTAACATCCAGTGAGCAATAATCAAATTGATTATTTGGTTGTTTCGGGATTTCAAATTTAAATATTGAGCACAACCCACTACTGGCAACGCTGATCGCATTCTGGTATGAACCTAAGGCCTATCCACGTCAATATGGAAGAACTATACTCGAGTTTCGCTCTCGTTTGAACTCGTCAGTAGTGCATATCCCTGACCGGTTCCGGAAACAAGATGGGACCCGAACGGGCAAGTTAGCACATTGGTGAAAGTGTACCACAGTTGGTCAAAGTATAGCACAGGTAGTCAAAGTATAGCATAGTTAGTCAGAGTAGGGCACAGTTTGTCAAAGTATAACACAATCGGTAAATAGGGATAGCGAACACGATTCTCTATCTCATACTTTTTTTTCGCATATGCTATACAGGACTTCGCTGTCAACATCAGCATCTTTCAGCTAATTGTTGATTTCTTGGCAAGATTACCCTGAGTATTTTGCCCTTACTTTCTGAGCGATCGGCTCACATACCCCGTAAGTTACCAACGCGGCGAAAACAGCTATCGATTCTCGCGCTTGTTAATTCCTCACGAGGATATACGAGATTACGGAGAAAGACGTTAACACCTAGGCCAGGGAGACCGGCCTATCTCATATACCGCTTCAGTAATCAGCAGCGGGCGATATGGAAGCATACCGTCTTGTGTTGAGTTTTAAGAATGGAATGAATGTCGGTCCTTCAGAGAGCAAAGACAAATAATGAACGTAATAATAAATAGTAAATCACAAATATTCAGCAAATGCTGGAGTTGACTGCGACAGGCAACAAGCTGTAATATGATATAGACACGGATCAGAAAGTTATCGATTATTCGCTTGCCCTCCCGCCTCATGTATTTTGAAGAGTGTTTTCAGTAGCCTGTTTCCCCAGTCGTTGGGTCGACCTCTGCCTCTCTCAAACATTGATAAGAGTGTCTTCTATAGCTTGTTTCCCCAGTCGTTGGATCGACCTCTGCCTCTCTCAAACATTGGTAAGAGTGTCTTCTATAGTCTGCTTCCTCAGTCGTTGGATCGACCTCTGCCTCTCTCAAATATTGATAAGAGTGTCTTCTATAGCTTGTTTCTCCAGTCGTTGGATCGACCTCTGCCTCTCTCAAACATTGGTAAGAGTGTCTTCTATAGTCTGCTTCCTCAGTCGTTGGATCGACCTCTGCCTCTCTCAAATATTGATAAGAGTGTCTTCTATAGCTTGTTTCCCCAGTCGTTGGATCGACATCTGCCTCTCTCAAACATTGGTAAGAGTGTCTTCTATAGCTTGTTTCCCCAGTCGTTGGATCGACATCTGCCTCTCTCAAACATTGATAAGAGTGTCTTCTATAGTCTGTATCCCCAGTCGATGGATCGACCTCTGCCTCTCTCAAAGATTGGTAAGAGTGTCTTCTATAGTCTGTTTCCCAAGTCGTTGGATCGACCTCTGCCTCTCAACCATTGGTAAGAGTGTCTTCTATAGTTTTTTTCCCCAGTCGTTGGATCGACCTCTGCCTCTCAAACATTGGTAAGAGTGTCCTCTATAGTCTGTTTCCCCAGTTGTTGGGTCGACCTCCACAGCTTCCCCTAGGAACAATCTCTTCCATTAATGTTCTTTCAAAACCACACCCCATAAAACTTAATGTTCGAGATATGCTATTTTTGTTTACGAGCCAGGTTTCTTCGAAAATTGGGAATATAAAAGAGATTTCCATAACATTTTTGTGGATTTTAAAAAGACTTATGATAGTGTCCATCGGAATAGTCTATGGAATGCTATGCAGGAATTTGGAATACCAAGGAAGTTAATCAACATGACCAGACTATGCATGGAAGATACTTATAATATAGTAACATATAAAGGCAGGAAATCAGACCCTTTCCAAATAACATCTGGCTTGAAACAGGGTGATGCACTATCGCCGCTACTCTTCAATCTGGCTCTAGAGAAAGTTGTGAGGAATGTAAAGGAGGAATGTGATATTGGAGGAACATCCAAGCTGCTTGGTTATGCAAATGATATAGATATTATAGGGCAAAGTGAACAAAAGACATTGGAAATATTGATTCACTTAAAGGAAAAAGCCCAACAAATGGGGCTGGTTATCAACCAAGTTAAGACAGAATATATGGTAATTTCAAGAGACGGAATGGCTAAAAACTATGGTCACATACAAATAGATAATATGACCATTAAAAGAGCGGAAACATACAAATACCTGAGTACAATCTTCAACTGCTCCAACCTCATAAGGGAAGAAATATAAACTAGAATCAACTCTGGAAATAAGATATACTATGCACTACAACATCTACTAAAATCAAATGCGCTATCTCGTAACACCAAAATCACAATATACAAAACACTGATCAGACCAGTTGTGCTGTATGGCTCTGAAACCTGGAGTACAACGAAAGGAGACGAAGCCTTGTTACAAACCTGTGAGAACAAAATTTTAACACGCATCTTTGGACCCATTAGGGATACACAAAGTGGAGAGTGGAAAAGAAGAAGTAACAAAGACATTTATGATCTGTTTAAGTCCCCGCTGATCACTGATATCATGAAGGCTAATAGACTACAATGGCTGGGGCATATAGAAAGAATGGAAGATAATAGGGAAACAAAACTCGCTTACACTCAGGAAATAAATGACCATAGACCCCGAGGTAGACCAAGAAGACGATGGAGAGATAATACATATACAGTCCTACAAGCACTTGGAATCAACGACTGGCAAGAGAAGGTCCACCAGAGAGACGAATGGAGACGGATTGTATCTGCAGCAAAGAACCTCAATGGCTCGGAAAGCTGAAGAAGAAGAAGGTTTCTTCGAGGTTAAGATCTTCTAAAATGTCAGTACTGTTCTTTTTTACCCAATGTATTCTAGCAATTATTTTGCATCATTTAAACATCAGAGAATATATTTTCTTCTGTAATGAATGTGAGATTGTATGTTTCTTTTTGAAAGATGCAGTTTCTCACAAATGTCGCTTGCATTTCTTTGCTGCTGTTGTGCCGTAGTCACACAATACTGGTGAACTTCTGCATTGTTAGGGTCAGTCTACTTCTGACTTCTGCTGGTAAGTCCCGGTTCCAATAAATTATAGCAGCCGGAATAGGCAACGTTTGTGATAGTTTCAATTTCTCAGCTGCTTATTATGATTTTTGGTTTGACATGTGGTTCTGTCTGTGGAACCTTATCCGTGCTGTTTCTTTTTATATTCTGACAAAAAGATGAAGATCTTTGTTGTTTCTGTTAATAGAAACAATCAGCAATTTGAGGTGAGGGCATTATCGTCTGTGTATTTGACTTCGGGAATGGGGTTATGAGTTTTCTCTAATTATTTAAGTAAATTTCGATTACAGTTATTTCTGTATTTTAAGCGTTAATGTAAAATACTCACAATTCAGCTTCTTTGCAGTTCTGCATTTCTCATGACAGTATTGCAACACTCACTCGCGATTTAATACCAGTACTCTGCGCTTCTTGGTTTCATTGCTCTCGACGTGTGTTGGGAAATAATATGCTTTCTTTCTTATTTTGGCATACATACATTTTGATTCTCATTGGTTATTGGAAGTTAGTGTACTGTAATGAGATTCTCATCGTGTGATTGATGGGTAGATACTGAGCACTTGTGGATATATCCATGTGCTGCAGGTGATTCGCTGCCAAAATGTGTAATATGTTTTCACTCCATCCATCAATCATCCATCATGTGCCATGCCGGTAAGCGTGGGCGGTCATGTTCTGCCATCTCACTCGATCACCAGAGTCGTGGATCAGCTCCGTGTTTCTGTCTCGACCATGCCACAAGGCTAAGCCATCCAGGTACTTGCCTCTAGGTCTTCCCCTTGGTCTGTTCCCGTCGATCTTACCAGTAGTCACCAAGTTCTCCAAATCATTTCTCCTCATAACATGCCCAAAACATTGTGACTGTCTACGTCTAATGTCTCTAATCAGTTTACGATCTTCATTTGTTTCTTGAAGAACTTGTTCATTCATGTTTTCACTGCCTTACTTAATTAAATTTTGTGTCCATGCGTTTCCGTACGATTGTGTATTCTCAGTGGGCGAGGCAATAACTTATTTTTGTTACGGGATTGTTGGGCCATTTTCAGGTTCCATATATAGCTGCAATTTAGAGTTATTTTTAAAAATTTATTTTTATAATAATATAATTTATTGGCTGACATTAAATACTTAGTTAAATACTTAGTTACGAGGACGTGTCAGTAAGTAAGTCACAAAATTCTGTGTGATGGCAGATAAATGTAGTTGATGTTTTCTACAGGTATCATTAGGTGACAGCAACATCGAACTTTATATTCCCGTCCGTCAGGTGGCGCAAGGTGTCTCATGCGCATGCGCAGCGCTTAAACAAAATGGCGACTGTACTTACGGAGTGTACAACCAAAGAGCAACGTGCTGTTGTGCGTTTTGGTGGGTAAAAGGACTGCCTGCAAAGGACATTCATAAGGAAATACTTCCTTTTTATGCTGACAAATGTTTATCACTTAAAGCGGTGCATATCTGGGTATAATTATTTCTCAAGGACGCGAATGACGCAGAGGTTGAATGTGAAGTGACAACGTGGTTTAGAAAGCAGAGCAAGCAATTCTATGCAGCCGGTTTGGGAGGCTGATAAAACGATGGGATAAGTGCTTCAATGTTGGTGGAAATTATGTTAAGAAATAAAGGGACAATGTATGTAGTAAAATAAACTGGTTTCAAGTTGTTATCATAGTTAGTTACTTTTCTACAGCCATTTGTAACTTACCTATTGACTTTCCCTCGTACATATCCAACAAAATATCATATGAAATGAATAAATGAATACATTTTTGTCTTAAATACTTAAACGAGTAACCACTTATACCAGTGTGGGTGGAACAGAGAGTGAATCAGTCTTCATGAATCTCTTGCAATCGACGGGATATAAAACGTCCACCTCGGCGATTTCTCAACTGCGTACAAACTACGGTTATAATGTTAACAACGAAAAAGAGTCTGATATACATTATTCGCAGAAGAATAAACGATTACAAATTTAGAGATTAGGCGATTCAAGCCCGTTTTGTGCAAACATGAATAATTCTTTTTAACATAAACGTGTTGGTAACAAATGCTCCACATACGAACAAAATCTTTGACATTCTGTTGTAATTATTTCAACCAAAGTATTATCCATTTATTCACTTCGTAATATATATGATTATCTTAGTGTGAGGAAATGCAACCTAAAGACTAAATATTATGGCAGGGTAGAGCAGGCCCTAAGCCTTGGTGGCAACTGGTCTAGGATGGAAGCTCCGACAGGCGGGCAGTTAGAGTATTGCTTTGCTTTTCCGGCAGCTTCTGTAGCTTGCTTTGTTCCAGACGTACTGGTGCTCCTTTTCCTCTGGAGTAAGCTAGAGAATCTGAGAGAGGAATCATGCTCCATGGGCAACACATGGTCTGTAAATTCAGCCCAGGCTTTGTGTTATGCAGAGGTACAACCCCATTTTACAAACTATCGTTTGTCAAGAGGGCAAGGTGCCAGTCAGTCATTATATATAAAACCGCAGTAGGGGAGACTGGGGAGAAATGGACCAGCAATTTTGTAGTTTTCAATTTTTGCTCATCACCGGAACAGATTTTATCGAAACATAACAAAACCATGACTAAAATGTTGTACATTCATTTATTTTAAAAGGGGAAAACATTTAGCATTCTATTTCTATATGTTTCTTTACAAAATGCATTTCAAAAATGTATATGAACATATGGAGAAATTGACCATCATTGGGGTGAAATGGACCAGCACGTGGGGAGCAATGGACCATACTGGGGAGAAATGGACCTTTTTTAAAAAGTAGCAGCAACAACTCAACCATATTGCTATAACAAATAAATAATCATTAAAAGGATATTTGCAAATTTTTTATTATTTAAGCGACAGTAAAAAAGTTTAATATGATATATTAATCTAATATAAAGTTTTATCGAACATTTATGCCTGCAAGACTTTCTTTGAAGACATAGCCATCTTTGGTCCTAGAAGTGGTTCCAGTGATTGTAGATCTAGTAAGCTGTGCTTTAATACATGTAATTGAGACACTGGCGACATCTTCTACCTTAGGCTTAACAAATTTACCAGCAACCTTCTCACTCTTGCGCAAGAACTCTACCTCAACATCACCATCATCATCAATGTCTCCCCTTACAATTCCTACATAGTAAACACAAGTCTTCTTTGTTCCATATTCACATAGCACACACTGGCCTTCAAAAACCTCACGCACACCAGTCAAGCTAACCGTACACTCCTCATTTTCACCAAATGAAACATCAGAATCTGTGTCATCACAAAACGAAATGTCAGTTTCTGGATCTGAATCAACATCAAGTTCTTTCAGCAGCTGTCTCTTTGCCTTTTTGGGTGGAACTTTTGCTGCCTTTTCTTTCTTCACCGTTCTTTCCCTAATTCGATCCATTTCTGGCGTAGAAGTAGCCAGCATAGTTTTTCCTCTTTTCCACATAATTTGAATCTTTTCGCGGACCAGCTTTTGGTAGTCCTCTGAAAACATGAGGCGAAGTAAAGGAAGAAGTAGCTTTATGTTGAAGACTCCCTGATATTTCCTGCAAGTCATATACAAGGTTCTCAACATTACACTCTTTCTGATTTTCATGAAATTCTTGTGCAGTTTG
This sequence comes from Cepaea nemoralis, assembly GCA_014155875.1. Lineage (NCBI taxonomy): Eukaryota > Metazoa > Mollusca > Gastropoda > Stylommatophora > Helicidae > Cepaea > Cepaea nemoralis. The sequence continues at coordinate 381,086 of JACEFZ010008998.1, read as the reverse complement.
ATCAGTGCTGGTACCACAATGTGGCGATTTTGATCCTGTCTGTTCATTGCTTTCTAAAGTGGCATTTTCACTGTCCTTGCTGATGAGCATGTTCGTTATTTCTGAAGGCATAAAATCATCTTCTGTAAAAACATCTTCGTTAAAGGGCCAAATACCTGACACTGCAAAGCCTGATTGGATGTTAATGGGAGTTGCTGCTTTAAGAAAAGCGTGGCCTCCTAGATTTGCAACTTGATAGATTGTCAGTGGTGTCCCAACATTTTTCATCATCCATGAATCACACACATTGTTGTAGACCGACTCATGGGTCCAAAAACTGAACGGTCCAAGGGCTGAGTTTTAGATGAGGTGTGTGGTGGCAACGTGATCACATGAATGTTGTTTTTCTTGCAATGTTCAAGTGATTCAAATGAAATGTGCGAATCATGATTGTCCAAGATCAAAATCAAAGGGAAGTCTTTGGAAGGTCTTGAATGCTTAATGAAGTGATTTATAACTTTGACGAAATTATCACGGGTCATCCAACCTGATTCATTCACAAGGCCAAGGGAACCTTCAGGTGCTCCAGCAAGTATAAAATTCTTAAAACTTTTTCTGGGAAACACAAAAACTGGAGGGATAATGTGACCCGCAGCTGACACAATGCAACAGATTGTGACCAGTTCTCCTCTTTCTCTGGATGTCACCTGGCCTATTTGCTTCACTCCTCGTAGGGCAATTACTTTTGGCACTTTCTGTACAGTGGTCAGACCTGACTCATCCAAATTGTAGATTTGAGCTCCACTCACATTTAGTTTTGTAATGGTTTCCTTCACAATGTTGAAGAAGGTGCAAATATTATGTTTGTTGAAAGTTGTAGCTCTAGCCAGAGATGTTGCCTCAGGTTGCCTTATGGTCAGCTCGGGATTCCGTCGCAAAAATCCACAAAGCCAGTCATTCCCTGCTGTTATTTGCTCATCCCAGGTTAAAGGATGTGCAATGTTATTGACTTTCGCCATCTCGTACGCCAAAATACGAACGTTTTTGTTACTGTCGGTATGATGTCGTTGTTATTTGATTACTGTTATTGTACTGCTTTTATATCCGCAGCAGGTCTCCGAGGTGCACAGCCTCTAGTCGATAGAACAATGTAGGTAAGGGAAGTCGGCAAACTGGGTCCCTAACTTCGGGAAAAGGATTGGCTCTGAGGGCTGGGTCAGTCGGGTCGGGGTACGAAGCGGGTCTGGGATGGGCCCGGGCTAAACGAGGCCGCCGCCGCTAGTCGGCGGGTCGGCCGAGCTCGGAACATGGCTGCAACCTTCCTGTGGACAGCCCCAGCTATGCGGCGGCGTCTCCTTGACGTCGTCAGCGTCGGCTGACATTCAACAGCCAACTCAGAAGTGGTACGGACCAGGCTAATAAAAGAGACCTACACAGTGCGAAGAAAACAGAAAACACCGTGTGTGTGTGTGTGTGTGTGTGTGTGCGTGCGTGTGTGTGTGTGTGTGTGTGTGTGTGTGTGTGTGTGTTATTTGTCCATCAAGAATGATGATGACCATTCATTTCATCCAGTAGGGTTGAAGGTATGGAGCCGTGAGTTCTAAGATGGCTAATAAGGCCTATTTTAGCTCGAAATGTTCTTTAACAATGTGGCCAAGAAATGCATAACGTTCCAGGAGGGTATCCCCTGCAGTGGTTTTTCTGTCCAGCCTTTTTTTCCCCGCAGCTCTTGCAGTCCTGGTTGCTTCACAAGTGACTACAACCTTACATAATGATGTACGCCACGAATTTCAGTCTTTGGCAGCAGTATCCCAAGTATCATGATGAATTATCAATGCTTTTAGTGAGATTGTCTTCAAAGTGTTTCTTCTGGCCGCCTTAGGAGCATTTATCACAACGCAGCTCGCCGTAAACAATTCGTTAAGAGAGCCTGTGATCTGGCATGCGAGTCTAGTGACCAAACCAGCGAATCAACCAGCGAATCAGCCCACTCTATCAACATATCAATCCATCTCCGTGTTTGATATTTAGAAATGCATAGAAAGAACACATTAACATACGATCATTTATTAACACTGATATTTGCTACAACATATGGTCACGCACTCTCCGACTAGGCAAAGCCCGTAAATCTCCTCACGCCCGTACTACATAATCTTATCCGGGACTACTTACATCAGCTTATTAATAATAATACATTATCATCATTTAAAATGAAAAGAAAGTAATGGAAATGATATGACACAAATCAAGGCAAGAAAGACAACGTTGATTATACCACAGAACATATATGATATCCATGGTTCGTTAGTTGCCGCGTTTGTATATGAATAATTCCTTGTCTATAGATCTTGTCAAAGATCTGGCTGACAAATGCGTATAATGCAATGGTAATTTCTTTTGAGGCCATGCACAAAACATGCAGCTGTGGATATATCGATTTATATATGTGTTTGATCTAGACAATACAAAAGACAAGGTCATAACTACAGTCTTTAGAAAGCCACAACAATGCAATTGTGACAACCCTGGAGTCACATATTTATGCTCACCACAACACACTCCATTATCAGTAATTAAGTATTATGTTGTACCCCTTTCTTCTGTATACGTTTGTTTCCTGTGGGCCTACCTTATTTTCCCTTGTTGTAGTAGCTGCAGTGTGTTTTCCGCTGTTTGCTTGGCATACGGTGGCGCTCTCTTGTATCTCTTACACACACACATACACACACACACACACACACACACACACAAAAATGAAATCAACATGGCTAACGAAAATGAGAGCAAATGCATTAAATCAACCAAACACATCCAACTAGGGCATAATTGAACTGTAAGAAAGCAGACATTTTAGCCGTTTCCAAGGAGAAAGAATTGAAATATCAAATATGAAATCAAGAATCAACATCACTGCACTCATGACATTTCCAGACGTGATCCGTCACCTGCTTCAGTAACCAACGAAGAGTTCACATACTGATGGCACTACGTCATTCTAGCTGAACGTCCGCCTGCTTTTTAATGTACACGTTGACTATCTCCCAGATCCTACACACTCCAGCTTCAACGCTAAATCGTCATCTCTTGATGCAGGTTCTTTATATGTGTTGATGCACCTTCTACAAGATCCCACAGAGCCTTCACAGCGTCAGTTTTTGTCATGAGTTATCTCGCCGCCCAAAGAGTGCAACAGCCAGTCTAGTAGGCTGTTCATTTCAAGGAACACCCGCATAACCTGGGCAGTAAATACAAATATGCTCTCAGCCATCGCCCATTCATGCGATGCAAGCCACTCCACGTGAAATATATTATGTTGTACTTTGCGTAGTATGTTTGCGAGTCTGCCATACGCACATGGCGTTATTTACTACTCTTAATGTTAAAGTGCCGGTCTCTCTGGCCGAGGGGTTACAACACTTTCTCTGTAATCCCGTTTATCACGCAGAGTCTCGTAGCGGGCGAGAGCTGGTAGCGGTTCGACCCCCGCTGGTGACTTGTGAGATAACTGAGCCGGCCGCTCAGAAAGCAATGGCAAACTACTGAGCGTAATCTTGCCAAGAGATCAACAGACAGCTGAAAGATGCTGCTGTTGACAGCTAAGTCCTGTAAAAGGATATACGAATTTTTTATAAAAATGTTAAAGTTAGTTGCACATGCTTTACATGACGCCGCAGTCAACACCAGCATATTTTGCTACTGTGACCTCTTGGCAAATTTACGTTCAGTGGTTGACATTGCATTTTGAACCACCGGCACCCATACAATTTCGTAAAAACCAGCGCAAGGCGGTCTGCTGCCAAATCGCCAGCAGCTGTTTCGAACTCGGGTATGAGGGATTGAGAACTGCATTAGTAACCACTTCGCCACGGAGCTACTCTAAATCCATCGGAAAGCCACAGTTACACTCTCCACATGCATTCGAATGCTAAAACTAGTGATATACACCACACTCTTTTGTACACAGATTCCCTTAACATTTGCAATGAAGCTCCACCCACTCCGTGCACCCTTCACCCCAGATCCATCAGTGTAGATTGCTACACCACTTGTGCTTGTGTTGTCATTTATCAACTGTTGCATGGACGCTTCTGTCTCACCCGCTGTCCAAACCAGACATCCTCTGTCCAACATGACTGTCACTTTATGTAAGCCTGTTTTGCTGGGCTGTCGGATGGATCATCCCTCGTCCCGCACTATAGTAACAATTTTAAAGATGTTTCAATGATAGATTCAATGTGTTCAGCAGCCTCTCCTCGACATGTGTCCCCTAGTATAATCTTATGCCTCATACAGATGGCGTTCCTTGTCTGATACGACGCCAAGTTACATTTTTGCCATGCGCACCTTGTGAGTATTACATACGGGAGGCGGAGCTAGCGGTGCTAAGAATTATCATGCAAAGAGTTAAGAGGAAAATACAACCTGAAATAGGAGAAGAGCAATGTGGGTTTGTAGAAGGCAAGGATACAGTCAATGCTGCGTATATACTGAGAACAGTAATCGAACGTTCTATAGAAGTAAACAAAGATCTACACCTTTGCTTTATTGAGTACACAAAGGCTTTCGATAAAGAGAGACATGTCAACATGATAAGGATGCTTGAAGATCTACAAATTGATGGAAAAGATCTTAGACTTGTAAAAAACAGATATTGGAAACAACAAGCTGCCATAAGAGTTGATAATGAAGTAGGCCAATATCAGCCTATTAAGAGAGGTGTGAGACATGGATGTGTAATGTCTCCAAATCTGTTTTCCCTGTGCAGTGAAAGTATTTTCAGAAATATTGAAGATATGGAAGGAATCAACATTGGGGGACGATGAATCAATAACATTAGATACGCAGATGATACAGTCTTGATTGCAGACAATGAATAGGACCTGCAAAATATAGTTGATGCGGTTGTTACACACAGTGAACAACTAGGGTTAGAATTAAATTGTAAAAAGACACAGATTATGGTCGTCACTAGGAAGAACGAAATACCACAATGTAATATACAAGTAAATGGGAATATTCTTCAACAAGTGAATAGGTACAATTATCTTTGAACAGTAATAACATCTGATGGGAGATGTCTTGAAGAGATTAGAATAAGAATCGCAAGATGAAAAACATACTGACCAATAAAAAGATGTCAATTGAAACGAGAAAAAGAGTGTTGAGATGCTACATAGAACCTGTACTTTTATATGGATGTGAAGCTTGGACAATGAGCAGTCAGGCTGAAAAACATCTGATGGCTGTAGAAATGTGGTTTCTCAGGAAAATGCAAAGAATACCATGGACAGCCAGAAAGACCAATGAACAAGTCCTTCAAGAAACAAATGAAGATCGTAAACTGATTAGAGATATTAGACGTAGACAGTCACAATTTTTTGGGCATGTTATGAGAAGAAATGATTTGGAGAACTTGGTGACAACTGGTAAGATCGAGGGGAACAGACCAAGGGGAAGTCCTAGAAGCAAGTACCTGGATGGCTTGGCCTCATGGCATGAAATAGACAAAAACACGGAGCTGATCCACGACTCTGGTGATCGAGTGAGATTGCAGAACATGACCACCCACGCTTACCGGCATGGCATATGATTAATGGATGGATGGCGGAGCAAGTATATATTACATGTACTTTACATGACGTCTAAGGGATTGATTAGAAAACTTAGCTATGGGTAGGGTTGCCAGATACGTGGGCAACAAAAGGAGGACGTAATAAGACAAAAAGGAGGACAAAGGAGGACATAATAATACAAAAAAGGATGACAAAGGAGGACATATTTAATGTTTCATTTAAATCGTTCCAGATGTCGTGAAATACTGAAGAGTTAATGATTCCCAGATGGACGACTGTATACACCGACAAACCAGGTAGGAGAAGGGTTAACCAACAAAGGAGTGACCAGGCGCATGTGTTTATAGGTCAAGACACAGAAGGGGCCGGCTAACCGCACAGGTAAACGGTCGAGTGGAAAAATTGGGTTGCGACTAAAGCAGAGAGATTATTGGACAGCATATTGCAGTATGGATGTGAAACGGTTCAGAGCTGGAATTTTCCACTAACAATGATAATGCAGTCTGGATGTGAGGTGTCCAGCGATGTCAAGGACTATGCGGCAAAAATGACCGATATAAAGAGGGTCAATTCTTTGTGTAAGTTTAGTGTGTGTTCCAAACTGACCTGAAGGAGATATGTTCTTGAGTGGGAATAGAAATACACGTCCCTAATGATGGAAAGAGGGGATAATAGTGTGTTATTCGCTTAGTGTTTTTTCGATTCCAGGAACATAGATGCCTAAATAAGGTATAAAGATATTAGATATAGTTTAGCATAGGAATATAGATGTGAATGAATAGCATTTACCATTGCTTTCTATTAGTAGATAGTTTAGACTTTGGTGAATTCATATGTCTTATGCGGGTGTTCACTTCGGAAGCCTTGTCATTATGGCTGGAGAAGGACACTTGCATAAGTAGTAGTAAGGGGCGGACGCTTATCACTGGATTTGTTATACTTTTCCAGGTTCCACTCTCCTAGTGAAAGCAGAGAAGAGATGAAGAGGAATACCCTTGAACAAATAAAGTACTTACATGGAACCAAACAGAATATGAACATATTTACGATGAAGAAAAAAATAAGTAAAATAAAATACAGAACACTGTATGCTCAAACGAATATACCACAAAACCCTTAAAAGGAAAGGATGTTAAACTGTGGCAAGCAGGGATACTTACAACTACATACGTATTGTAAGAATAAAGAAGAAATAAGAGACAAGCCAAACAGTAATAGTTATCAAAGACTATAGGAAGAACTGTGGCGATGTGGTGGTTTTTTCGATGTTGGATACTTACCGTCATGAAACAGATTCAGGAGCATTCATAAACTTACGGGACTTTTATTACGGTACCTTGACTCTGTGGTGAACAGTTTTTGTTTCAAACAATCACGGATTTACCATTAGATGCAAGCATACAGATCATCCGGGTGAGCTCTGTCCTGTTTGATGTGCTGTCCTGTGATCTTGAAGAATGAAAGGGCGAGAAGCAACAACGCTGATAGACATTCAGAGTTCATAACTGGCAACCACACTAGAAGAACATACCAACTACATAGACAATATCCATACATACACCAGACATAGTTTTATTAATAAATCTTTTATCTTATCGTTGAAAGGAACTGTTGTCGGAGTATGTGTTGAGGGAATAATAGAGAGAGTGAAAGAAATAGATATATGGAAGGGAAGACAGAAGAGAGGAGTGTAGACAAAAGTCAGTCAATAATCCCAACAGATAATAAGTTTAAAGATGTGCTTGTTGATTCCAATCTTCTCTCGGGAAATTAACAGGACACCAGATTAAACACACAATCAGTACAATTTTATTACAATAGCTGCCAAATGCGAGAACACATTTCAAGCTTCTCTTCTGTTTATGCCTCCGAAATTCACATTGGCATTGTCACCAGCAAAAGCAACACATTTGGAGTACAAATCATGTTTTGGAATGTTCTCAAAATATACTGTGATATAGTTTCTGCGGTTTCATTTGGTGTGTTGTCTAACTCGAGAATCTTAGTTTGGATTCCACCTACTTTCCAGTCAAAGTAGTACTGAACAACGATCGGAAATATTTTCTGCGAACCGTGATTGCTAGCATCTGTCGAAAGACCGAAACATGAAATACCACTTAAAGATTTATCCAATTCATCTACAGTGTGGGGGTCAATCTCCTGGTTTATTAATGCTTCAGTCTTTGTTTTTGCACAAGCAATATTTTTAACAATTTCTGAATCTTCAAATAATGTGTGCATCAAACCAGCTGTGCAGGTCATAGAGTTGTAAGACTGGTGATGACAAACTATGAAATGCCAAAGTTGCTTCAGCCGCATGCGCTTTCAGCAACACATTTGAGTACTTAGGCTGAAAAAAAATACGTCAATGTGCTAGATGACGCGGACACTTTGATTAGGTTTCTATGTCTCTCACTGTCAACATGGCGCTCCAAGTCAGTAGTTCCTTTGTTCGCAACGGACAGGTATACTTTTCCTCATTCTCGATGCGTCCTTCAACGAAGCATGGAAACTTATTTTTCATAGTGTTCAAATATTTGCATTTTCTCTTTGTAGAAGCCATTTTCATAAACAAAGACGGCAAAAATTAAAAATTAAAAAAAAAAAAAATTTTAAATGGCGTCTTTGCTACCTGAACCGGAAATAACATTAACATTTTGACCATAGAGACTACATCATTGTTAGTGTTGGCGAATAGAGCAACAGTTAGATTCAAATTATACAAATAATTGGTGTTTCACATTTGTTATAAATAGGAAAATTAAAAAAATATTATTAAGCAATGGGTTTTAATAAAGAATATAAGCACACGGTAAAGTGTAGATACATTGTACGCTGTAACAACAATACATAAAAAATGATAACATAAAATATTTAAAAAGCCGGACATTTTAAAGGATTTTAGCTTTGCCTGCCGGACGGAGGACATTAGGCTAAAAAGGAGGACATGTCCTCTCTTTGCCGAACGTCTGGCAACCCTAGCTATGGGGCGGTTGAAAAGAAGTAGTTTCATCCACCAAGTCAAACGACTCTGCAGAGAAACCATCCATCTTCCCACATTTGGTATCCCCCTGACAACTATTCCAGAGCGAACCCCGTAGAAAGATGAACATAGACTATCGCTACAAATCCAGACAAAAGTGAGAGGAACAGCCACTCTCAGCTTCCTTGATGACGAATACCCACAGGATATCTGGATCCGAGTCTACACAGATGGGTCAGCACAATATGTTCGAAATGGAGGAGCGGGAGTGTACATAGAATACTCAAATAATAATAGAGACACGGCCAGAATTCCAACAGGAGAGTACTGTCATAACTATAGTGCTGAAATTGAGGCAATTAAGATAGCCACAGAGAAAATACAAAATACCAGCCATAGTACACAACCTGTGGTGATATTGACAGATGCAAAATCCGTAATAGAGGCGCTCCTGTCTGGGAAATTGCCAGTTCTAAGGACACTACTTTCAGAACTTAGCAGTCAGCTAAGGAGTCCCCGGAAACGACAGAGCTGATCGATTGGCTAAGGAAGGAGCAAAGGAAGAACAACCTGATGTGCCCGTTACATACCACCAAAAGAAAAGAATGATCAAATCAGTTAGAAGGCAACCAAACCTTACTCAAGACGACTACCACGTTATGGACAGACCAGAACAGGTCATTCTTTTGCGCCTCAGAATAGGGCACAATAGATTACGCAACCACATGTATACAAAATTCAATATTGGTGACTTAGCCATGTGCACATGTGGTCTGGCGTCGCAGACAGCAGAGCACATACTCCAGGTTTGCACAAACTACAACATATCCAGACGAACCTTCTGGCCTAGAGAGACAACAGTGGAAGATAAACTCTATGGACCGCTGAGTGAACTAAAAAAGACTCTTAGATTCATACAAGAGACACCATTGCAGTTATAAACATATTTCAGGCGAACGAAAGAAGAAGAAAAAAATTAGAAGAAATGACTTGGAGAACTTGGTGACGACTGGCAAGATCGAAGAGAAGAGACCAAGGGGAAGACCGAGAAGTAAATACCTGGATGTCTTGGCCACGTGGCATGGTCAAGACAGGAACACGGAGCTGATCCACAACACTGGTGGTCGAGTGAGATGGCAGAACGTGACAACCCACGCTTATCGGCATGGCACATGATGGATGGATGGAAACAATAAAATAAAACAAAGTAATGCAGCTTTACATAACACAATTACGGAAACAAATTGGACTTTGTGGCGACAAGCCTTAAGCAGCAAACAAATACATACAGAAAACACAACATATAATCACGGAGAAGAGAGACACAGACAGACAGACAGACACACACACACACACACACACACACACACACCACCCCCATTCTACATTAAGGCATAAGAATGGGATAAGAATAATGAAAACATGAGAACAGTGAAAAGAAAATGAAAATATGAAAAACATGTGTGCTACTTATCTCAGACTCCCAGGCTGTAATACTCTAGTTTAGGTTATACAGCACAGATTAAACATGGACAAATCCTACCACAGTCTTGCTCTGTTTGCTGATTAAGGCTGCATTACTTTGTGTTATTTTATTGTTTATAACGTGAGAAATACAGTTGTAATTTTATGGAGAAAATAGGTTGTGACCTAGAGGACTTTTAAACATGCAATTGCCATATTTCTCGCCGTATGCCTGCGCGCACACGCTCACCCACATGGCTTTATTGTTGGCTGTGAGTCTTTCTCAGTATTAGTGACGCCGATTGTGCAAAGGGGAACAACTGCAATAATGACAACTGGAGTTGCTGCCTGACATTTACAACCGTTGCTGCCCCCTTAACGCGCCGACCAGATTTATAAGTCGATCGTGGCCACAGGTGGACTCACAATTCTCGTCTCATTTGCCAGAATGATCTCTGGTTGAACAATTCCGGTTGTTGAACGCAGGAGACGCCGGTCAGTTCAGACCGCTGTCATCATTCTCACATGAAACCTCGGACGAGTTTCTTTGACTATGTCTAATTTGTGTACTCAGGACGCGTTACCTTGACAAACGGTAGTGCATGAGCGATGGCGAACCTTTATTTATCGCTTATCTGCATTTTGGCCGTCATCCATGACTCTGGTTTCTCTTCACAACGTACATCAGCTCGACATGACATATGTATAGCATCTGTCTTCGAGTGTAATCCAAAACGGCACAAAATTTACACAACAAGTGCTATGTCTCGTTAGAGTAAAGCTACGCAATACATAAAGAGACAATATAAGAGACAACATTGTAGTTATCATATTTCAGGCAAACGAAAGAAAAATAATTCCTGCAATATTTAGCATTGTTGATCAATATTCCGTATCTTGAAGCATGAATTAGTAACGATAAACACAGCGGTGGTTTCCCTTTGCTTTCCTCGGCTTTGTGTACGGTTGACTTTAATAGATTTTGTCTAAAAAAAAATAAAGTCGCTTAAAAGTCGACTTCATTGCACCGGGTTTTATCCCATATGGCTCAGTCTCTTTCCGCAGCTCTAGCGACGACCCACAGGGGTCTCCGAAAATTTTAACCGAAAGACGCGGCCCAGAATCGAACCCATAACCTTCAAAGCCCGAGTTAAAAGGCTTGAACACTTCGCCACAGAGACTTCCTTTGTCTAAAAGGTCTAAAAATGTCTAACATTTGTCTAAAAAGATAGACCCTGCAAGGTATTTGGGGGTATGGGTTATGTGTGGCGCATCTTACACTATGGTGGCCACTTCATAGCGTTCTGAGGTATTTAATTAAGATAGCTGCTCCACTACTTGTCCCGTGTGCAACACAGAATAACTCACTTGACCTCATTTTGCATACGTTTAGCTTCTCCGGTTGCCTGTGCGATATAGTCAGCAATCCCAGACCACAATAAATCACTGAAATAATTGATTGGAGTTTTTAATTTTTTTCATATCCTTTACAGGACATCGCTGTCAAAACCAGCATCTTTCAGCTGTATGTTGATTTCTTGGCAAGATTACTCTCAGTAGTTTGCCATTGCTTTCTGAGCGGTCGACTCACATACCCCGTAAGTTACCGATGCGATTAGAACCACTGCTGATTCAAACCGTCGTCACGTTACCGACGAGAGTATACGAGATTACGGAGAAAAGTCATAACCTCTAAGCCACGAAGCCGGCAATGTATTGGATACAGAGTATATAAAACCTCAGTACATGTTTTCAGCTTCCCCCACATTCAGTGAATTTGTCACATAAAGAAATAACAAGGAGAAACATATCATAATGTAAGACTGAGGTATTTTTAAAAAAATGATTAAACAGGTCAAACGGTACAACTATCCCGGTAAATTCATCACATGTGGTGAAAGCTGCCTTGATGAAATTTGAGCAAGGATGACCAAAGCAAAGGCAGTTTTCTTTTACGTAATGGTAAACATATGCATAGAAAGCTACCAAGTGTAGTTAGATAGCAGTATTGAAGTGTTATATACAACCCATATTGTTGTATGCAAGTGAAACAAGGACAATACGCCATCAAATTAACAGACATTTATTTGCAGTGGGAATGTGGTTTCTGGGGAAAATTCAAATAATACCATAGGCGGAGAGAATAACAAACGAAGTCCTTCAAGTAGCAAATGAAACTCGTAAACATATTACATAAATAAATCGCACACACTCAATACGTTTTTGGTTATGTTATGAATAGAAATATACATGGAAACTTATTGAAAACTTAATGGGAAGGCACAGCAAAAAAAATAAAAAAACCTGTATGGCTTGGCCAAACTACTGAGCGTAATCTTGCCTAGTACACCAACAGCAGCTGAAAAATTCTGATGTTGACTGCAAAGTCCTGTAAGGGATATGCAAAAAAAAAAAAAAACATGGCTTGGCCATATGACATAACTGAGACAAGAACATGGAACTGATTCAGCATCCTGTTGATCGCGTGCGTTAGCGAAACATGTCAGCCAGTGCTTATCGGCACGGCACATGCTGATGGTGATGATGACAAAGATGAGTCATCTTATATATAAAAGGCGATCTCCGTCTGTCCATATGTCCTTTATGCGCTCGCGAACGGCCCATCCGATTGAGATGAAATTTTCTACACGCCTTCCTTTCATTTCAGCGCAGCCCACTGTCATATTTTTTTAGTGTAAAATCGGCTGCTTACCCAATATTATTTCATTTTTCATTATAATTTCATATATATCAGGGGACTTAACTCTGTAAAAGTTATTTCAAGGGGCATAACTTTTCTGTATAACTTATAGTCATATTGTGGCATCGTTTTCAAAGATTTATAAACTCTTTGTCCATAGTTATGTACCGGCATATGAGTTATAATAAATAATGATACAATCTGTAAGGCATTTTCAAAGTTTTCATATAAATAATGCATAATGCATAACATTGTAACTCATCTTTTTTTGCTTAAAGAATAATAAATAATAGTTACCTTATCTCTATCAAGTTTGAAGATTTTATATTTCTTTACACTGTCGCCAACTCTAAGAAGACATGGAACAACTTCAGCCATTATTAAATCTACAGGCATATGCGTTATATTCCTCCTCCTCCTCCTCTCCCCTCCTCCACCTCCTACCCTCTTCCTCTTCTCCTCCCCCTCCTCCCTCTCCCTCCTCCATCCTCCTCTTCTCTCTTTCTCCTCCTCCTCCCTCCTCCTCCCTCTTCCTCCTCCCAGCTCCTACTCCTCCTTTTTCTTCTTCTTCTGCTGCTGCTGCCGCTGCTCCATTTACCCAAGTTAATTGTTGGGGAAGATGTAAAGATCTTTCAAGTGCTCTTTCTAATGCTTTTTGTAAGTTGGTCTTCGTTTATCTAAGGTTGTTCTAACTGCAACCAATAAATGATTAGACAGACAGACAGACAGACAGACAGACAGACAGACAGACAGACAGACAGACAGACAGACAGACAGACAGACAGTCGGGAACGGGAACTTATATGACTACTCATATGAATTAAATGAGATGCTCCCCATCAGGGGCTGGGCGAAGCCGGGCCGGATCAGACAGATAGACAGACAGATAGACAGACAGACAGACAGATAGATAGTCGGGAACGGGAACGTGAGCTTATATGACTACTTATATGAATTAAATGAGATGCTCCACACCAGGAGCTGGGCGATGCCGGGCCGGGTCAGACAGACAGACAGACAGACAGACAGACAGACAGACAGACAGACAGACAGACAGATAGTCGGTAACGGGAACGGGAACTTATATGACTACTTATATGAATTAAATGAGATGCTCCCCACCAAGGACTGGGCGAAGCCGGGCCGGGTCAGACAGACAGACAGACAGACAGACAGACAGACAGACAGACAGACAGACAGACAGACAGACAGACAGACAGACAGTCGGTAACGGGAACGGGAACTTATATGACTACTTATATGAATTAAATGAGATGCTCCCCACCAAGGACTGGGCGAAGCCGGGCCGGGTCAGCTAGTCTTATATATAAATTGCAATCTCCGTCTGTATGTATTTCTGTATGTATTTATGTATGTATGTATGTCCTTTATTTGTTCGCGAACGGCCCATCCGATTGAGATGAAATTTTCTACACGCCTTCCTTTCATTCCAGCGCTGCCAACTGTGATATTTTGTTAGTGTGAAATCGCCTGCTTACTCAGTATTATTTCATTTTTCATTTTTCATTATAATTTCATATATCTCAGGGGACCTAACTCTGTAAAAGTTATTTCAAGGGGCATAACTTTTCTGTATAACTTATAGTCATATTGTGGCATCGTTTTCAAAGATTTATAAACTCTTTGTCCATAGTTATGTACCGGCATATGAGTTATAATAAATAATGATACAATCTGTAAGGCATTTTCAAAGTTTTCATAAAAATAATGCACAATGCATAACATTGTAACTCATCTTTTTATGCTTAAGAAGTTACTGTAGTCATGCAGGTGATTAGAAAGAGTTTTCATTAAAAATAATGGATGGTGTGTGGAAGGACATTCTTTTAAGTTACTTTTTTTGTTGTATGAATTTAATGAGACGCTACCCGCCAGGAGCTGGGCGAAGCCACGCCGGGTCAGATAGATAGACAGACCCACCTTTTCGCTGCAGTTGTCTACTCCTCCTTTTCCTTCTTCTGCTGATGCTGCTGCCGCCGCTCCATTTACCCAAGTTAATTGTTGGGGAAGATGTAAAGATCTTTCAAGTGCTCTTTCTAATGCTTTTTGTAAGTTGGTCTTCGTTTATCTAAGGTTGTTCTAACTGCAACCAATAAATGATTAGACAGACAGGCAGACAGACAGACAGAGAGGGAGGGACGGACAGACAGACAGACAGACAGACAGACAGACAGACAGACAGACAGACAGTCGGGAACGGGAACTTATATGACTACTTATATGAATTAAATGAGATGCTCGCCATCAGGGGCTGGGCGAAGCCGGGCCGGATCAGACAGACAGACAGACAGACATATAGACAGACAGACAGACAGATAGATAGTCGGGAACGGGAACGGGAGCTTATATGACTACTTATATGAATTAAATGAGATGCTCCACACCAGGAGTTTGGCGATGCCGGGCCGGGTCAGACAGACAGACAGACAGAAAGACAGAAAGACAGACATACAGACAGACAGACAGACAGACAGACAGACAGACAGACAGACAGACAGACAGACAGACAGACAGTCGGTAACGGGAACGAGAACTTATATGACTACTTATATGAATTAAATGAGATGCTCCCCACCAGGGACTGGGCGAAGCCGGGCCGGGTCAGCTAGTTATTTTAATAAACGTTCTTTCCATATTAGGTGTTGTCGATATCTGCTATTCTAAGACACAATATATCATGTATTGATATACTGCCTGAGCGATTAGCATCACGCCAATAGCTGCATTCGTTTCCTCTCTATTCATTACAACAATTAGATGAATAGATTGTATAAGTTAATATGATAATTCAGACAATTAATCATAACCCTTTGTACACTATTGTCTTGATCGCAATATAACGGGTAGAAACTGGATACATCATTCATCCACAACTCGATAGTCTTACTCGCAGTAACTCTGCTAGCTAGCCACTTGTGTAGGTGGGTATAACTCTCTCTCTCTCTCTCTCTCTCTCTCTCTCTCTCTCTCTCTCTCTCTCTCTCTCTCTCTCTGTCATTCTATGTCAGTCTCTCTCTCCTATTCAATCTCTCAAATTCTTTCTCACTCTCTCTTTCTTCTCTCTCACCTTTTCTCTCACTAATTCGCACTATTATTTTTACTCACCATGTTATCCCTCACTTCCCTCTCTCTCTCTCTCTCTCTCTCTCTCTCTCTCTCTCTCTCTCTCTCTCTCTCTCTCTCTCTCTCTCTCTCGCTCACTATATCACACCTTCTCTATCTCTCTCACACTCCGCTTCTCCCTCTCTCACTATATCGGACAGTCTCTGTCACACTATCATATTGTCTCTCAAATATACTGACACTCTTTGACATTCTCTCATTTTGTGAGTGTAAAATGTGGGAGTTTGTGGGAGATTGTTCACTCTGTGTGGATGAAGGATGTGTCTGGGTGGGGATATGTGTCGGTCGGTGGGGGACGTGTGTGTGGGTGAGGGATGTGTGCATGAGGGGTGGGTATTGGTGGGTGGGGGTTTGTGGATGTGTGGGAGGGGGTATGTGGATTGGTGTATTGGGATGTGTTAGGGATGTGCGTATGGGCTGGAGGATGGGTGTGGCTGATGTGTATATGGATGGAGGAGGTGAGCTTGGGTTGGATATAAGGGTGGGGGAATATGGGTGGGGGATGTGTATGTGGCTGTTGGTGTGTGTGTGAGTGGGGGGATGTGTGAATGGGGCGGTGTATTTGTGGATTTTGGGTGTGTGGGTGGGTGGGAGATGTGTGTGTTGGTGGAATATGTGTGTGGGAGTATGGGGGATGTGTGTGAGTTTGTGGGGTGTGTGTGTGCGGGGATATGTATGTGTGGGTGGGGAGATGTGTGCGGGGGGATTTGTTTGTGGTGGGGGATGTGTGAGTGGGTTAGTGTGTGTGGGTTGGGATATGTGTGAGTGGGTGGGGAGATTTTGTGGGTGGGGATGTGAGTGAGGGTGTGTGTGTGGGTGGATGCGAGATGTCTTGGTTGGTGGGGGGGGGGGAAGTGTATGTGTGGAGGGATGTGTGGTTGGTGGCGGATGTGTTTTGGGTGGGGGATGTGTAGGAATGGATGCTTGATGTGTGAGTGGGTGAGGGATGTGTGTGTGTGGGTTGGTGAGGGATGTATGTCTCTCTCTCAATCGCTCTCATCATTTTTCACTCATACTCTTAATTTAACACTTTCTCTCTCTCTCTCTCTCTCTCTCTCTCTCTCTCTCTCTTCTCTCTCTCTCTCTCTCTCTCTCTCTCTCACTCTCATTCTATCATTCTGTCTCTCATTCTTTCTAAATCTCTGTCTGACTCATTGTCTCTCTTGACTCATTTACTCATTGTCTCTCACTCTCTTTCTCACACACTCTTACCTTATGTCTTTCATTCTGTCTTACACTCTTCATACCTCTGTCACATATTCTCATTATCTATAACATTCTCTCTAACTCTCTCTCTCACTTTTTCACACTCTCTTCCTCTAGCAGACTGTCCCTCTCTCTAACGCTCAATCGATTACTCTGTCTCTTTATCACTCTCTCAATCAATCTCACTATCTCTCTCACCCTCACTCATTATAATTCTCATTATCTCTCCCTCACTATCTCTTTCACTAGCGCGCACTCTTTCTCAGAATCTGTATCACTCTCAATCTCTCTCAAACTTTATTCTTCAATGACTCTCACCCTCTAACTTTCTCACACTCTATAAGACTCTCTCCCTTGCTCAGTCTCACACACACACTCATTCTCTCTCACTCTTTCTTTCTTTCTCCCTGTCACACTCTATCTCGCTGTATTTCTTATTGTTTTTCATTCTCTTTCACTGTCTATCACTCTTCTTTCTCTAGATCACCTTCTTCTCCTTCTCTAAAATGTCCACTCTCTATTACTCTGTCGCTCCCTCCCATTCCCCCTCAATCTCTGTCATATTAAGTCACGATCTGTCACTCTCTTACTCTCACTCTATCAATCCCTCATTCGATCTCAATCTCTCTCACTCGCAGTCTATTAATAGCTCACTCCCTCTCAATCTCTGTCAATCACTCTTTCCTTATTAATACAGCCTATTTGGTTCTGACCTAAGCATTAGTAGCAACGAGGCAACTTAAATGAAAAACAACAGTCGTATACCCCTCAGTATCTTGGTAATGGTCAAATGTCTCAGAACTGGTGTTGTCTGTGTCTGTTGGTGTGTCAGAGAGGCAGAATAGAGACAAGACATAGTTCCTATCTGCTAGGGTTGCAACCAACCAATGAGTCAACATATAGCTTGGCGATACATTGTATGACATGGTGATAGAAAGTCAAATTGGTCCCCAAAGTGGATATATCCGAAGATAATTTGTCAATTGGATTAAATCATGTATACATATCTTAGTGTGGAAAAAGACATTACAAAATATATATGGTTATAAATTGGGCGGGACTCAGGCGTGAGAAACACTAATTTCTTCACATTACAAGGAAGCCCTGGGTTAGCCAGAACGGTTCCCTGGATGGCTAAGAAGTAGCCAATAATTGAAATGAGTTGAGTTGAGTTGAGCTAAGAACCGATATCACTGCACTCAGGGCATTCCCATAATCGTTCCCACCGCATCTGATTGAAATTTCTCCTTGTCATCCCTCTCAGGTTTGAGATTCTACTAGAATCTCTGCCAATCCCCCGCAATCTCATCCTTTCAACAAACGGGTTCTCAATCTGTTCCTCCGCCTTCTCCACCTGGTCCCACTGGCGCACGTTCACTGCTTCCTTATCCATAGGTTATCAACCACCAAGAGGTGCATGTGCTCGCAGCCTATCAGCCTGTTCATTCCCCAGCACCCCCTCATGGCCAGGGCAAAGAAAACATGCATACAATTCTTACAGTCTATGACCGCTGAATGGAGGTGTGCAATTCCTCACAATTCCTTTTTCTACTTTACTAAGCATACTCCTTGTGTCCATGATGGAGACAATGTGTGTTGTAGTGGTCTCCTCTAACCAGTGGAATGCCACTGTCACTGTTTCACCTCCATTCTCGTTCCGGAGGCCGTAGCCTCATATGCCATACTTTCCTTTTTCAAGAATCATCCATTAGCCTTCGAAATGATACTCCGATCACGCGTCTGTTTCTCACCACTGACCCATCAGTAGAGATCACTATGTCACAGTGATGTGTATTACTCTGGATCAGTTGTTGCACCCCAAACTCTGCGCGGCGAGCTGCCCATTCTCTGCACTCACGACCCAGTGGTACTATTACATTGTGCCAGTCCGTCCTGTCTGTCGATACATCAACCCACTCTTTTTTCACGATTGATGGTCTCTAGATCACAATCCTGACGTATAGATAATTCTGCCTGTGCCATCCAGGACCTGCGTAGTCTTAGTATGTGACCCTTGACCATATCCATGGCTTCATGCAAGGGATGATCACTATCTGCAGCAACTCTCATGTACCATTTGGCCTGAAGGACTCTATGCTATCTGCCATTGTTGGTAGCACCAGTATATGAGTCACGCATATAAGTAGTGTGTTCTTTGTGCACCACAGAATCATCCGCATGGCCGCTCCAACCTTTCAAACTGGATCTGTGATAGTCAATGACAGAAATTATTAACTGCTGCTAAAAGAGCCTGTACAGCATCCTCTGATCTATCCCGGCTGCTGCCATCGCCCTCAAAGCATCAAGTCCCCTACCAGCCTTCACCACCAAATCCTCCTCATGATCTTTAAAGACATACACCTGTCGAAGGTGATACCCAAGTACTTCAAATTACCCTTTCTCTACTAAGAGGACATTGCCTCTAAGTCGGGTCCCTTGGGTTCCAGGGTCTGGCCATCACTCGCCACCTGCTCGTGGAGGCGAGGTCTCGGAGGTTTGACTCTGTGCCGCCAGCGTCTGCAGCCTACCCTATGCCAGGCGTATTGGTTACCCATTTCTCTGGAAAACACAGGGCAAGGCCGAGACAGGGAACATGTCGTTTGGGCACCGTATGTTTCTCTGAAGATCTGCCCAGGCATTGTGATGGAATATTTGTCCACATTCCAACTCACATACTTTGGTCTGTGAAGACTGCAAGGTGCCACTCACTCACTCACTAAGAGGACATCCATTCAATATAATACAAGGGACATCTGCCTTCACAATCCGGTTATACATGGAGTACCACACAACCGATGCCGTGTCTGTGTTTATAACGGTCCCTGCAGCCAAACTTCCCCTATCTCTGCCCTGTCTGTACACCAGAACATCATCTGCAACTCTTAAGATTCAACCAACATCTGGTGTCTCAATAGCTGCAATTTCGCTGATGT
The DNA here is from genome assembly GCA_014155875.1 of Cepaea nemoralis. Lineage (NCBI taxonomy): Eukaryota > Metazoa > Mollusca > Gastropoda > Stylommatophora > Helicidae > Cepaea > Cepaea nemoralis. The sequence goes on along the minus strand of JACEFZ010008998.1, from coordinate 361,100 downwards.
AGACATTAAAGAACACTGGGGACATGGCAGTTCCCTGTGGCTAACCCAGGTGTAATCGTACAGGGATAAGAAGTCCAGGAACCCATGCGCAGTGCATCATTACGCACATAAAGGACTGTCGGAACCCATTTGACAAGGCAAGGACATACCCCCATGTCGAACAGAGTGTATATAACCGGTCATAACTAACCATGTTACACGCATATTCCAGGTCAAGAGCTACCGCCACTTTCTACACATTGTTTATCATGGAAGCCCTCATATACATTAAATTCAAATGTAGCTGCATTGGCCCAGGTGTCCTGTCCAGGCCGGTAGCTTTCAAAGCCCTTTGGGAAGCAGATTACGACTTTCCAAATGTCTTTGGAGACTGCGGGCTACTATACTTTCCAGGATTTTGTCGAAGGTGTTTTTGCAGGGGTTTGATTCGGTATCCATAAAATCTGGAATTATCCTTAACTCCCTTTGGAAGTCGGACCAGGTAGCTGTGCAGCCAATCTTGGGGTTTTCCGCCGTATTCATGCTTAGGTTGAAACAAACAGCCATCTCCAAGTCCCCATCCTTCATGTTACTCATGTGGGTGTACCTCTCCCCGTTCGGGCCTAGCTCTGCGTCTTTAGTCCGATTCAGTACCTGTCTATTATCCTCCACCTTAACCTCACAGTCTTCCATCCTAGTGACTGGTGACAAGGCTTCTCTGACCATATCTCTAATAATGTCTAATTAAATAATTTATTATATATAATAACATTTAAATAATCTCTAATTTCGGGGGATTGAGTGGTCTCGAAGTATGGTGTCCGCCTAGGGTGCTGCAGGTCCCGGATTCAAGCCCTGGTGAATGCCGGGATGTTTTCACATGAACTTCTAGTAAAAAATTTACCCTGGTCTCTGGGTAGTGAGATCGTACGCTCGTGTGTATTGTTGCGCACGTAATCAATTCCTTGGCAGTTGGAAATCGAGAAAGTGTAGCAATACGGCGCTGCCCGGGCAAAATTTCGAATTAAAATCTACCCAAAGTTGTCATAGGTCGGTTGTTATCATCATAAATGACACCATGTTTATCAGGACATCTCCTGCCTGTTCATCTGCCGGTGCAGCTTCCAGAATGTACCCAATGTCACATCCGCGCCGACTTCATTGATAAACTGTTCCCACTTCATCCTTTTTGGCTCTGCTGCCTGGCGTTTAAAATCCTGCACATTTACTTGTTTATACCTTTCCGCCTCCTCCAGTTCTGTGGCAAGTGCATTTATTGCTCTCCGCACTCTCTGCTAATTCCTTGTTACCGCCTTCTTTTCCTTCCATAATGTCTCCACCTCTGGTGTCCACCATGGTGGTTGGGTGAAGAGTCTTCTTGTTGGTCCAGACAGTCTCTGTGACCGAAGGCGCGCCAAGAGCGAAGAGTGGTCATAATCATAATTGAATTATATGCGGGTTTTTATAGCACTGACTGTACTGGACTTCGGTATCAGTACAGAGCAGGGTAGGTGGTCGCTTCCATGATCCCCAAGGATACTCCATTATATGTCTAATGCCGCGTCTTGAGATACAAGTACCAGGTAGATGGCCGTGTCAGGGTCCCCCCTGTCTCATGGCTAGACTAGTGGGTGTCCAATCATTTAGACAGACCATATCTGACTCAAGCAAGGCCTCAGCAAGAGCAGTACCCTGCCTGTTCTCTCCCGACCCGTCCCACACTTTGGCGCATGCATTGAAGTCACCACATATCAGATACCTGGTACCAGGGATATCCACTGAACCTTTCAACCAGTCAACACGCTCTCTCTGCTTACGCAAGATTCCCTACTTACATATGTATTTATTGGGTTCCAGCTGCATCTTCCGATTTTAACCTGCATCCTCTGCACTTCTTTACTTTCCTGACCCCGCCTACTCTTATCCAGGATCGAATAATGTAAACCATCCTTTGACCACCAGAGCCTGCCCATGTTTTCCCTGCCCTGTTGGATTTATGTAACATGTAACGCCAGGACGCTTAAAAGAGTGTATGCAGTTGTTGTAACATCAGGACATCAAAATCCTAGACCAGTGTCTTCAAAATTGGTCCTCGCTGTCAACAATAATACAGCCTACTCACACGTCAAACATTAGACATAAAGCAAAAGTATGAAGACTAAGGATCTACGTACTAAGACTATGGTTCCGTCGCCCTGCTACTGAGTGAGAGCGTGGTCGACACTGTTAGCTGTGAAATTCGCGGGAAATGCTTTTATATCTGTCCTGTACATTGACGTGCATGTTCGGAACAATGGCTACCGGCTGTTGCTGAATTGGCTAATTTGCCTTTTCGGTTCACGAGTGCATTTTTTCAGGAGACTCCCGGGAGTCGGCGCTGAAGCTGCGGAGTTCGTGCTTTATGCGACACTTTCGGCGGGTCGCCCTGCGGTAAAATACCGAACCATGTGAGAAAACCCGGGTTTATGAGGTCTTTCTGGTGACTGCCGAGTCCATCGACGATGAACTGTGGTTTTCGTGGATTAATTTTGTGTTGGCATTCTGGCGGCGGCATTATGCACAGTGTACCCGTGCGGGCTGTTGGAATGCCGAGATTCCTGTCTATTCCACTTTTCACATTGGACAGCGGGGAGCATTTTGTGTGATATTCACTGGCACAGGAACGGAGCATAATGGGGACGACCTGTTGCCGTGTAGTTGGAACCTCGACTAACTAACTAAGGAAATCGGGCAAGGTGACTGACTTGTTCTTATGACCTTCAATGTCACGCGGGTCGGCGTGGCATTGGATGAGAGTTAAGTAAATTTATATTTCATTAAAAATTCGCCTGGTAATTTTGCTGACATTTGAGAATCCTGTTCAACATACCTCTTCTACCACTCTACTGAGGCAGTTGTCGGGTTTCGGTTTCCGACTTTTTCCCATGAGCGAAATCATTACATATGTTCACCAAACTTTCAAAATACATACATAAATACATTCACAACATGCATATGAAAGTAATCATTGTGGTTTATACACAATCGGTGGGTACCACATGTGTGTTTATATTTCTCATATTTCACATTCCGCATGTCATTGATTACACATGATCGGGAGAACTCCTGAGTTTTTTCCAATAAAGGAATATAAATCCGTAGACACTTAATAACTAACTCTTATCTATTGCGTTATTACACTCATCCCTAGTCGTTTTGAAAAGTATTGGCTCTTTCTGGGTTCATCTAACACGGATGAGATGCGGTTATCGGGAAATGATCGGTGTTATGAGCTGGGCGAAGTCCCTGGTTGTGTATTTCCCGTACTATCATACTGATGTCTATCGGATTTTACCTATGTCTCGGGGTATAATTAAAATAATATCACCCCCGTCACATTGACTTCATAGGGTTATAAGGGGTCGAAGACAGAGGGGGTTTAAAGTGTTTAAAGTGTTACCGTCAACAAGGTCAGTGTCGTAGTATAGCGCCATTTGTTTGCCACTATGACGCTATATTGGGATAAGAAATTAGTTGAAACATCAGCTACTGTACTTTGCATGATATTTTCATAACGATCTGAGGCGTCACATTTAGTACATTTCAGAATATGAATTATGCTTGTTCCTTGCAGAACGCAGTAACCATGATGCTGATTACAATGATCTATTCCTTTATTCTGGCAACAATTCCTATCGTTTTGTGTAAGTATATTATTTACACATTACCATAAATAACCTAGTTAATTAGTTAGTCGACAGATCATTGCACATCGAACCATTCAGTCCATAAGTGCTCGGATCCCCTCCTCAGTAAATTCTGCAGTGTGTAGCGACTGACGACACCAGTTCTGTGTTGGTTTATTTATCTTCTTTGGCTTCCGGCATAGTGTTCTTCTATGGCCACCCCTCTTTTAATTTGCTGTTCTCGCATCCTGACCATAGTTGTAAATTGACAGTCATCACTTAGTTCTTACAAAAAACTTACTTCTCGTAAAGCATTTAAAATGTCAGCTTGGTCCATGGCCCCTTCCGCCTTCCACAGTAGCCTTACCTGTGAGCTTGTCAGCCCGCTCATTTCCTTGTACACCGGCATGCACTGGCACGAAAATAAAACTAATCTTTGCCAGTCGAGACCGCACCAGAGACAGCAACTCTCTTCGGATCCACCCCATCTCTAATTTCTTGAGCATGCTCATAGAGTCACTAAGGAAACATGCCCTAGTGAATGTCTGTGTCTCGAGAAATGTTATTGCTTTACTTACTGCCATTACTTCCATAGTCAGGTTACTTGTTGTCAATGCAAGAGCACAAGAATCTTCCTTCACAATTCTCATTACGGCCTGAGCCGTAAATGTCCATGAACTTCTCACTTGTCGAACGACCACCCATCTGTGTAGATGATAGCATCACCATCCAAAGAATTCTCAAAAATCAAAGCTTGTACTTCCGCCTCCACAGCAGCCGGATTTTCTTGTCTGCATTTTCTGTCTAGTTAAATGCACACTGAAAAGGACGTACATAAATCTGTTGGCATTTGTACCCACTCCACGCCACGTTCTAAGTCCTCAAGTGAACACACCAGTTGAAGAATGTCTTCGGCTTGACCCATCCACGACCAGCCTCTTTTTAACCTGCTGCCCTTCACCTTCATAAATTCACTATGCAGTTGATGTTGTGTGTTTGAGTTGACTCTGAGGTAGACACGTGCTCTGCAATTTTGTAGTCTGTCCCCAATGGTTGGAAAGTCAAGAAGGTAGCGCATCGCCCTGAATGTTGTATCTATTGTACGTCTAAGAATAATGCGCATAGCTTCGTTCTGTATCCTTTCTATCCTTTCCATCTGCTTACGGCTGAGAGTCAGGATAGCCATCGCAAACTCCAAAATAGAAAGGACCAGGCTCTCGTAAAGAAGACATAGATGTGCTGCTCACAGTTTGCTGCCGCCATCACCCGCATCGCAGCCAAACCCCGCTTGGCCTTTGTTATCACCTGGTCTATGTGCTCATTATAAGCACGGCTTCGATCAAAACGTATCCCCAGGTAATTCATTACCTGCGATATTTCCACGGTCCATGAACACAGATTTACCGTTGGTGTTGGATTGTTCACAATATGGTTGTCAGGATCTTAAACCTGGCTCGTTGGACCTAACATATGTGAGACAAGTACACGTACAAAATGATTGGACTTGACACACAATGACACTAAGTTCAATGGATTTATTTACAATTCACATGCAATACGATCTAGTTTGGCATGTGATGATCATTACTATACATATACAATACATCAGTACACTTACAGACAAAACCCACAGCTTCACAGTCTATCTCACAAGATATACAAGCACTCGACTTTCGGGCACAGAACTACACGAAGCCTTTCTCAACCCACACGTCCTGTCATGTCCGAGTTCCCAAGCCGTCTGCCGGTTTCCCCGCACAGCGCTTGCCCTGTGGATTGGCTTCACGAGGACTGCGTGCGTCTTGCTTTGTCCTTGCCTGACCGCTGACTATCACGTCAGCCAGCAACCTGCGGGCAGGTAACTGGTACTCGCCTGGCGGGCGTAACGATGTTACTGCATCCCGGTTGGAGACTATTCGCCTGGCGGGCGTAACGATGTTACTGCATCTCGGTTGGAGACATTAGAGATTCTGACACGCTCCCCCGGGGCTTATTCATGAAAGATTTTATATTTCATGCATACTCTACATAGATACAGGGTTAATCTTTTAACCATGTCAGAATCGACCTTTGTGTTGTCATCTACATTGGCATAGAAATACATAAGAAATGCAAGTTGTATGTTAGTCATGTAGTGTTCAATCTTTACCACTTTCCAAGTTTCATCCTCTCGATGGATGATCACCTGAGTTGCAATATTGACCCAGTCAGATCGGTAGCACCAGCATCCAATGCAACTACCTCGCAACCTCTAAAAAAAACGAAATAATATGCTTTTTGAAAAAAAAAACATCAGGTAAGACTGTAATACGTCTTTTTATAAGCCGCATTCAACGCTCGAGCTCCGACCTCATTTGGCCGGGAGCTCTTCCGTTGGTCTACAACGTCGGTAACCCTATACCATGCCCAGCTGATGACCTCTTGGAGTGTTGACAATCTGGCAACACAATGGCTCTTTTTTTATACAACACATATTCGAATCCATTTCAATTTACCGCCCTTAGTGTAATAATGTACCAACAATTAAATGAAAGGGACATAATTTCAAAAGATCTCAAATCTAATCTATTACAATTATTATTCTATTTCTCAGCGTCATAGCTTGATGCTTTTCCATACTAGCGAAAAAATGTCGATAGTGTGAATAAGTTACTTAAGATATGATTCTAAGATTACACTAGTCGAAAAATACTAATACACAATTCGTGTATTCGAAATTGGTGTTTCATAATTATTTTAGAAGCGTCATAAATTTTTAAGGTTTTTGTTTATCGTCTGCTACTTTTGGTCTAAATTTACAAACTATCCGGAAGTACACACGAACAGCTGATGTCGTTAAAAATTCTATCACACACTTGTTCCGCTCTGGTGTAGCAATTCGGAATGTGAAATTGTTCTGATAGTTAATGTGTTCGTTGTTTCGCTGGAAAACTTCTGGATTGCGATTGACTAAATTTTGGTGTAAATGTCACAGTTCAGTTCACTCTTTCGTTCACGGATTAAAATATCACTGGATATGTTCCAATCGCAGATACCACTGATAACTTGAATAGTTCGCTTGAGGTAAGTTATGAGCGCATGTGGCATTGTTCTTATTTCATAATATATACAATTAATATTGTTCGCTTTCTACCACACACTACGCAATTATTCAAGACGATTACTACACTAATAATAAAATAAGAAAAAATATTTGCAGTGGGAATGAACCCTATCACATCGCATAATAGATGTACACAGCTTTCCTGAAAAAAACTTCACTGATGGCTGTGTTGGTCTGAGTGTTTTCTAACACACTGCACTCAGACATTAGTGCTTACTGTGTCGTTCGGACAACGGGACGAAAGATCAGCAATCGTGTTGGTCCTGCCAGCGATATGTCGCACTTCAAAGCTGTAATCTTGCAGCCATCGCGCTATCATCTGGTTTGTCGGCACTCCTGAAGTAATAAATTTTAATGGACTATTGTCGGACTCTACAATAAAATGCCGTCCCAGGAGGAATCTAGACAATTTAGTTATACCCACCACTAGAGCAAGGGCTTCTAATTGTGGTGTCGACCAAGCGCGTTCTCTTGGTTTCAATTTTCTAGAGACGTAGTATACAGGGTGTAGAATGTTGTCATGTTCCTGTAACAGAACTGCCCCAATCGCCACGGAGCTCGCGTCTGTGCGTAATATGAAAGGAATATGTAAATTTGGCAATTTGAGAATGGGATTCTTTAAACTATTCTCAGAAAAATACGATAACACTTTCTGGAATGCAAATTTTAGGCATTCATTGTTTACAATCTTTTCAGGCTGGTTTTTCGTTAGTAGATTAGTAAATTTTTCTGTCAGTTCAGCAAAATCTGGTATGAACTGCCTATAATAATTTAATAGTCCTAATACACTTCTGACTTGTTTCTTGGTAGTCGGAAGTGAGAGTTTCAGTATTTTGGACACGATGTTTTCGTCTGTCGTGACACAGCCATTTTATATTTTATACCCTAAAAAGGAGATTTCTTGATAGGCTATGTCAACATTTGTAGGCTTCACAGTCAGTCCGTGCTGTCTGATCCGTTCAAATGTCTGCTGTAATGTCTTTATGTGGTCTGTCATCGTCTTTGTGTGAACACAAATGTCGTCCATGTAACAGATAATGTTTGTTATGTCAACAAGTAAGAGTCGTGTCATGCGTACGAATGTCGCTGGGGCATTGACTAGCCCAAATGGTAATTTGCACCATTCGTACAGTCCCCAAGGTGTATCAAAGGCTCTTAGATGTCTGCTCTGCTCGTGTACCGTTATCTGCCAATAACCTTTAGTCATATATAACTTCGTAAAGTACCTAGAGTCTGTCAGTTCTGTCAGTAGATCTTCGCAGTTGGTCATTGGTTCCAGATCTAAAAGTGTTATTTTATTTAATTTTCGATAATCTACACAAAGTCTTATCGTGTTGTCCTTTTTGCGTACCATGACCATTGGAGACGAAAAATGTGATTGGGATCGTTTTTCTCTAAGCTAATGATCTCTTGATGTAAGTTTTCTTTGTAATGCAATGGAATGGTGTAAGGTCTGCATTTTATTTGTGTGTTTGAAGTGAGTGTCATGTGATGTTGTACTAATTCTGTTTGTCCTGGGTTGTTGGAGAAGATGGTGTTGTACTGTTGTATGAGATGTTTGCAGCTGTCTGTTTCTGCTTGAGTTAAATTTGGGTTTATTTTGATTTCTTTCAAGCAGTTTGTTGTGTCTAATGCAGGTGTTGGAATTTCGTCACTATCTTCGTCATCTTCATGGTCTATTATAACTGTACAGGCTGTTGTATCGTCTTGTTCGTTGTCTCTGTTGTAGTATGGTCTTAGCATATTGATGTGGGATATTTTATGTTTGTCTTTTATTTGAATCTCATAGTCTACAGTTGAAATCTGTCTTATTACTTTAAATGGTCCTTGCCAAGAGTCAGTCAATAAATGTCGGTCACTAGGTAAGAGGAGAAGTACGTCCTGTCCAGGTGTCAACGTTATTGTCCTGTTACCTTTGTCTGCATATTGTCTATATGTAGCACCAGATAGTTTTAGTGCTTCTTTTGCAATAGTACAAGATTTGATGATTCTTTCACGCAATGATGTTACATATACGTATGATGATATGGGTTTAAGTAAAGGGGTGGCTTCAGTTAACATTAAATGGTATATACTCAATGGGCCACGTGGTTTGGCAGCATAGATAAGTTCAAAAGGAGAGAATCCAGTACTAGAATGTGGGACCTCGCGATAAGCAAAAAGTATAGCAGGCAAATATACGTCCCAGTTTTTGGGATATTCTTGCGTGACTTTAGCAAGCATATGCTTCAAATGGCCGTTAAACTTTTCTATGATTCCCGTTGAGTGAGGATGGTATGGTGAATTGAAACATTGTTTCACCCCTAACATTTTGGTGAAAGCTTGAGTAGATGATGCAATGAATTGGCTTCCCCTATCTGATAGGATAGTGTCTGGAAATCCTATTCGTGAAAATATATGGAAGAAGACTTCCATGATATCGTTGGCAGTTATGTTCTTTAAAGGAATCGCTTCAGGCCAGCGGCTACATAAATCAATGACGGTAACGATAAATCTATTCCCTCTGGATGTTACTTGATTCAGAGGGCCCACTATGTCGACAGATATTTTATCAAAAGGTCGACTGGCTAAGTCGGTAATTTGTAATTTGGCCTGTGGGTGTTTACCTTTTTTCACTAGTTTTTGGCAGATATCACAACTTCTACAATATTGCTTAATGTCATTGCAGAATCTTGGCCAATAAAACTGTTTTAGTAATATTGATCTGGTCTTGGAGTATGCCATATGCCCTGCAAGAGGTATATCATGGGCAAGATGTAAGGCTTGTTTACGGTATTTAATTGGCAAAACAGTTTGCTCTATGGTGCTGTTACCTCTGGTATAGTACCTGGTGAGGATGCAATTTTTCAGAGCAAAATGCCATCTTGCATTTTTAGTTAGCTTTGGCTTTTGGCCGATCAGATTAAAATATTTAGATAATGAAGGATCAGCCTTTTGGGCTGTTACAAAATTCTCCTTCATGGTTTTAGGAGGCAGTACCACTGGGCTAAGCATTTCTATAGCCTCAGTTTGATTAATTTCATCTTGCACTCTAGCAGTAGATCTGGTTACTGCATTCACACATTCAATGATATCAGATGGTGATGAAACATTTTGGTCAATGATTTCAGGAGATGTTAGTGCTCCATTAGCTACCATACATTCATCTGGTGATACCATACTTTCAATGATGACATGTGATGGTGATGATGTTATGTTATCATCAATGCAAACAGATGTAATATCATGAGGCATATCATTCACCTCTGGTAAGTTCCCAATGATAATATCACACACAGGTTTAGTTAATGCAGCGCATTTTACTTTCCCAGTGAGGAATAGTGTCTGAATATATGCCCATGCTAATGGGTACTTTTCGATATTTCCAGAGAATGTTCTGCATGTTACGTGCCTGCCTGTATAGTCTGTAGGCATTATGAACTCTCTCTTTAGCCCTATAAGAGTACTTCCGGTGTCACGAAGGACTGTAGCAGGCTTGCCATTCACATATCCCTGGTGGATGTTTATTCTGCCTTTGGAATCTATTACCAAATTAGCTTCCTCATTGGCAATAGGAATGGAGTGGCCGCATGTTAAAATGCCATCTTCATAAAAGGTATTACAAATAGTACATTTATGTGAATTAAACATGTCAAAAGCCTGTGCTGAGTTCACAGGGTGATTTTCTGAATGTTCTTCATCTGATGATGAACTGTCAAATAAGGCGGCATTTGCTTTCTTGGTCATTTGCCTTCCTTTACACGCATGACGCCAGTGGCCGTACGCTTTACAAAGGAAGCATTTTCGTGCATTTTTAAAGGTTTTACGTTCCTTATCCTGACTATTTATGAAGTTCTGTAAGTATGTAAGATATGCCTGATTCTTGTCACACATTTCACCTTGGTGGTGTGAAATATTACAAAATCTACAATGATTGTATTTCTCAGAAGTAGGCTTATATGTTCTTTGCCTATTGTAGGGTTCTGATCGAGGTTTTTCATAGTTAGCAGGTGCCACGAAGTTTGTATCAGTAGCCTCACTAGCAAAACAATGTTTATTGGCTGTATAGTAAGCCGAACCACGTCTCTCAATCTGTTCTACACTCGTACATTCATTCTCTTGCAAAAATTTTGAAAATGATGATGGAAGGGATGTGATGATTTTATCCCTGATGATGAGATCTTCTAACTTATGAAAGTCTTTATCTACTTTGGCTGCTGAAAGCCATTTTGTAAATACGTCTCGGACTAAGGAGACATAGTCAGAGAACGTTTGAGGGTTTGGACTCAGTTTGCTGAACTGCTCTCTGTACCCTGCCTCATCTAGCATAAATTGTGCCATGATTTTCAACTTTATATAGTGGTAATCTTTTCTGAGGTCTTTTGGTATAGTCTCTATGACTTTCAGAGGTTCCCCTGACAAACTCCTCATATAAATAATGTTCCATTCTGAAACTGGGATCTGATAGTGGTCCATTAAGGTTTCAAAATTGTGGGTGAACGCTGCAATGCAGTCACCTGAGGTATAATTTCTTACAATACCTTGATACTTTTTGTACTGGTTTTCTTTTTCCAGTCTTTCAGATTTCTTAGACTCTTTGTTTACGGCAGTATCGGCTTCAAGCTGTTTAATTTTGAGTTGTAATTCAAGCTCCTCTCGTTTACTTTGAGCTGAGATCTCTGCCTGTTTTAATGCTCTTTCAGCCGCTCTTTCCTCGCGTTCGCTAGCTTTTTCTTGTACTAGGAGGTGTTCAGAATATTTTGTTTCACTCCACTTTGTTAACTCGTCACCAGTTAACTTTAGCTTTAAACCCATCTCGATGAAGTCGTTTAACGAAGACATGATGGACTGTTTAAATGAAAATGAGTTATCAGACACACAATTTGTTACAAGGTGTTAGTAACGTGAACAATTTACAATCTTGTTGAACTTACAATTTATGCCCAAATTTGCATCCGAAAGTATATAAAAAAAAATATACTCAAGTGTACTGGATGGGGTGGAGAATGGTTCACACCAGGGCTAGGAACTGTAGGGTCGCTACTTCAAGGACAAATGACCTCTACGGGCAAAGGTTTCAGATGGCACAGAAAACCTGCTTTCTTTTGGGAGGAAATAAGTTAGAATCTACCTTTATGTGATGTGTATGCTTGTCCCTAAGTTTTGATTAGGTTTGTATGGCGTTGAGTGTAATTGTAGGTCGTAATGTCGTCGGTAAACAATTTTTTTTTCAAATCACAATTCACTTTCTTTCCCAAACTTTCTGCTTTCGACAACTAACTTCACAAAAACAATCTAGATATATTTCAACAATCTACAACTATGATGACACATCACTTACATCAAGATGACATTCAGTAAGGACATAGACATCATGTTTACAAGATGGCGACAAGGTGAAAATGGCGACAAGTTACACAATCACCGATGTTTTACACATTTACAAGTTCAAACAATCTAAGAGGACAAGCCTTCCACGTTCAAACAATCTAAGAGGACGAGCCTTCCACGTTCAAACAATCTAAGAGGACGAGCCTTCCACGTTCACACATGTCAGGATCTTAAACCTGGCTCGTTGGACCTAACATATGTGAGACAAGTACAAGTACAAAATGATTGGACTTGACACACAATGACACTAAGTTCAATGGATTTATTTACAATTCACATGCAATACGATCTAGTTTGGCATGTGATGATCATTACTATACATATACAATACATCAGTACACTTACAGACAAAACCCACAGCTTCACAGTCTATCTCACAAGATATACAAGTACTCGGCTTTCGGGCACAGAACTACACGAAGCCTTTCTCAACCCACACGTCCTGTCATGTCCGAGTTCCCAAGCCGTCTGCCGGTTTCCCCGCACAGCGCTTGCCCTGTGGATTGGCTTCACGAGGACTGCGTGCGTCTTGCTTTGTCCTTGCCTGACCGCTGACTATCACGTCAGCCAGCAACCTGCGGGTACGTAACTGGTACTCGCCTGGCGGGCGTAACGATGTTACTGCATCCCGGTTGGAGACTAATCGCCTGGCGGGCGTAACGATGTTACTGCATCTCGGTTGGAGACATTAGAGATTCTGACAATGGTTATTCAAAGAGAACCATGTCACTGCTGCCTTTGTTGGGTTGACCATAGCCCCAGCTTTAACACACCAAGTACTTATGCGATTGAGTTCGGTTTGTAGTTCCACAGCATCCTGATTCCTATCCTTCCCCGTACGATACTCTAACACATCGTCGGCATATGACAGTGTCCTTCCCTATCCGTTGATCTGCTCGCTGGTGATTCTCACAAAGTTAGCGTTGAACAGTACCTGAGATAATGGTGATCCCTGTGGTAGGCCAGGATATATTGTTGTTGGATGCGAAGTCCAACTGCCACATCTGAAAACTACTTTCCGTTGGAAGAGGGCTGCAGCGATCCAACTAAGCAGGAATGGACTTATCTTGAGTTCAAGAAGCTGAAGCATTAAGAAATGCAATTGAACTCTGTTGTACGCGTCCTCAAGATCAATCGCTGCAGCAAAGGTTTCATTTCCTGAGTGGAAACCTTCATAGACGTCATGGGCAAAAACTGCTGCATTGGTCCAGGTTTCTCTTTTTGGACTGTACCCTCCCAGGTTTGCCGTTTCTGTTTGGCTGGTTTCTTTACATATGTTGTCTGTATAGTTTATGAACAAGAGATGGGACATTACATACGCTTGTGATACTCCGAATATTATGGTGAAAGGTTTTCAGTGTCCTCCAGCTGGTCTGACTATGTATTCATTGTTGTTATTTAAGCTTCTACATAGGTTTGTTAGATGTGTATGTATTCGATATTGTTTAAGGATTTCCCACAGCTTGTTTCTATCTACTCTATCAACTGCCTTCTATTGGTCGACAGAGGCTAAGTAGAGTGTTTCATTAAATTCAGTTGATTATTTATAAGTTGCCTGAGAGCAAAAATAGCATTTGTGCATCCTTTGTTCATCCTAAATCCAAGTTGTATTTCGCTTCGCTGGGGTTCTATAGTAGTTCGAAATCTTTTCTCAAGAATTTTGCAAAATATGTTCTTATTATGACTCAAAATGGAAATGCTTCTGTATTGTGTGCAGTCTATTTTGCTGCCTTTGTTTTTTTTTCCAAATATGGATAATTATGGCATTTACCCAGTCTCGTGGTGTCAGTTGTTCTACCCAAACGTGGTTGAATAGTCTATGTAGCCATACTTTTTCCTACATCTCTTGCTGCTTTAATTAGTTCATTTGGTATTTCATCTTGTCCCTGTGATTTGTTCAATTGGGTACATCTGACGGCTTCTTTAATTTCTTCTTTCATAATGTCTGGTTCTAGTTATTCGGTGACATCTGTGTCGGTTTCTTTAATTCCCGTGACATCTGATGGGATGTTGAGAAGTTTGTTCGAAATACTGTTTCCATCTTATTGGGATTTGTTTGTGTTTACTTATTAGTTCTCCATTTTCGCTGTTAATTATTTCAGTTTGATCAAAGGGTTATCCTCTGGTTCCCACTGCACTTATCTTTTTGTAGAAGCTTCTAGTTGCCTCCTTCTGATTTTTATTTAGTGTTTCTCCATACTCCTCCCAGTCTTTGTTTGTTTGTTTTTTTCGTTTTTATTTTTATTTTTTTGCTATTATATTCATGTGTCCCCTCGCTATTCTATATTCAATTTAATTACTTTCCTGTTTGCTCTTGAACCACTTTTTATATTTTTCCTTTTTGTCTTTACAGCTTTCTTTACTTCTGTGTTTCACTAACTTTTTTGATCTGTTTTTATCTGTGTTTTGCGATTTTTTGTGGTTCCACATGTTATTTTTTCTGCATTTAAAATGCTCTATTTGAACATCTCCCATTCTTCTTCCACTGCTTTTCTTTTTTGGGGTAATTTTACAAAGATTTCAGTTAGTTCTTTCTAATAATAATTCCTCACTGCCTCGTCCCTGAGGTTTTTTAAGTTTACTGATTCGCATGGCATGTACTTTCCTTGTTTTTGCTTTTTTCTTCTGTTGGTTCTGATTGTGGCAACAACTGTTTTGTGGTCTGTGTTTATACTTAAGTTGAGCACTGTCCTTGCATTTATTATATTTATCTTTCCGTTATTTCTTGTTAATACAAAATGTATTTGGCTTTTGGTATCATTTATACCAGGTGTATAGTAGTGCGTCTTTGTGTTTATATATTGTGTTTGTTACATATCCATTATCATTTCTTTCATTATGTTGGTCTCCAAATTTCCCCAGGTGCTTTTCTATGCCCGCTCTGTTATGTGCTAGTCTTGCATTGAAGTCTCCCATATCTATAATGTTGTCCTGCTTCTCTATGTTATTTAGCACGTCATGGATATCTTCAAAATATTCCTCGCATTCTTGCTCATTGTTATTTGCTTTACATGCAACGTATGTTGTAATTGTTTGTTCTTTTATTCTTATTGTTATGATTCTTTCTTATACATATTTGATTTCTAGTATTCCTCTTGCTGGCCGTGGTTCAATGACTATTCCCACAGTGTGTCTTGCGCTTTCTTGCTGTTCCATTCCAGAATAGACAAACGTGTAACTGTGGTGGATCTCCTTGCATCCTTCCCCATGAATTATGGTGTTCGCTATTCCCATTAGTCCAGTTTTTCTCTCTTCCATTGTTTCTATCAGTTATTCTTCTTTAATATTAAAACCGCAGGCGACCATTGCGCCTTTTTTTCGTTGCTCTATCTCGTAATCCATTAACCTAGCCGGGTCTATATCCATTTGAGTCAGACCGTTTATACTTCTTAGTTTTTCTACGAGCAGTATGAAGATTCCCTGCTGGCTTGTTAGGCCAGTCGCAGGTTTAGGACAACAATCTAACCATAGGGAGTCCATCCCCTATGGTGAGCCATAGCCCCGTTAGCCCATGGCATCGCGGTCATGGTTTCTCGGTCTACACCATGTGGAGTTGGGGTTGACTTGTGTAGTCTGCGGGTCATCGGCAGACTCCTAATTTGTACTTTTCTCCCCTCCTGGGAGTGGCTAGCCAATTCTAACCCTGCTGGCTGCAGGGCCATGCGCAACCCACGCCTTGTAGACCGTTGTTCTCTTTTTTCTTTCGTTTTTTCTTTCTTTTTTCCATTTTTTGTTTGTTTGTTTGTTTGTTAACGTTAATAAATTATTCAATAACAAAATTCATTAGTTCAAATCTTAATCATATTACACATATCAAAGCTACTGAGTGTGTGCGTGGCGCGACACTCTCAGCTGTGAATTTCGTATGGAATGCTTTTACATCTGTCCCCAGTAGTTTGTATCGTGAACTGTATGTTCGGCTGTCTGTTGCTGAAATGACTGGTTTGCCTTTTCGATTCACGAGTACATTATTATGAGACTCCTGGGAGTCGTCCCTGTAGCTACGGAGTTCGTGCTTTGTGTAGCTTTTTTGATGATTCCGCCCTGCTGAAAAAGACCAACCCATATGGGTTAAAACCCGGGTAAATGAAATCTTTCTGGTGATTGCCGATTCTATCGACGATGTACTGTATTTTTCGTGGAAGACTTTTGCTGCGGCATTATGCACAGTGTACCTATGCGGATTGTTGGCTTGCCGAAACTCCTCTCTATTCCATTGTTCACATAGAGAAGTGATGAGTATTTTGTGTGATATTAACTGGCACAGGAATGGAGCATAAAGGGGATTACCCGATGCCGTGAAGTTGGAACCGAGACTGACTGACTGACTGACTGACTGACTGACTGACTGACTAACTGCCTGACTGACTGACTGACTGACTAACTAACTAACTAACTAATATATCACATTTAAATAGTATAGAAATTCTGCACATAGATGCATTTCCTTTCCATTGCTCAAACGATCTTGGCCGTCAATTTATACGACTTAAGAGATAAAGTTAGTATTCCAAAAGATGCCAACTACATTGTCCCTGCAAGACGTCCTATTCAACCACAAGCAGTCGTTGCCGTCGCTTTGCTGCAGAGGTTCGACCTCGGCAGATATTTTATATGCCGGGGATAGCTACAATGTGGTGTTTCTACCACTCTATTGTGTCTCAGGTTTGGGTGCCATGTTCTTACCTGGCAGGCTGGTTCCGGGTCGGCACGAGACAGTAACGGTTGTTTCGATCTTATTTTACTGAGAGGTTGCCTCTACCGCTCTCGTGCACACATCGTGAATGAGTAGAGGCAACAGCAGCTTAGAAAGCAGTTGGGGAGACTGGGGAGAAATGGACCAGCAATTTTGTAGTTTTCAATTTTTGCTCATCACCGGAACAGATTTTATCGAAACATAACAAAACCATGACTAAAATGTTGTACATTCATTTATTTTAAAAGGGGAAAACATTTAGCAATCTATTTCTATATGTTTCTTTACAAAATGCATTTCAAAAATGTATATGAACATGGGGAGAAATGGACCACCATTGGGGTGAAATGGACCAGCACGTGGGGAGCAATGGACCATAGTGGGGAGAAATGGACCTTTTTTAAAAAGAAGCAGCAACAACTCATCCATATTGCTATAAGAAATAAATAATCATTAAAAGGATATTTGCAGTTGTTTTTATTATTTTAAGCGACAGTAAAAAAAAGTTTAATATGATATATTAATCTAATATAAAGTTTTATCGAACATTTATGCCTGCAAGACTTTCTTTGAAGACATAGCCATCTTTGGTCCTAGAAGTGGTTCCAGTGATTGTAGATCTAGTAAGCTGTGCTTTAATACATGTAATTGAGACACTGGCGACAACTTCTACCTTAGGCTTAACAAATTTACCAGCAACCTTCTCACTCTTGCGCAAGAACTCTACCTCAACATCACCATCATCATCAATGTCTCCCCTTACAATTCCTACATAGTAAACACAAGTCTTCTTTGTTCCATATTCACATAGCACACACTGGCCTTCAAAAACCTCACGCACACCAGTCAAGCTAACCGTACACTCCTCATTTTCACCAAATGAAACATCAGAATCTGTGTCATCACAAAACGAAATGTCAGTTTCTGGATCTGAATCAACATCAAGCTCTTTCAGCAGCTGTCTCTTTGCCTTTTTGGGTGGAACTTTTGCTGCCTTTTCTTTCATCACCGCTCTTTCCCTAATTCGATACATTTCTGGCGTAGAAGTAGCCAGCATAGTTTTTCCTCTTTTCCTCATATTATTTGAATCTTTTCGCGGACCAGCTTTTGGTAGTCCTCTGAAAACATGAGGCGAAGTAAAGGAAGAAGTAGCTTTATGTTGAAGACTCCCTGATATTTCCTGCAAGTCATCTACAAGGTTCTCAACATTACACTCTTTCTGATTTTCATGAAATTCTTGTGCAGTTTGATCTGTGCTGGTACCACAATGTGGAGATGCTGATCCTGTCTGTTCATTGCTTTCTAAAGTGGCATTTTCACTGTCCTTGCTGATGGGCCTGTTCGTTATTTCTGAAGGCATAAAATCATCTTCTGTAAAAACATCTTCGTTAAAGGGCCAAATACCTGACACTGCAAAGTCTGATTGAATGTTAATGGGAGTTGCCGCTTTAAGAAAAGCGTGGCCTCCTAGATTTGCAACTTGATAGATTGTCATTTTTTCATCATCCATGAATCACACGCATTGTTGTAGACCGACTTCATGGGTCCAAAAACTGAACGGTCCAAGGGCTGAGTTTTAGATGAGGTGTGTGGTGGCAACGTGATCACATGAATGTTGTTTTTCTTGCACAGTTCAAGTGATTCAAATGAAATGTGAGAATCGTGATTGTCCAAGATCAAAATCAAAGGGAAGTCTTTGGAAGGTCTTGAATGCTTAATGAAGTGATTTATAACTTTGACGAAATTATCACGGGTCATCCAACCTGATTCATTCACAAGGCCAAGGGAACCTTCAGGTGCTCCAGCAAGCATAAATTCTTAAATTTTTTCTGGGAAACACAAATACTGGAGGGATAATGTGACCCGCAGCTGACACAATGCAACAGATTGTGACCAGTTCTCCTCTTTCTCTGGATGTCATCTGACCTATTTGCTTCACTCCTCGTGGGGCAATTACATTTGGCACTTTCTGTACAGTGGTCAGACCTGACTCATCCAATTGTAGATTTGAGCTCCACTCACATTTAGTTTTGTAATGGTTTCCTTCACAATGTTGAAGAAGGTGCAAATATTATGTTTGTTGAAAGCTGTAGCTCTAGCCAGAGATGTTGCCTCAGGTTGCCTTATGGTCAGCTCGGGATTCCGTCGCAAAAATCCACAAAGCCAGTCATTCCCTGCCATCATTTGCTCATCCCAGGTTAAAGGATGTGCAATGTTATTGACTTTCGCCATCTCGTACGCCAAAATACGAACGTTTTTAGTTGTGAGTCCATGGAACATTCTTGCACAATCTTTCAAGTAACTAGCAAAATCAGCTTCTTGCTTAGCTGTGAAAACAAGGCTATGCCTATAATTTGGTACGAGTCTAGTAGGCAGACCATTTCCTTCTCTGTCTTTTGTAAGATTGTTATTGAGGGTAGAGCGAGCAATACCGTACTCCCTTGCAGCTTTCCTCACTTTCATTCCATTTTTCACAGCATTAACAGCTTCTCTCATACGTTCCTCCGTAACGAGACCCTTGTTGGTGTTTCTGATGTACAATCTTGGCATCTGAAACAAAAGAGTGACAGAATTATATAAAATTTAGAATGGTAGGCCTATCATTTGCAAAGAAATACTGATCATAGCACGAATGGCGTGCATCTTTAATAAATCACTGAAATGAAATTTGTTAACAGTTTTATTGGTCTAGATTTAGACCCCAGTATTAAAAAGAATCAATAATGCTGATATTCGAATGCAATCTTCAACACTTTTAATAACAACAGACTGTCTTGTCAATTTCTTCTATGGGGAGAAATGAACCATGGGGAGAAATGAACCGGTCCATTTCTCCCCCATCAATGTATTAAACTATTCAGCCATAGAGTCTCTTAAATCTAATATTATATGCTATATTTTTTATATGAACTCTTAAAAAACAAGTAAATAAAGATATTAACTTAATTACCTTGTCCTGATTCCTGACTATGCGTCTGCTTTACGATGGTGTCTGGAACTGGAAAAAGAAACTTTAGTGCAGAAAATTTTTCAAACTTTGCGTAGGAACGACCTATGCGGGAAGTCGATGGCAAATGAAAAATTCGGACTATGTTTGATGTGGAAAACAAACTTATTATGGTTTCACTTTCATTGCATCACCGCCAGGGGCCAGAGAGGGGGTGGTCCATTTCTCCCCTATGTCCATTTCTCCCCAGTCTCCCCTATGAACTGGATACATCAGATCTGGGATTTTCTGATAAGTTTGTTTTTATCGTTTTCAGTTTTCTCGTGTATGTGATGTCCTGTGTTCTCATCCGTCAGCGAGGAATCGCACACTCGGCAGAGACTCTCGACTGGTTCAACCGTTACCGTGGAGATTGCAGGTTGGCCACCGTGAATGCCACCTTGCCCTTCAAGATAGACATGCTTAATGCTGTCTTGGGTTTGACGCTCATCCTGTTCCAGCCAACCAGTTGTTCAAGTCTTTTGAGCATCTTATGGGCACATAATGTACATATTAACATTAAGGTGATCTCACGTGCACGTAACCCCGTGACACAGACAGACGCTTAATTCACTATTTTAACTCACGTTAGAATCCTGAGAGTCTTTACAGCCTGCTAGATTCCTCCCTTCTGGGCAGCAGTCGGGAATTTATGCATAGTGTATCATGACCATTGCCCGATTTTGAGTTGGATAGTATAATATTTATTTTCGTGTTTTGCTCATGCCATATATTTGTTTGTTAAAGATTATGCTATTTAATTCCAGACTTCAGCGATTATTTTAATTGCTGTCCGGGCCGTATATATTTAAGCAAGAATTCCTAGCAACATTTTGTGTCACTGGTTTTGTATTTTTAAGTGGGACTTCAGACTCAAGGTTGTTGGAAGAATTGTTTCAATAGTTATGCAGCCCTCACTCCTGCCATACACACACACACACACACACACACACACACACACACACACACACACACACACACACACACACACACAAACACACACAGGCACACACACACACTCACATACACACACACACTCACTCACATACACACACAAACATATATACATAGAATGGTGAATTACAAATGGGTAAGAGATCTAGGGATCTAGCACTGCTACGGTGGAAAGATATATGTCAAGTGTGGCGGGAAACATGGTAACATAACTATTGCCTATTCGGCACGTCGTGGTGAAGGTTACGCCTGGTACATGATGAATATACACGCTAGACTTGAGACATCAATAATATTGAAATATTGTTTCAAAAACATACGTTTCATTGTTATTTCTTTTGTGTTCGTTGTATGCTTTTTCCAGCAGCTGCAGAGGAAATCAGTAAGTTTCTATAGTTCATTAAGCAACTGTCACCATAATCACTGTCACCTACTGCCTATATTAACTTTCAGTTTAGGGCGGGGGGGGGGGGGGAGGAGGGGGGGGGTGTCGAACCTGAAGATTTAAAACTCCCTGGCTAGTGCGGTCGCTGCGAATTGTGCAGGATGGGATTTTCCCTTTGCCCCCGACAGAAAACAAACTCCACCCCTCACCGTGGATTCGATACCGGGTTTCCCGAGGGAGAACCCGGCGTTCTTTGCCACTTGGCAGCTTCCTGTCCATTAAGTAACAAGGTATGTCTTTATATGTCTGAGTATCTTTGCGACACAAGAATAAATTCACGAAATTTCCGTTAACGAAAGTTTTCATATAAATTATCTTTTATTTTGTATTTTAAAATCAACATCATTAACATTCTACTCATTACCACATAGTAGTTGATGCAACAAGATTTACATAATACACAAACCTCAAAGAACCTCTTAGAAATCATTTATAATTTATTTCCGGAATAAACTTAAACATAAAGTACTCTACCAAGGCAAACATATTTTAGATCTCGACATCCCAAATTCAAATCAAATATTCCTCTCAACAATTATTTTTAGCGTGAGGGAATGTGTGTGTGTGTGTGTGTGTGTGTGTGTGTGTGTGTGTGTGTGTGTGCATGCGTGCGTGCGTGCGTGTGTGTGTGTGTGTTTGTATGGCCTGACTGTGTGTGGGAGAATCACTATTTTTGTACGCTACACAATGTATATGTATACTATTGTCTCCATTTTTTAAATTTTTTGTGAGAATGCTCATGATAATCCTCAGTGCATATGTGTGTGTAAAGTGCGGGAGTTGTTCAAATTAGTTTCATTAGGTATGTGAGGCATCATGTATGTGTCTAAATGTAAGGATGTGTGGGTGTGTGTGAGTATGGGGGGATTGTGTGAGTGTGGGGATATGTGTGGGGGGTGTGTATGGGGGAATGTATGTGTATGGGAATGTGTGTATGTGTGTGTGGCTGATGTGTGTGTGGTGGGGGTATATGTGGGGATGTGTATGGGTTGTTTGATGGGTGTGTGGGTGGGTAATGTGTGTGGGTGGGAGATGTGGGTGTGTGTAGGTGGATGTTGTGTGGGTGGGGCTGTGTTGGTGGGTGGGGAGATATGTGTGAGATATCTGCGTGTGTGGGTGGGAAATGTGTGGGCGGTTTGGGGATGTATGTGTGGGTGAGGGTTGTGTATGTGGGTGGGCGATGTATGTTTCTATATTTAGGGGTGTGTGGGTGTTGGTGGGTAGTGAGGTGTGTGGGTGTTTGTGGGTGGGATTTTGTGGGTGTATGTATGGGTGTGGGGTTGTGTGTATGGGCAGGGGATGTGTGTGTGGGATGGGTGTGGGATGTGTATGTTTTGGGGATGTATGTGATTGGAAGATGGGTTGGTGGTTGGCGGGAAGTATGTGTGGGTGGTGGGGTGTGTGTGGGTGAGAGATGTGTGTGGTTGGATGGGGTGTGTGGGAGTAAGGGGGATGTGTGTGCGCGTGGGTGGGGTTTGTGTAATTTAGTGAGAGATGTATATGCGGTTGGGTGCTGGATGTGTGAGTGGGTGGGGTGTCTTTTCGTGGGGAGATGTGTGTGGTGTGTGGTTGGTGTGTTTGGGGTATATGTGTATGTTGGTGGAAGATGTGTGTTTGTGGGTGGGGGGTGTGTGTGTGGATGGAGGATGTAGGTGTGTAAGGTGTGGTGAGTTAGTGGATGGAGGATGTATGTGTGGGTGGGATGTGTATGTGGGATGGGAGATGTGTGTGAGTGAGAATGTGTTTGTATGTGTGCAGATGTGTGAGTGGGTGGGGGATGTGTGTGGGGTGGGTGGGTGCGGGATGTGTGGGTTGGTAGGGGATGTATGTGTGGATGGGGGATGTGTGCTCTTGGGATGTGTGGTTGGGGATGGGTGGTTAGGGGTATGTGGAAGTGAAGAGGATGTGTTGGTGGAGGAATGGGTGTATGGGTAAGGATGTGTGTGTGTGGCTGAGTGCGGGATGTCCGGGTTCGTGGCGGATTTGTGTGTGGGTGGGGATGTGTGGGTGGAGGATGTGTGGGTGAGTGAGTGTGTGAGGGTTGATGATGTGCAGAGGATGTGTGTATGTGGGGGATGTGTGTCGGATGGGGATGGGTGGGTTTGTGGGAGCATGTATGTGTGTCAGGTTGTGTGTGTGAGTGGGGTATGTGTAAGTGGGTAGGGGATGTGTGGGCGAGTGGAGATGTGTGGGTATGTAAGGGATGTGTGAGTTGAGTATGTGCCACATAACATGATAATATGTAATATTTATGATTCATCATCATCATCAAGTGCCGTGCCGGCTGGCATAGGCGTTCATGGCTCTCCATAGATCTCGGTCTTTGGTTTTCTGGATCAACTCTGCTGCTGATATTCCTCCATGCCACCGTCTCAATCCATCCAGCATCACTTCTCTTGGTCTACCTCTGCCTCTTTTCCCCTCGATCTTTCTAGTTGTTACGATGTTCTCCAATGCCTCTCTTCTCATCACATGACCGAGGAAAGCTGTTTGTCTCTGTCTTATTGTTGTATATAATGTTCTAGTTTCGTTAGCCTGTTTCAGGCAGTCGTCGTTAGTTACTCTGGCAGTCCAAGGAATTCGCAACATTCGTCTCAGGAACCACATCTCTGTTGCTTCTAATTTCTTCTTAATTTGTTCATTTACATTCCAAGATTCACTGCCATACAGCAAAACTGGTTCTACATAGCATTTCAGCACTCTCTTTCTTACATTCAGTGATAGTGACTTATTGCATAAGATACTCTTCATTTTCTGAAATGCGGCTTTTGCCTGCCCTATTCTGCTCCTAATCTCTGTTGTACATCTTCCATCTGATGTTATAAATGCCCCTAGGTATCTAAAATTATCAACTTGGTTAAGGATTTTCCCTTCTATTTCTATGTCACATTTTGGTGTCACCATTTTCTTTGATATTACCATTGTTACTGTTTTCTTGATATTCAAGGAGAGTCCTTTCCTTGCACTCTCTGTTACTACTACGTCTAATAATTGTTGTAGGTCTGTTGAATTATCCGCCACCAATACTGTGTCATCTGCATAGCGTATATTATTTATATTATAACCTCCAACTAGTATTCCTGGCATCTCTTTGATCTCTCTCATTATTACTTCGCTATACAGGGAGAAAAGATCTGGTGACAAGACACACCCTTGTCGTACTCCTAGCTTTATCTGTTCGTAACTACCCTCTTTATTTCCCATTTTAATTGCTGCTACTTGGTTCCAGTAAATATTCTTTATTATTCTTAAATCTTTTCCATCAGTGTTGATATCTTCCAACATTTTAATCAGTTCATCATGTTTTACTTTATCAAATGCCTTAGTATAATCTATGAAGCACAAATATATGTCTCTCTGTTTCTCTATTGACCTTTCTATTAGTGTCCGTAATGTATAAATTGCATTGTTTGTGCCCTTTCCTTCCACAAATCCATACTGTTCTTCACTAATTTCCATTTTTATTTTCTTTTTGGTTCTTCTCATTATGATTCTGAGTAGAAGCTTAGTGATATGGTTTATAAGGTTAATTGTACGAAAATCTTCACAATCAATTGCTCCTGGTCTTTTTGGTATAGCTATAAATACAGATTTCAGCATATCACTGGGTAAATATCCACTGCTGTAAATATCATTCAACATTTTGGTTAATATATCTACTCCAAATTCTCCCAATACTTCTAATTCTTCTATTGTGATTTCATCTGGCCCAGCTGTTTTTCCTTTCTTCATACGTTTCATAGCGTCAGCGACTTCTTCTTTCAGAATAGGTGGACCTTCTAAGTTACTATCTTCTGTTAATTCTTCCCTTTCTCCTTCATATAATTCTCTTATATACTCATTCCACCTCTTCATTATAGCATCTTCCTCTAATATTATCTTTCCTGTTTTTGATTTCAAACACCCTGTATTTATTCTTATTTTTCTTCCTGTAAGCTCACTGATTTGTCTGTGCATATTTTTTGTATCTTTAATGGAATTTAATTCAATTTTTTTGCATTGCTCGTTTAACCAACTTTCTTTAGCCTTCCCACATTTATCTTTTATTTCTTTATTTATCTTAGCGTATTCTTGTTTGTCATTTTTACTCTGTTTTCTTTTGTCCATCAGTTTTAAGATATCTTCATTCATCCATTTTTTCTTAGCTCTTTTGCCTCTCTCCGGTAATACTTCTTTGCTAGTTTGATGAATGGAGTCCCTTAACATTTCCTATTGTTCATCTATACTCTGTATTTTAGTTATTGCATTGTACCTATTTTTCACAGTCACTCTGTATTGTTCTTGCATTTCTTTATCTATTTTCAGAACCTCTTTATTAAGTACTCATGTTCTTAACCATTTTTTTCCCTCTCTTTAATCTTACTTTTATTTGTCCACATAGTGGTACATGATCACTATTACAGTCAGCACCAGGCATTGTCTTTACATTAATTAAAGCATTTCTAAATCTTTTATTAATTAGTATGTAGTCAATTTGGTTGCGTATTTTCTTATCAGGGCTTATCCATGTGTACAGTCGTCTTTTATGGTGTTTAAACCATGTGTTTCCAATTATCATATCATTGATATTTGCCCATTCTATTAGCTTTTCCCCTCTTTCATTTCTTGTACCTAAACCATAATTCCCCACTACATCCTCCATTTTTCCCTTTCCTACTTTTGCATTAAAATCACCAAGTATTATCTTTATTTCTTGTGATCCAATTTGAGCCATCGCCATTTCTATTTCGTCGTAAAAGTGTTGTATTTCTTCATCACTACTGCTTGCTGTTGGTGCATATACTTGTATAATATTTATGTCTATTGGTTTGCCTTTGATTTTTACCATAATAACTCTATCTGAAATACACCAGTATCCATTAATTGACTTGGCTGTTTTTTCGTCTAATATTATTCCTACACCTTTTTCATGTGTATCCCCTCCAGAATAAATTATTGTGTGATTGTCAGCTATAATTTTGCCCGATCCCTTCCATCTCATCTCACTAACGCCTAGTATATTCATTTTCATGCTATCCATCTCTCTTAGAACATTGGTCAACTTTCCTAGCTCATTTAATGTCCTAACATTCCATGTTCCTACTCTAAATTTATTTATTTTAGTTAAGTTTTTGCCATCAGTAGCTGGATGACGGTCTGGTGTCACCTGTGGCTCATGACTGTCCCTACCGGACGAGGATGCCCTAAGACAGCCATTAACGTCCTTCACTAACTTTGAAATATGTTTTGCCATGAAGTCTTGGGAAGATAATGTGGTGGTTTCCCCTTGCCTTCCACATTCACATGGTGGTCTTTTTACCTCTGCCTTTGACAGCCATTTCCGACTGTAAGGACAAGTGAGTGCCCTGCTCTGCTCAGCTGCAGAGTTGTCCACTTATTCTATATTATTATATTTATTATACTTATTTATTTTTTATTATTATTTTTATTATATTATTTATTATACTTATTATATACTTATATTTATGATTACAACATTCATTTAACAATGTTTTTCTATGTGAATGTATCATGCACTATTGATGAACGAACGATAAGTGATTGGAAGGACCAATGTAAAACGGGCCTGCGTGCCCATTTTGTCACCCTTTGACAATAACGTTGAATTAAATTGAATTGAATACTCCAAACTCTGGCATAAGTTGAATATTCTGTCACTAGTCTAAGAAGATATGATAGGAATCCGCATTAGCGGACGTAACATCAATAACATTAGATATTCGAATGGTAAAATTTTGAATAAGACAATGAGCAGGATGAGCAACATTTAGTAGATGCGGTTGTTGCACTCAATGAAGATCTATGATTATAATTAAAATGTGAGAATACAGATTAATGTCGTCACTAGGAAGAAGGAAATACCAAAATCTAATATACAAGTAAATAGGACATTTCTTAAACAAGTGAATCAGTACAATCAATGCAATTATCTCCGAACAGTCATAACATCTTATGGAAAATGCCTTAAAGTGATTAGAACACGATTTGCAATGGCAGAGGTAGCCGTTTGCATGTTGCAAAACATACTGACTAATAAACAGAAGTATAGTTGATCTAGAAAAAGAGTGTTTAGGTGCTACATTTTAGGTGTTTAGGTAGAAATTTCATTTGTGAGGAAAATGCACAAAATACATTGGAAATACAGAAAAGAAAAAAAAAAACAAGAAATACATCAAAATATTAAACTGATTATATAAATTAGACGTAGGCAGGCTCAATTTTTTAACACGTTATGAGAAGACGAAAATTAGAGAATGTTGTGACAACTGTCAAGATTCAGGGGATTAGAACAAGGGTAAGACCCCGAAGTAAATACCTGGATAGCTTTGCAACGTGATAAGGTCGAGACAAGAATAAGGAGCAGATTCACCACTCGGGTGAATCTATTAGATGGCGAAACATGACCGCCCACCCTTATCGGAATGGCCATTGAAAGTGTAATTACGTTATATTGTGGACGATGGTCCCTTGTACAAACAAGTCTACAACAGGCAATATATCCTTGTTGTAAACATATGCAATTCCGACGCTATGAGAGTGAACAATATTGCAAGGTTGTAATCGTATTAGAAAATTATTCTTTACATTAAATCCATTCTGAATAAATAAATAAAGCTTCACAAATACTCGCATTTGTAATCACCATACTAATAAGCCCGAAAGCACATAATTTCCTTCTATTTACATAGTGGACCTTCCATCCATCAAATGCCATGCCGAAAAGCGTGGGTGGTCATGTTTTGCCATCTCACTCGATCACCAGAGGCGTTCATCAGCTCCGTGTTACTGTCTCGACTATGCCACGTGACCGAGCCATCGAGGTATTTACTTCTCTGTCTTCCCCTTGGTCTCTTCCTTTCATTCTTGCCAGTTGTCACCAAGTTATAAAGTTCATTTATTCTCATAACATGCACAAAAATGTTGACTGTCTACGTCTAATGTCTCTAATCAGTTTACTATTTTCATTTGTTTCTTGAAGGACTTATTCATTGATTTTTCAGTCTGTCCATGGTATCCGTTGCATTTTCCTCAGAAACCAAATTTCTACAGCCATCGTATGTTTCTTCAGCTTGTCTGCTCATTGTCGACGCTTCACATCCATGCATAAATACAGGTTCTATGCAGCACTTCAATGCTCTTTTTCTCATTTCAGTTCATAAATGTTTATTGGTCAGTATGTTTTTCATCTTGCAAAAGGCTACCTTTGCAATGGCAATTCTTGTTCTAATCTCTTCATGGCATCTGCCCTCAGATGTTATGACAGTTCCAAGGTAACTGTACCGATTCACTTTTTTTAGGAATATGTCCATTTACTTGTATATTACATTGTAGTATTTCCTTCTTCCCAGTGACGACCATAATCTGTGTCTTCTTACAGTTCAATTCTAATCCTAGTTGATCACTGTGTGCAACAGCCAACAAATACAATATTATTTATGAACATCGTATAACACCGATGACCTTTACTTAACACAAAGCCTGGGTGGAATTTAGAGACCATGTGTTGCCCATGCAGTATGACCCCCTTCTCGGCCAGCCCGATTTACTCCAGAGGAAAGGGAACACCAATACATCTGGAACAAGACAAGCTGCAGAAGCTGCTGGATTAGCATTGAAATACTCAAAGTATCCGCCCATCTAGACCAGTTGCCGACCAAGTCTTATACCCTGGTCAGCCCTGCCATAACATTTAGTCTTTAGGTTGCATTTCCTCGCAATAGGGTAAGACGTGTACGCTCCGAAATTGCACTTCTGTGTCCAAAGCCGTTGGCACAATTTGAGGTGACCGTTTTGGTGATCGCCGCCGTTAACAGAAAGCAGGCAATAGCGTCTTTTGTCATACGGTAGCTCATTCTTATCTGACTAAGACCTGACATGATCAGAAATGCATGGGCTTGTAAAATAAAATTTAGCCGTGATAGCTCTGAATGCTAATCATGAACATCGTATAACAATTTTCATTAAACACAATTATGTACAAATAAAATGTAATAGACATCTTCTTCTTCTTCTTCTTCTTCAGCATTCCGAGCCATTGAGGTTCTTTGCTGCAAATACAATCTGTCTCCATTCGTCTCTCTGGTGGACCTTCTCTTGCCAGTCGTTGATTCCAAGTGCTTGTAGGTCTGTATGTATATTATCTCTCCACCGCCTTCTTGGTCTACCTCGGGGTCTACGGTCATTTATTTCCTGAGTGTAAGCGAGTTTTGTTTCCCTATTATCTTCCATTCTTTCTATATGCCCCAGCCATTGTAGTCTATTAGCCTTCATGATACCAGTGATTAGCGGGGACTTAAACAAATCATAAATGTCTTTGTTACTTCTTCTTTTCCACTCTCCACTTTGTGTATCCCTAATGGGTCCAAAGATGCGTCTTAAAATTTTGTTCTCAAAGGTTTGTAACAAGGCTTCGTCTCCTTTCGTTGTACTCCAGGTTTCAGAGCCATACAGCACAACTGGTCTGATCAGTGTTTTGTATATTGTGATTTTGGTGTTACGAGATAGCGCCTTTGATTTTAGTAGATGTTGTAGTGCATAGTATATCTTATTTCCAGAGTTGATTCTAGTTTGTATTTCTTCCCTTATGATGTTGGAGCAGTTGAAGATTGTACCCAGGTATTTGTATGTTTCCGTTCTTTTAATGGTCATATTATCTATTTGTATGTGGCCAGAGTTTTTAGCCATTCCGTCTCTTGAAATTACCATATATTCTGTCTTATCTTGGTTGATAACCAGCCCCATCTGTTGGGCTTTTTCCTTTAAGTGAGTCAATATTTCTAATGTCTTTTGTTCACTTTGCCCTATAATATCTATATCATCTGCATAACCAAGCAGCTTGGATGTTCCTCCAATATCACATTCCTCCTTTACCTTCCTTACAACTTTCTCTAGAGCCAGATTGAAGAGTAGCGGCGATAGTGCATCACCCTGTTTCAAGCCAGATGTTATTTGGAAGGGGTCTGATTTCCTGCCTTTATATGTTACTATATTATAAGTATCTTCCATGCATAGTTTGGTCATGTTAATTAACTTCCTTGGTATTCCAAATTCCTGCATAACATTCCATAGACTATTCCTATGGACACTATCATAAGCCTTTTTAAAATCCACAAAAATGTTATGGAGATCTCTTTTATATTCCCAATGTTTCTCGGCTATTTGTCGTAAGATAAATATCTGATCTATTGTTGATCTGTTTTGTCTAAAACCCGCCTGGTAGTCACCTAATATGTCTTCTGAATATGGTTTTAGTCTATTTAGTAATACTGCGGATAGTATCTTATAGCTTGTGGACAGTAGTGATATTCCTCTATAATTTCCACATTGGAACTTGTCTCCTTTCTTAAAGATAGGTATCAATAATGACTCTTTCCAGTCATGGGGTAATTCTTCTGTCCTCCAGATTTTTATTATTAGTTCGTATAGCTTTAGATGTAATGCATGGCCACCTGCCTTTATAAATTCAGCAGCAATTCCATCAGTCCCAGTTGCCTTATTGTTTTTAAGTCGTGTGATTACATATAGGATTTCTTCAAATGTAGGTTCTTCAATTTGTGGTTCGCATGTTAGAACCTCTTCCTGTGGGAAAATGTTACTTGGAGCTTCACAATTTAGTAATTCAATAAAATATTCTTTCCATGTGTTGCACATTTCTTCATTGGTATTTATCATATTCCCATTTTTGTCTTTTAAACCATATGTGTTTTGTTGGTGCCCTCGTTTCATTGACTTCAGTACTTTAAAAAACTTTCTGGATTCATTTTTCTGGTGATTAGTTTCCAAATCTTTGATTATATTACTCATATATTCTCGCTTCTGCTGTCTGACTATTTTTGTAGCCTCTTTACATTCATTTCTATAATGCTCTTCCTTTTGGATGTTATTGATGTCATTTAACCATACATGTCTGGCATTCTTCTTCTTAGTGACTGCTTCTTCACATTTTTGATTGAACCATCTGTTCTTTCTATGCGTGGTTGACACACCGAGACATTCTTCTGCGGTAGATTGAATTGTATTCTTGATGTTCAACCAAGTTTGGTCAACGCTTTCCTCCAAAGGGTTTTGCAAAGTTTCAAGTTTACATTTTATTTCATCTGTAAATTTCTCTTTGACTGTAATGTCTTGTAGTTTTTCTCTGTTATATGTTGGGTGTAATCTTTGTAATTTAGTATAGAAAGCTCTCTTAAGTTTTATTTTAAATTTTGCTCCAACGAGGAAATGGTCACGATGGCACTCAGCTCCTCTATAACTTCTGACTTGCTGTATGTTTGATGCATTTCTGTTGTTAATTAAAATGTGATCTATTTGATTATAGGTTCTCTTGTCACATGATTTCCAAGTTTGTTTGTGTATATCCTTTCTTTGTAGTCTGGTACTGCTAATCTGCAGTCCTTTGGCTTCTGCCAGGTTGATGACTCTCCATCCATTATCATTTGAAGTTGTATGTAGGCTTTCCATACCGGCCACTTTTTTATTAGTTTGCTCTCTACCTATTTTTGCATTGAAGTCTCCCAGCACAATCAGGATGTCCTGTTTGGGGGTTTCTTCTATGACATCTTCCAGATCATTATAAAAGTCTTCTTTAATATCATCTTCTTTCTCTTCAGTAGGTGCATGTACATTAATCATCGTTATATTTTTCCATTTACCTTTTATTCGTAATTTACTAATCCTGTCATTAAAAGCTTTAAAGTTTAAAATGTTCCCCCATAACTCTTTTTTGATGACAAATCCTGTTCCTAATTCATGTTTATTTTGGGTGTTTCCTCCATATATTATAATCATTCCATTTTGCTCTAAAGTACCCTCTCCTGGCCACCTTATTTCTTGAATTGCTGTGATATCCATTTGATATTCAACCAGCTCCCGGGTTAGTTCTTCGGCCGCTCCAGCTCGATATAGTGTCCGTACATTCCATGTTCCAAATCTCAAAAGTCCTTTAACGTTCCAAGGTCGTTGTCCAGATAAGTCAGTCCGATATCGAGGCTCATGTATTTGTTTCGTAACAAAGAAAGGTTTTTACAAAGGTGGGGATGTTAACCCCACGCTTCAACCCCCAACCTGGAGGACCAGGGTGTTTCTCTTTGTCTGTTCTCTACCCTTTGACCTGTCCGGCTTGGGAGGCCCTGCTGGTAGCTACGCTACCGCCGGCATAGCTCTCAGGGTCATTGAGAAACTCAAGCTCCCCCACCACGACAAGGTGGAAACACCATCGGGGGAGGTAATAGACATCATGATTCGTAATTGGTATATGGTGTTATCCCCCAGGAAAAGACAAAGATAATGAGAGTAAATCTTGTAAATTATAACCCAATCATCCTTTGTTAAATGTCACTTGAGTTTTTGGAATTATACATTGTGTTGTTATATTGAAAATCATGTTAGCTGATATGGAGATAGTAAGATAAGAAAACAAAAGTCAAGAGCAACGAAGATGTATGGAAGAGAAAACCGGATGCCTGAAACAAATACTGATAATCTACAGCTATTCGGTAACGGGTGTCTGTGCAGAACAGAAGCACTTAAATGGTTTGGCAGAATCACTGATAAAGGGATTTAGCTGGAGAAGTAGACTAAGTAAAGAGAATCAAGAGGCGAGGGAAATCATTCACGCTGGGAGCGACACATTTTGTGAAAACCTAATAATGGTGTAACTGGAAGCTCCTTTTTCTGGAACTCAAAGAGCAAACAAACTAGAGGGACATTGAGAATAGAATTAGAGACAGAGTTGCATCACATGAGAAGAATGTTGTGTAAGCTGTAAGCGATAGCAACCGATAGGGGGGCTTGACATGAATTAGTTCACTGTATGCACTCCACTTTAGGATACAGGGCAGAAGTTGAAGGTAGCGTAATGTGTACACTGGGCACTATATGAAAGACCGAGAAAACACAGATTGCAATAACATTTTATGAATTAATTACAATTAATTCTAGTGTTTTTCTCCTCTTACTTCTTTTATCCGCTATGTCTACAGTCGATAGTAAGTACCATTCTGTGAAAATACACTTGTAGATAATGTGTGTGTGTACAATTTAAACAAAGAAAAGTGTAGAATAGTAAATCAGTTTGTTATTAACTGGGCACAGTTAAGTTCGGTAGTGACCCATTGTTTTCTGAACAAGCGGCGGTCAAATATTGTATGAAAACCAGCGCAAGATGATCTGCATTCAAATCGTTTGAAGTTGTAAATCGAACACCGGATGCGAAATTGTCAATCGCGTTCGTAAACCTAACCCTTTCACCACATAGACGGTGTATTGAAGTATCCAGAATGATACAAAAAGAGATCCTTAACAGTCGCAGGATCGACTTCAATGCACCGAGTTTTTATCCCATATGGCTCGGTCTCTTCCCGCAGCGCGGAAATCGTCTCACAAAGCACGAACTTCGTAGTTCTACCGACGACACACAGCAGCCTTCGAAAAATTTCACACGTGAACCGAAGGACGCGGCCCGGAATCGAACCCACAACATTCGGAGCCCGAGTCAAACGGCTTGACCACTTCGCCAGGAAGACTCCCATCCAGGATTATAAGAAAATTAACAAATGTCCAGATTAAGTTGTTGCAATGTGCGCATGTTTTTTTCAACAGGATTAGATGTTAATGTTGCAATCACTATATATACATATATATATATATATATCATACAAGGTTGTTTTGGTAATGTTGCAGGTATAACTATCAGACTACCAAAGTATGTGTTTTTAAATTGGGAGTTATTGTTGTCAATCTCATTTCTAAGAAAGTGATGGGTTTGTAAAATAGTATTCAAATGGGAGGACTCGAAATACTATTAATGAAAATCGTCTAACAATTTACAGTATTTATATTCAGTAATTGGAGACTGCTCAGAATAGAAGCATTTAAATGATATGACATATCTTAATAATGAGCTTAGATGGAGAAGTAGACACAATATTGAATTGGACACACTTTGTGAAATCCTAATAATGGTGTAACTCGAAAGTCCTGTCTCAGAAACATACATAGAAAAAGAGACAGAGGGTGGCATAAAAACACACTGAGAATAGAATTAGACGCAGAGATGTGTCACATGAGAAGATCGTTGTGGGAGTTGTCGAATTCAGTTGAGTTGAGTTAAAAGTTTGAGCTCCAATTTAGCATAAAGGGCAGAAGTAGTAGAAGGCAGTATAACGTCCACTGAGTTGTATATGAAAGCCCGAGAATACAAAGTATGCAATAACATCTCTCGAATTAATTATTATTAACTCTGTGGTGTCTTTTTTTTTATCTCTTGCTTCTTTTATTCATTGTTCCCTCAGTCCCGAGTAAGTATCCTTCTTTGACAATATACCTATAAATAATGTATGCGCAGAATTTACACAAGAAGATGTAAAGAATATTAAATCAGGTTGTGACCCATTCGCAACAGAGTCGGTGTATTGTATTAACGAGTATGCTAACAAAGCAACACGATACCAGATGAAGTTGTTACAATGTGTACTTTTTCAGCAAGATTTGATGTTACAGTCATACTACAGAGCACAGGGAATACAGGAAACATATTTAGAATACAATGCTGGTATCTACTAGATTTAGACAAGTATGTATTGCAATCAGTTAGTGGGGTAGGGGTATCCCTACTCAATGGAAACCAATGAAGAAGTCCTTCAAGAAACGAATGAAGACAATTTAGAACGGTAGAGACATCACGGTCAACGCTCAAGGGAAGGCAGGGGCAGACCATGGGCATTCCCGCCATCCAAGGAGGCTTCCATAATTGCAGAGCCGGCACATATTGCTCTGAGACTGGGCTCACCTAAGGATTCGCCACGTCCTACTTATGGCTGCTTTAATTTCTCACTTCCATGTTTTGGGTATTTCGTTCATCACTGGCCGCTCCCCATGCAAACCAGGAACGGACAGTCTGCAGACGACATCCTCTCAGCAAGCTTTCGCTTCGGACATGTGCCCGGAAGACAAGAAGCCAGAACTGTTCCAGACACGTAAGACATTCCAGTCTCACTCGGACGTGTTTACTAGTCAAGCGTTTCATTTCGTATTAATGAGGCGACTTCCATTCGGCAAGCCTTCCTTTCGGACTTCCACGTAATGGATTCGCTGGCAAAGCGTTCACTTCAATCAAGCAATTTAATTCTATCTCTAGTTGTTCACTCTGTGCAACAACCGCATCTACTAATTGTTGCAGATCCTGCCCATTGCCTGCAATCAATACTTTATCATCTGCATATCTAATGTTATGGATGATTCATCCACCGATGATGATTCCATGTATATCTTCTACATTTCTAAAAATATTTTCACTGTATTGGGAAAGAAGATCTGGAGACACCACACATCCATGTCTCACACCTCTCTTAATAGGCTGATATTGTCCCACTTCATAATCAATCCTTATGGCAGCTTGTTGTTTCCACTATATGTTTTTATAAGTCTAATGTCTTTCCCATTAATTTGAAGATCTGCAAGCATCTCTACCATGTTAACATATCTTACTCTATCGAAAGCCTTTGTGTAGTCAATAAAGCAAAGATGTATTTCTTTGTTTACTTCTATGGAACGTCAAATTACTGATCGCAGCATATACACAGCATTTACTGTAACCTTTCCTTCTACAAAACCTCATAGTTCTTCTCCTATTTCAGGTTGTGTTTTCTTCCTCCCTCTTTGTATGATAATTCTTAGCAAAATCTTCGTGATGTGACTCATTATACGAGGGGATGTCAATATGCAAGTCACAAATGGCTGTAAAAAAATAACCAAATATGATAACAACTTGAAGCAAGTTTAGTTTTATACGTACATTGTCCCTTTATTTCTCAACATAATTTCCACCAAAATTGATGCACTTATCCCATCGTTTTATCAGTCCTCCCAAACCGGCTGCATAGAACAGTGTGCTCTGTTTTCTAAACCACGTTTTCACTTCACATTCAAATTCGGCGTCATTCGCGAAATGTCTCCCAGCAATGTGGGTTTTCAGTGGACCAAAAAGGTGGAAATCGCTAGGGGCTGTAAGGTGGATGTTCCAGAACTTCCCACCTTAGTAGGTTAATTTTCTCCTGAGTTAATCGAGCCGTATGTGGTCAGGTATTGTCATGAAGAAGCAAAACTCCTCTAGTCAGCAGCCTGGACGTTTTCTTCGAATTGTATAATGAAGCATCGATAGAACTTCACAGTACGATTCAGAATTCTTATTGTCACCTTTCTTCTTGAAATTGGTTAAAAGTATTCCTTGACAATCCCAGAACACTGTCAGCATAACCTCCCCTGCTGATGGTGTAACCTTGAATTTTTAGACACAAGGCGAATAAGGATGTTTCCATTGCATTGAAGCACGCATTTATTCGGGCTGGTAGTCAGCATAAACAGGAAGGCAGTCCTTTTGCCCACACACACACATAAACACACACACACAACAGCACGTTTCTCTTTAGTTGTACACTCCGTATGTACAGTCGCCACTTTGTTTATGCGCTGCACATGTACATGAGACACCTAGCGCCTCCTGACGAACGGAAATATAAAGTTCGATGTTGCTGTCATCTAATGACACGTGTAGAAAACACAAACTACATGTACCTGTCATCCCACAGAACATCAGTACGCCTGGAACAAGACAAGCGGCAGTAGATGCTCAATCAGAAAAGCAATACACAAACTGTCGGAGCTTCCATCCTAGACCAGTTGCTGACCAAGCCTTATGGCCTGGTCTGCCCTGGCATGGCATTTAGTCTTTAGGTTGCATCTCCTCGCACTAGGGTCAGGCTTGTACGCGTTCAATTGCACTTCTCCGTCCATAGCCGTTGGCTCAATTTGATATATCAGGTTTGTGAACGCCGCCAGACTCTGCAGACCTTGATTGATAAGAGGAAGATAGCTCTCTTAAGAAACAAGGAAAGACCAACGCGTAACACTCTGAGTGAAGTGAATTGAATTGAACTGATCTTTATTTTCAAAGGGTATCAAATTGGGCGCGTAGGCCCGTCTTACATTCGGCCCTTCTAATCACTCATCTTTCGTTCATGAGCTGAAGCAAGCTAGGAAGGATGTGCATAAGGCTGCTAGGCAGTGTGCAAATGACTATTGGACCAAGTTATGTGAGTCATTCAAAATGCAAGTGATAAGGGAAACACCAGAAGCATGTATGTAGGGATAAAGATAGTCTGTGGTCCAATGATCAAAAGAAGTGCACCATTGAAAACCTTGACTGGAGATATCATACTGATAAGAAATGGCAGATGGATAGATGGGTAGACC
This sequence comes from Cepaea nemoralis, assembly GCA_014155875.1. Taxonomy (NCBI): domain Eukaryota; kingdom Metazoa; phylum Mollusca; class Gastropoda; order Stylommatophora; family Helicidae; genus Cepaea; species Cepaea nemoralis. The sequence continues at coordinate 323,651 of JACEFZ010008998.1, read as the reverse complement.
ATAATTTGGAGCTTAACTCAAGAAAGACCAAACTAGCGGATGATGCCCTCAACGCCATAGAGGCCCTACCAACTCTTGACCACCTGGACATACTTCCTACCAAAACAGAAGTTAAGTGTGCTATAAATGAACTTGCATCCGCCAAGGCTCCAGGTAAGGATGGGATTCCAATAGAGGTTATCAGGAGTGGGCAAGACACAATCACTCTACAGATCCACCAGCTAATAGAGCTATGCTTGCGAGAAGGACAAGTCCCACTTGATGCCAAAGATTCAAGCATCATAACACTGTACAAGAACAAGGTTGATCGAAGCGACTGCAATAACTATAGGGGTATCTCACTTCTGTGTATTGTTGGAAACGTATTTGCCAGAACTGTTCTGCGCAGACTTCAAGTCCTAGGAGATCAAGTCTACCCTTAATCACAGTGTGGCGTTCGACAGAATCGGTCTACCATTGATATGATATTCTCATTGCGACAAATGCAAGAAAAATTCCGTGAACAGAATCAACCACTGTTTATTGCCTTCATCGACCTCACAAAGGCATATGATGTGGTCAGTCGAGAGGGTCTGTTCAAGGCACTCACGAAGATTGGCTGCCCAGCAACTCTTCTGTCCATTGTGGAATCGTTCCACACAGGTATGAAGGGTATAATCAAGTTTGATGGTGCAACTTCAGAAGAGTTTGAAATCAAGAGTGGAGTTAAGCAGGGTTGTGTACTAGCTCCCACCCTATTTGGAATGCACTTTTCATTTCTACTGAAATATGCCTTTCGTGATCAGGATGGTGGTATATACATTCACTCACGCTCAGATGGCGGCCTCTACAATGCTCAGAGATTGAAAGGCAAGATAAAAATTAAGAGGGTATTGATAAGAGAGTTGCTTTTTGCAGATGATGCTGCAGTTACGACCCGCTCTGAGGAAGAATAACAATGTCTACTATCTGCATTCTCCAATGCTTGTTCTGAATTTGGTTTCACAATTAGCAAAAAGAAGATACAGATTATGTCACAAGGTGCACATGCGGAACCATAAATCTTTATTGACGACCATTTTACATATCTAGGATCAGCGGTAAATAGCAAATTACCCGTAGATCAATAAATCAACATCCGGATTGGTAAGGCAGCAACAACAATGAACAGGTTAAGAAAAAGAGTCTGGGAGAACAGGAAGCTTTACTGCCAAAACAAAAGTCCTTGTCTATCAAGCCTGTGTCCTCAGTACTCTTCTTTATGGCAGTGAAACCTGGACAACTTACTCACACCAAGAGAACAACTTAAACAGCTTCCATATGCGGTGTCTGCGAAGAATACTTGGTATTAAGTGGCAAGACAAAATCACAAATACTGAAGTATTGGAAAAATCAGATTGTGTGCCGGTTTATTCCATGCTCAGTTCTCGTAGACTTAGATGGATAGGACATCTTTGGAGGATGGATGCTGGTAGAATACCAAAGGACATCTTTTTTGGTAAATTACAGATGGGTAAGAGATCTCAGTGTCGGCCTCTACTACGATACAAAGATGTGTGTAAGCGGGACATGACTGATACAGGCATTGATAATACACACTGGGAGCATGTCGCCGCTGAACAAGTTGCATGGAGGGCAAATATCAGAAACAGAATAAAGACAAATGACAAAATTATTGCAGATAAGTCACACACCGAGCGTGTGAGACGTAAGATGTTGCATGATGGTGGAAATGACGACGTGTTCACATGCACCCACTGTGGACGAACATTTACAGCGCGAATTGGCCTTATCAGTCACATTCGCTACCGCCAAGGGTAGTAGTCATTATGCCTTTTTGAAGCACAAACTATCGTCTGTCAAGACGGCAAGGTGCCAATGATGAGCTTAATCATATTTGACTAAGATCTGACATGATCAGAAATGTATAGGCTTGTAACATAATATTTAGCTGTGATAGCTCTGAATGCTACTCATGAACATCGTATAACAATGTACAGCAAACACAACTATCTTCCTCTTCTTCTTCAGCATTCCGAGCCATTGAGGTTCTTTGCTGCAGATACTAGCCGTTTCACTTTGTCGTACAAACTTATGTACAAATAAAATGTAACAGACGCCATGACGCGTAATTGGAATATGGCGTTATCCCCCAGGAAAAGACAAAGATAATGAGAGTAAATCTTGTAAATAATAACCCAATCATCCTTCGTTAAATGTCACTTGAGTTTGTGGAATTATACATTGTGTGGCCATATTGAAAAACATGGGAACTAATAAGGAGTTAGTAAGATAAGAAAACAAACGGCAAGAGCTTCGCAGATGTATGAGAAAGAAAAACGGAGGCCTGAAACAAATGCTAATATTCTACAACAATTAAGTAACTGGTGCCTGTGCAGAACAGAAGCACTTTAATGGTTTGTCAGAATCACTGATAAAGAGCTTAGCTAGAGAAGCAGATCAAGAAAAGTGAATCAAGAGGTGAGGGAAATCATTCGCGATGGGTGGGACACATTTTGTGAAAACCTTTTGTGAATGGTGTAACTGGAAGCTCCTTTTTCTGGAACCCACAGATCAAACGAGGAACATTGAGAATAGAATTAGAGACAGAGATGCATCACATGAGAAGAATGTTGTCGTAGCTGTAAAAGATAGCAACCGATAGGAGGGATTGACATGAATTAGTTGATTGCATGCGCTTCACTTTAGGATACAGGGCAGAAGTTGAAGGTAGCGTAATGTACACTGGGGAGTACATGAAAAACCTAGAAAACACAGTTTGTAATAACATCTTATGAACTAACTACAATTAATTGTTATTTTTTTCTTCTCTTCCTACTTTTATTCGTTATGTCTACAGTCACTGGTAAGTATCATTCTGTGACAATACGCTTGCAGATAATGTGTGTGTACAATTTACACAAAGAAAAGTTTAGAATAGTAAATCATTTTGTTATTTACTGGGCACGTTTACGTTCAGTAGTGTCCCGTTGTTTTCTGAACAATCGGCGCTCAAATTTTGTATCAAAACAAGCGCAAGACGATCAGCTTTCGAATCGTTTAAAGCTGTGTTTCGAACACGAGATGCGAGATTGTCAATCACGTTCGCAACCCTTTCACCACAGAGACGGTGTATTGAAGTATCCAGGATGATACAAAATCATCAAATGTCCAGATGAAGTTGTTACAATGTGTACTTTTTTCCCCACAGAATTAGATGGTAATGTTGCAGTCATAATATATCGCGCTTGGACTGCAGAAACGATATTTAGAATACAATACTTTTAGATTGAAAGTATAATGTATCGACAAGTAATACATAGACTAGCTACTGCCAAATTAATAGTAAATGGCACCGAACTGCCTGGCTACAAAGTCATCAACAATCAACATCAGTTCTACGGTAGGTTCGTCCCTGGAGGACAAGTCCATTTTAAAAAATGTGTTCCATTCCTGATTTTAACACATGAGAACCGTGATGGAAGATATAAATATATATATATATATTTCTCAAATAAGGAATATAACTTTCATATTACCAAAGTATGTGTTTGTGAATTGGGAGTTATTGTTATCAATCTCATTTCTAAGAAAGTGATGGGTTTGTAAATTAGTATTTATATGGGAATATTCTGAATACTATTAATGAAAATCGTCTAACACTTTACAGCAAACACAATTATTTAGACACAATGTAAATGTAAGAGATATTTATCCACGCCATGAGACATAATGGGCATATTGTGGTATTCCCTATGTAATGACACAGATAATGAGAGTAAATCAAGCAGATTATAATCTAATCAATCTTTGTTAATATTCACTTCAATTAGTGGAATTATAAATTATGTGGCGAGTTAAAAGTTTGATCTCCAAATTAGATTACAGGACAGAAGTAGTAGAAGGCAATATAACGTACACTGAGTAGTATATGAAGGACCGAGAATACAAAGTATGAAATAACAATTCTCGAGTTTAACTCTGTGTTTTTTTCTCTTGCTTCTTTTATGCATTGTTCCTCCAGTGACGAGTAAGTATCACTCCTTGACAATATACCTATAAATAGTGTGTGTGTATAATTTACACAAGGAGATGTTAAGAATATTAAAACAGTTTGTGACCCCTTTGCAACAGAGCCGGTGTATTGATTAAACCACTTTGCTAAAAAGCAACAATATTCCAGATGACGATGCTACAATGTGTACTTTTTCAGCAAGGTTTGATGTTAATGTTACAGTCATAATATCAAAGCACAGGGAATACAGGAAACATATTTGGAATACATAGTGGTATCTTCCAGATTTAGATTAGTATGTATTGCAACAGCTGTCTCCCCACAATAATCTAAAGACAATCTTCCACCAAATTAAATGTACATGACATCATACTGACTGGCTATAAAGTTATCAACAATCAACATGGCTTCTATGGTTGGGTCTACCCTGGAGTCCACTTTAAAATGCGTTCCATTGAGGATTTAAACAAATTAAAATCGGACCGGAAGTACCCTGGCTGTCTTATAAACAACGAATAATTATATCGTTACCAATGCAAACAAAAACTTACATAATCCCTGACTCTGTGTTTATTCAACGGAACTGAAGATGAAGAATAGTAGTAGGGAAGCTGCATAATTATGTTATATTATGTTGAGGAGCGGCACCTGTACAAGACAGAGAAATACAATGACATGGTCGCGAGTCTCAGTCGGGAGGGTTACACCGTCAGGCTGGTAGCCGTCGAGGTAGGCGCACGAGGTTTTGTCTCCTACTCCGTGTTTGATGTGCTGAAACTAATGGGCATTAAAGGACGAGCAAGGGCCCCACCCCAAAAACAACTGTCTGAGATTGCCGAAAAGGCATCGTGCTGGCTGTATTGGAAGGAGTCTCGGCATTAGTATGGTTAGAAGCGGTGACTGCAATACCAACAATTTCACAATCAAGACCACGAACTTTACAACGTCTCGTCTCAGTTCTTGAGCATTTCCTTTAAACGTGGCGGCGAGTCCTAGTGCAGTCAAATCACGCAAATGTCGGCCGACATCCAATCTCCAAATATAGCGGTAATCGACCGTAGGTCGCACCCAGTGCGAGCGCATGTAACAAAGCGGCCATAGTAACCAACACCTCACAGTTTCACGAGATATGCATACTACGTGGTCTAGTCAGTTGCAGAAAGACCCAGAGGTGGGTCCGAGCAGAAAAGGAGAATCCGGGTTCCTAAAAGTGTGTGGCGCCGTGAACGGGGCACGAGGAAGGCACACGGCAACGGAGTTAAGTGGAGGCTACAGATACCGTGGCGGGGGATGAAGCTCGCATCTCACGACCACACGTGTCAAGGGGCAGGCACTGGCTTCACGGGCTCTTACCACCGAGGGAGGGAGGACTTGAGAGTGGACAAGGTAACAGCGAAGGGACAAGCTTAACATCAGGGATAACGAATATGACCGAAAAATGTCTCCACGGCAGGGGACAGACGCCCGGAGTCATGACCCTTGACGGGACCGCCCCCAGAAAGTATTAAGAAATTAAATGTCCTAAATGCTTGGGGAAGGGGGTTTTACTTCTGAAGATCTGAAGCCCCCTGTCGTGTTTGCTCCGCATCGGAGTTCCTACGACTATATATATATATATATATATATATATTTTTTTTTTTCTTCGCGTTTCCATCCTGTTTCAGGATATTGCGGTCAACACCAGCATCTTTCAGGTGTATGTTGATTCCTAGGCTAGATTACGCTCATCAGCACGCCACGACTTTCTGAGCGACCGGCTCCATACTCTCATAAGTCACTTTTGCGATTCGAACCACTGCTAATTCTCGTCGCGTCACGTGACGAGAGTATTCGGGGTTAGCGGAGAGAGCTGCTAACCCCTCGGCCACGGAGCGGACTATATATATATATATATCAAAAGTAGAAGATTTATCTCTCAGTGCTTGTGAATTATGATCAATTATTCGTTCATTCGCTCATTCATTCTGTAGCATGTCCTTTGCAGAACCTCGCTCCCATAACAACCTTCCGGAAAGCTTCTCAATCACAAGCAAGATTGCAAACCTAGAAGCACCAGGGGTGGGAAGGATACATGTGGAGATTATCTACCACATCCTGCACCCATCTTCTATTTGGCTTTCCATTTTCTCTCTTCTCAGACATATACCCCTCCATTATTGTTCTCTGCAAACTTTCAAGTAACCAACATATTTCAATTTTCTTTGTTTTATAGACTTTAATAGCCAGACGTCTTCAATATTCAGCTCTTGAAGTATGGACGCATTTGTTCTTTTCTGTGTTCAATATATTTGTAGAACCTATCTATAACAGTTATATTCAAAGACATGTATGCGCTGTTCAGCTTTTTTAGTTAGAGCCGGGTCTCACAGGCGTATGTTGCAATGGGAAAGATGCATGCTCTTAAAAATCTAATTCTTGTAGTTCTATCTGTCCCACTCCATAATTTATTCAGTTGTTTTAGCCTTTAAAGAGCAATTGATAGAGGTCGCTTAATTTCTTTCATTATGTCACCATTGTTGATAATCAATGACCCAAGATATATCGAAATTCTCCAGCGCCTCTAAACTTTCCTCATTAATATACATTTCATTCTCCATAGTAGTTTTATCTGAATGCATTATCTTTGCTTTTGCTATGTTAAGATATAAGTTGTGATTTTCACTATTTCTTTGGGTTGAGGTTATTAGGTTTTGTATACAATTACAAGCCGTCCTCCCTGGTGTAGGGGTTACACGACTTTCTCCGTAATCCCGTATACTCTCATGAGTAACGTGAAGTGCGTGAAAATCGGTAGCGTTTCTCTCCGCGTCGGTAGAAAGCAATGGCAAACTACTGAGCGTAATCTTGCCAAGAAATCAACAATCAGCTAAAAGATGCTGATGTTGACAGCGATGTCCTGTAAAGGATATGTGGCAAAAAAAAATATACTATTACAATGTAATGTACACGTAAATGGGCATATTCATAAACAAGTGCATCGGTACAATTATCTCAGAACAGTCATAACATCTGATGGGAGATGCCTTGAAGAGATTAGAACAAGAATCGTGATGGCGAAAGCAGCCTTTAGCAAGATGAAAACCATACTGACCAATAAAAAGATATCAACTGAAACGGAAAAAAAAAACAACAACATAGAACTTGTACTTTTATATGGATGTGAAGCATAGACAATGACCAGACAAATTGAAAAACATCTGATGGCTGCGGAAATATGGTTTCTGATGAAAATGCAGAGAATACCATAGACAGACATAAAAATCAATGAACAAGTCCTTCAAGAAACAAATGAAGATCGTAAACTGATTAGAGACATTAGTCGCAGACAGTCAAAATTGGATTGCATGTTATCAGAAGAAATGAATTGGGGAACTTGGTGACAACTGGCAATTTCGAAGGAAAGAGAACAAGGGGAAGATCGAGAAGTAAATACCTGGATGAATTGGCCACGTGGCATGGTCGAGACAGAAACATGGAGCTGATCCACGACTCTGGTGATCGAGTGAGATTGCAAAACATGACCACCTACGCTTATCGGCATGGCACGTGATGGATGTATGGATTTCATTCTGCGATGTGGATATTTGCTATTGTATCATCAGTATATCGAATCTCTGGTATTTCATGACCACCGACATTTAGGGCATCGTATTTATATCCCTCATTATATCATCTCTGACATTTCTCATTATATGTTCGGCATACAGTTTAACCAAATAGGGTGACAGCACACATCCCTGACGGACTCCTTGGTTGATGTCAAACCAATCTGATGTCTTACCACCAATTATAACCGCTGCTTGTTGGTTTAGACAGAACATATTTATGAGTTGTACTACATGTGATGGAAAGCCCATATTCCTCATAATTTCCCAAATTTCTGATGTTGTACACAGTCAAATGCCTTTGAATAATCCACAAAACATGACAATAGGTTTACATAAAATTGTCTGCACTTCTCTATTATTAAACGCATGTTGATTATGTGATAAGTGATCACTTATCCCTCTTCCTAAATCCAGCTTGAACCACATTAATCTCTTCTTCCATTTTCTTACGAAGTCTTTTCATAATGATTTTTCGTAGAAGTTTACTTGCATGACTGATCAGGGAACCAGTTGGTGCATAATTTCAGGTTGCCTTTTTTGGTATTGAATTGAAGATAGTTCTCTTCCAATCTTTCGGCCATATACCATATTTCAACATCTTTTTACATAATGCGTGATAGATTTGTATGCTTTCTTCTCTTCCCGCTTTAATTAGTTCAGCTTGTGTCTTATCATATCCTTGTGATTTAACATTCTTCAGGTTCTTTATTGTCCATGCACTTTCATCTAATGAGGGTTCAGGTTCTATCTCTGCTGTCATTGGTTCATGTATTTCATTCTTATCCCTATTGTCTTTCATATCAATGGATGAGACTGCCAAGTGACGGAATCACAAAAATTGTCCGATATCTTGGGATTTGTCCAGGGTGAAATATTTCTAATGGCTCGTACAAACACGTTACGATTTACAGATCTGCTATGCACACAACTCACAAGTCCGTTGCATCCTTAGACAACACAGTCACTTTTATTGTAGAACAGTTATTACCCGTGGCTGTCATACATCGCCGGCTTCCTGCCGTTCAGCGTTCTGCGTATGACCAGCACACCCACTGACTACCAATATACAATGCATGGTTAATCTAATCGTCAGTAGGAACTTTAGTTGATGCATATCTTATAGATCTTACGATTGTATAATTCACTTCTAAACGTGCTTAATAGTTCTACTCACGCATCTCACTTGTGACCAACAAGGCTTTGTCACGGCGTGTCTCTGCCCGCCATTCTAGTCGAAGTGTTCTCAAAACTGTGTCAGCTATCTCGCCACCGCTTGTCGGCGTTACGGCCCCATCGTCAGGCGTCAGCTTTAGTATGTTGCTTTATAATCGCCATCTTTCACATCAAGAACATTCTTTAACTTTTGGACTGCGTCTCAGATGACTTCAATCTTTCAAACGCTCTCAAACACTTTCCATCCACCTTTCTCTTCCACGTCTCAGCTGCGTCTCTCAAACACTCGTTTTTCTGTTTTGGCCTGGGCGCAGTCATGTGACCACATTAACTCCGCCCACTCGTGCCCCGGTGTTCGCTTGCTTTTTCAACTGTGTGTCTTAGTGACATCGTTTTACACACTTGCTCTGTTTCTCGTATCCATCTCATGGAATGCCCATACAATTACATCTAATGAGGGTTCAGGTTCTATCTCTGCTGTCATTGGTTCATGTATCTCATTCTTATCCCTATTGCCATTCATTTCAGTGGACGAAACCAAGTGAAAACTGCGGAAAATGTCAAGAAAGACAAGGTGGAGGATTTCAAGCGCTGTACTGTAGAGGCTAAAAACGCAAAATGGGAATGTTTCATGAAGGAGATTGGAGGTGATAAAACACTGCGAAAATTCTGGAAACTGCACAGACAAATGCAAAGAAAAGAGCAGCCTATGACAGTGGAAACAATTTATAGAGATGATGGTGTGCGCGTGACAACAGACAAAGAGAAAGGGGAGGCGTTTCTCCAGAGATTTTTAAGCTGACCAATCATAATGATGCTGACAACAGGGATGCAGTTAGAGAGGAATTATCTGGCACATGAAGATTATGCATTATGAAGACATCAAACGGGTTGAAGATGTTAAACATATTTTGAAAAAAAGGCAAAAGACACGGCACCAGGGCCCGATGGTGTTAGGTATGGCCACATGAAGGCTTTGAGCGATGCAGACCTGAAGGAAATGACCGACTGCTGTAACCAGAGCATTAGGACAGCATCATTACCGCAGGATTTGGTGCACGGCAATCTCATCCCTCTCCCAAAACCATTCAAGGATCATTCAAAGCTTAGCGGCTTTATGATCACCACCTTTAAAAATGCATTTAGGAATGTTCTAGAGAAGATAGTCGCTGTCAGGTTGCAAGAGGTTTTGGAAAGGGGGAAATTTCTTCCAAGAGGTCAGGGTAGCTACAGGTCAGTTAAAGATACCTGGTCAAATGCATCCACTTTTGCCTTTGATGCCTATGAGGGGTTCCAAAGTAGACAGGAAACGATGGCGGCAGCGCTTGATCTCGAGGATGCATACAAAGAGTTCGATATGATACTTTGATGACCGCACTGATGGAGAACGGAGTCAATCCCTGATTGGTGAACTGGACAGCAGCCGTCTTGCATTCTCGTTGGGTTGCTCTCCGTCTGGGTGCATGGACCTCAAAGCCACATATTTTAACCCCGGGATTGCCACAGGGATCTACAATCTCACCGGTGCTCTTTAACGTGTATACGAGCAAGATTGCAAACCTAGAAGCACCAGTGGTTGGAAGGATACTAACATTTGCAGATGATATTCTTGCGTATAGGCAGGGGAGAGATAGGGAGCAAACAACTCAGGAGCAAAGGGGGCTGAGTGGTCTCGAGGTATGGTGTCCGCCTCGAGTGCTGGAGGTCCCGGGTTCAGGCCCCGGTGAGGACCATGATTTATTTAAAGAATCCCGCGGGACTTCCAGTAATTTCCCCTGGTCTCTGGGTAGTGAGATCGGACGCCCGTGTGTATTGTTGCGCACGTAAAAAATCCCTTGGCAGTTGGAAATCGAAAAAGAGTAGCCTAACGGCGCTGCCCGGGCAAAATTTCGAGTTTAAAATCTACCCAAAGCATTTCAGGATCCTCGCCGATGCAACGGAGTTCGTGCATTGAGCTGAGTTTCTCGAAACTCAGGTTTGAGTTAGGAGGAAAACGGAGCACTTATGGGTTAAACCGTGTGCCGTGATGTTGATCCAAGGACTAAAACTAAAACTAAAAAACTAAAACTCAGGAGCTACAGGCGACAGTAGACAAAGTGATTGACTGGTGATCTGAAATGAGTGCTGTGATCCACCCAGATAAGGCAGCTGTTTTTTGGTGCTCTCTGGACAACGGGATTGTGAGAGCTGATGTCCCAAGCCTCACGATAGATGGTAGAAGCGTCAACAGAGAGAACAAACTGAAGTATCTGCGAATCACATTTGACAGGAGCCTTTCCTTCAAGGACCATGTGGAAACGGCTGTGACAAGGTCTCAAAAGGGACTCAATGCACTTAAAACTATGGCTGCAATGGACACAGAGCAGAGAATGCTTTTCACACTATACCGACACTTGATCCTCTCAGTGATTGATTATAGACTAGGACTGCTCGCTGTCTCAAAGAGTCAGCTGGTGAAATTAAAGCGCATACAGAACGAAGCTATGCGAGTCATTCTGGGATGCACCAGAGACACCCCAGTGGTGTGTATGCGTTACATCCTTGGTTTGCCGACTGTTGCTGGTAGGCTCAAGGTGATACAGGCGAAGGCATACCTCAGAATAGCTGCAAACACAGATCACCCGTTGCATGAGGCGCTGGACGCCGTTAAGGGTCAGCGACTGATAAGAGAAGGAAATCATGGATGGCTCAGGCGGAAGATACGATCAGTCAGGTGTGCCCATTGGAGAACATTAGGCGAGGAGAGGAGTGGGTCAGAGTGCCAGCCGTGCAGTCAGACTTGTGCAGAGTTGTAATAACATTGAGCCGGGTGTGCAGGAAGTGGCCAGCAGGGGCCACGGAAGTGGAAATCAAGCAACTAATTCGGTTGGGTGATGTGATTATCTACACAGATGGGTCGGTATTGACAGGTAGGAGAAGTGCCTGGGGTTCTTAGCAAACGCTAATGGTCGACGTTTGGTGCAGAAGAGCCTGGCATATGATAACACTACATCTAGCTTAAGAATGGAGGTGGAGGCGGTCAGTGCAGCTTTCCTTTGGGTGGAGAATACGATACACACACACACACAAACACACACACACACACACACCCACACACCTCGTGATTGTAACTGACTCAGAAAGCACGCCAATGAAGGTCAGGACAAGCAAGCTTCGTGTAGAGTGGCTTGCTTCGCTTTGGAGGTCACGGGTGGCAAGCATCGCCTTGATCTTTTCTCCGGGGCATGCTGGGGATTGAACAGGCGGACATATTGGCTGACTCTGCAAAACTTGGTGAAGTATTGATGCATGACAAGGCAGACGTGGTTGCGGCTATGTGGGAGCATGTGAAAACTTCGGAGGAGCAAATGTATTACCATGGCCTGGCAAGATTGCGACAGCGAGGAGTGACGAGGGGATCTGGCCGACACTCGACGCTCAGAGGAAAGGCGAGTCGGACATATAATCAGATTGCTACTGGTACTATTGGTGTTGGAACTCTTTGCTGGCTGCTGAGGATGAGGACGGAGCGCTTATGGGAATGCCCCGAATGATCTGACGTCGGTTCCTAAATCAATCAATCATTCATATCATTCATCCAGTTCAACCTGTATAAATTTGTGCATGTGTCATTGATTAAATTTTCTGTTTGATTGTTCTTTCCAGGTTACTATATAAACGTACCTGCATGATGTGTGACGAACGACAGCAATCTCCTATACAGTACAGTGTTGATTAGCATACCAATAAAAGAATAACAGAACGAAAACTTTATGCAACGATGTGTTGTGAACTTATTATATTAATCGGCATTCAATGTACAAAAAAAAAATCGAATGTAAGATTCTACCGATGAAGATGTCAGCTTCATTTACTGTGTTTCTGTTATTAGATATTTAGGTAGGAGGCATTGCAATAAATCGTGTCTATGTCCGTCAATTACTGTTGGTCTGCAAGTTTATTGTACACATCACTTAAGTATGTGGCTGCCGGGCTGGCTGGCGATGTTGATAACGAACTGCGCTGCTAATGCCATACGCAAAGTTGGACTTTAATTCGACGACTGGGCTCGACGCTGGCAAAATTGATGTACAACTGGTCACCGATTCCGCCAGGCTTTCAGGCATGCAACATTTGTTGGTGCTATCAATACCACAAACTCATAGCAGCAAACTGCTTCTGGAAATTTTTTTTTTTTTTTTAAATATGTATGCGTGGGTGTGTAGTAGACAAGAACATAATGTACTGACATCTGAATACAGGTAGGCCGCGGTTAACGTCGGGGTTACGTTCTTGGAAAACGCGACGTTTATTGAAACGACGTATAACGAAACACTATTTCCCATAGAATTAAATGAAATAGTGTATTGTGTACCATAGTAATGCTGATTTTGATGGTTGTTGATATTTATTGGCTAAATAGAGGTGGGTTGTAGGGCGAGTGGTAGAGTTATTGGGACGTAGAGGCATCAAATTCAGCCTCTTTATCTGAGGATAAAACCGTAACCCCTTCCTGCCTCTTTTCCTGGCTCTTCTCTACTTGAACAAAAAATGTATCCAATGGCTGCTGCACAGTAATAACCCTCCACAGTATCAGCACTCGCCGCTTCACCTGCTGTCTGAAAGTTGTGCAGGTGTGAACGCTTCTTAGAGCGCTCAAACCAACCACGAATCGCTCCAAAACTATCGTCTGCACTACTAGTACTGCTCTCACCCGCTTTCTTAGCTAGATCTTCATAGAGAGACTCTGCTTTCTCTTGGATAACTATCTTTCTCACAGGCACATTCCGTTGGTTCTGGTCTTCAATCCAAACATACAATTGTGTTCCATGTTCTCCATAAGAATACTTCTGGTACAAGTGATCTTGGAAGCACTCAAAGGGGTTACGTTTTAAGCACCTTTTTTTTTATTTTGTCAGCACATGCATGATTTGTCCTTACCGTCGTTGGAGATAAACAATGGATTTTACCGATATCAACAGACCGATCGCCAGCCTCAAAACGACGTTATGGCGAAACGTAGCGGCGTAAAGTGAAGTTAGTCCTTATGTGACAACGACGTTATAGCTAAACGACGTATACCGAGGCAACGAAAGCGGGGCCTACCTATACTAGTTGCCATAGCAATGGCTGCCGAAAATAACATCTGTTAGTTTCTTAAATGACACTAGCAGGTAAGTCTTCTCTCTTTTTACAACATACATTTACGCTAGAAAATGTCCATTAAGCGTTAACACGTTTCACTTGATATTGTTTTGGTATTTACCAATCATTTAAAACTGAACAGTATATATTGATGGCACATATTTGACAATTATCAACGGATTCATCAAATTTTAAAGAATACATAACACTACACACATGTTCTTTTGGTGCCATAGATTTTATATCTGATTTTGCATCAATGAGGCCTGCTAATAATGCACGAAATTATTCAGGAACTTACTATTCAAAGAACACGTACATCAGCAGGCTGCCTATAGACAAAAGATGAAAAATAATCATAGAAAAAGATCAGATTTTACATGTATGGTCAGACTGTGTGAAAGACTTTTATGATAATAACAGAGAAGAATAGTCTGATATTCAAAATAATAAAATAGGACCATCAATTTTGAAGATGGAGGTTCAGAATGCTCCTAACCATATGAAATCTGGCACACCCCCGGTTCAGACAGCACCACAACAGAAATGATTACTGCTTTAGAACAGTTGTTCTCAAACTTTATTGGCCCGAGCACCCCTTCACCATATTTTCAGAACGTCATTCCTCTCCTCCCCTTTTGTATTTCCTCCTTATAAATTCCCCCCCCCCCCCCCTTTTTTTTTTACACAGAATACGTAGAAATTGAAACTAAATTTAATAACACATACTAGAACAAGTCTGGACGTCTACATAAAACGTGATTTGCGGGTCTAGTTATGTTATAAAATGAATTTCAGAAGGGCGAGAAGTACAGAACCGTAAAGTATGGAGGGAGAAACAATATCAAGTAATCGATTCTTGTATTAACTCGATCTTGAAATAATCTTAATCCCCCCCCCCCTACCCCTTTGAAACCCTAAAATACCCCCCCCCCTTACCCCCTGGGGTGGGGGGAGGGGTTCTCCACCGGTTGAGAACCACTGCTTTAGAAGAATATGGAATAGATAAAGTTATCAGACTGCTGAATACAATATATGATACTGGAAATATACCTCATGAATTATGTAATTCTGTATTTATTGCAATCCCAAAGAAATCAGGGGCCTTGGAATGTGATCAACATCGAACAATTAGTATAATGAGTCTCATCACGACAATGTTGCTAAGAATTATCATGCACAGAAAATACAACTTGAAACAGGAGAATAATAATGTGGGTTTGTAGAAGGCAAGGGTACAGTAAATAGTTTGTATATACTGACAACAGTAATTGAAGCTGGCAATTTGGAGTAGCTGATCGCCCAGTCTCGTCTCCTGGAGTGCTACAATGTCGTTCCTGTAAACTAGGGTTTCTAAAATAGAGCCCCGTTGTTTTACACTGGCACAGTTCCAATATAGAATACGGATATTCCTGAGTCCTAGACGGTGACACTTGAGTCTAAAACGTCTCAAACCACCACGCTTACCTTGCTTCTTTCTCCCTGCGCGGCTACCACGCCGCTTCGTTATGTTGACTGCTGACCGCTCGAAGAACACACGTTGTTCCGCCATGTTGAAAAACGTAAACACAGACTGAGAAACCACACACGCTGCTGAAAATTCACTCAAGGATGGCTTCGCTCGATGCACGAACTCCGTAGCACCCGGCTTCAAATGTTTCTACAACAGACGACATCTGGGAATGGCGATTCTCGTTCGCGACAGCATGGTGGCGTCAGAGCTAGACATGTCCAGTTGGGACAGTGACGATATACAAATACAGGCGTTGAGAGTTCATTCCAGTATACCATTCGTGTTGGTTAATGTTTATGCCCGCAATGCGAGTGTGGACGCCCAGAAGTGGCAGTGCTTAAGTGGCATATTAGGCCACGAGAGAAATGTTATTTTCTGTGGTGACTTCAACGCTAAAGGCAGACCATGGGGAAACACTTCCTCCAATACACAAAGGGAGGAGCTCGAGACTGCACTGGAAACCATCGACCTGGTTTGTATCAACAGTGGCTGTGTCACCAGGACAGCAAGCCGTCCAGGCGATGATGACAGTGCTATTCATCTGGCGCTAGTTTCACCTTCACTCACTACAGTGTGTAGATGGGGTGTCCTAGGACACCATGGCAGCGACCACCACCCTTGCAGCATATTGGTGGAGAAAGGCAGAACCAGGCAGCACAAGCTAAAGGTAAAGACGTTCCAGTATGACATTATAGGGCAAGATGTGGTGAGTAAAATAAGACGTGACAAGCGCAGAACGTTTCAGGGCAGGAAAAAAAGCTGGGAGCAGCCACCGTGGTGGAGTTTCGAGGTGGAGAAGGCTTGGGTGGATAAGCGTAGTGCTGTAAGGAGATGGCAAAATGTCAAGAAGAACAGAGCTGGTCATCCTAGTCCCTGCTTGTACTTAGAAAGAGAGATGCACACAAATGTAAGCTATTTCAAAAAACTGGTCAAGGTGGTTAAAAGCGAAAAATGGGCAGAGGTGTGTCAAAGAGTAAGCACAGACAAGTCACTGAAATTGTTCTGGCGACTACATAAAAGCATGAGTGGTGTAGTCAAGAATAAGAGCATTTCTGACTTCCAAGGTGCTGACCTCATCTGGCAGAGGACTGACGAGGACAAGGGCAAAGCCCTCTTTGAACGCTACCTTGAGCAGGGCAACCAGACAGACATGGGAGGCCGAAATCTGGCCAAGGAGGTCACCTCAGACAGATGCAAGGCCCAGAACACTTCGGATGAAGACACAGTGACAG
The DNA here is from genome assembly GCA_014155875.1 of Cepaea nemoralis. Classification (NCBI taxonomy): domain Eukaryota; kingdom Metazoa; phylum Mollusca; class Gastropoda; order Stylommatophora; family Helicidae; genus Cepaea; species Cepaea nemoralis. Next base: position 307,007 of record JACEFZ010008998.1, on the reverse strand, counting down.
TGAAAGAAATCAAGGCTGTGCTTCGACGATCAAAAAATAGTGCTTCAGGTCCTGATGGCATAAGATACGACGACATAAATAGGTGTACCGACAATGAGCTAGAGAAACTAGCAGACATGTACAACAACAGTATAGGGAGTGCTAGCATCAAGGAGGAATGGTTACACAGCTATCTGATTCCCTTGCCGAAGCCTGACAAAGACCACAAAACAATTCAGGGATATCGAATTATAACCATGCAGAATACAATAGGCAAGCTGCTGGAGAAGGTAATTGCCAGGAAAATATCAAGCCAACTAGAGAGGCAAGGTGTGTTCCCACCTACCCTGGGTGGATACCGTCCAAAAAGAGAAACCTGGACCAATGCAGCAGTCTTTGCCCATGATGTCTATGAAGGTTTCCACTCAGGCACTGAAACCGTTGCTGCAGCGATTGATCTTGAGGACGCATACAACAGAGAACCACTGGATTTTTTAATGTTTCAGCTTCTTGAACTAAACGTAAGTCCATTCCTCCTTAGTTGGATCGCTGCAGCCCTCTTCCAACGGAAAGTAGTTTTTTAGATGTGGCAGTTAGACTTCGGAACCAACAACAACATACCCTGGCCTACCACAGGGATCACCATTATCTCCTGTACTGTTCAACGCCTACACAGTGAGAATCACCAGTGAGCAGATCACTGGACCTGGCAGGACATTGTCATATGCCGATGATGTTTTAGTGTATCGTCAGGGTAAGGATAGAGAGGGGGATGTTGTGGAACTACAAACCGAACTCAATCGCATAAGTACTTGGTGTGATGAAGCTGGGGCAATGGTCAACCCAACAAAGGCAACAGTGACTTGGTTCTCGTTGAATAATCATATTGTCAACACTCCAACACCAACTGTAATGCTGTGTTCAGAGACGGTGGAAAGAACGCAGGCAATGAATTACCTGGTGATACGGTTTGATCGAAGCCTTGCTTATAATGTGCACATAGACCAGGTGATAACAAAGGCCAAGCGGGGTTTGGCAGCGATACGGGTGATGGCGGCAGCAAACTGTGAGCAGCGCCATCTATGTCTTCTGTACGAGCGGCTGGTCATGTCTGTTTTGGAGTATGCAATGGCAATCCTGACTGTCAGCAATAAGCAGATAGAAAGAATGGAAAGGATACAGAATGAAGCTATGCGCATTATTCTTGGATGTACAAGAGATACAGCATGCAGGGCGATGCGCTACCTTCTTGATTTTCCAACCATTGAAGAGAGAATACAAGGTTGCAGGGCACGCGCCTACCTCAGAATTAACGCAAACACACAACATCCACTGCATAGTGAAATTAGGAAGGTGAAGGGCAGCAGGTTAAAAAGAGGACGGTCGTGGATGGGTCAAGCCGAAGACATTCTTCAACAGGTGTGTTCACTTGAGGACTTAGAACCTGGCGAGGAGTGGGTGCATGTGCCAACAGACTTCTGCACATCCTTTTCAGTTTGCATCCAACTAGATATAAAATGCAGAAAAGAATATCCGGCTTGCGTTGAGGCTGAAGTACAAGCGTTGATTTTCGAGAATTCGCTAGACGGTGACGCGGTCATCTACACAGATGGGTCGGTCGTCCGACATGTGAGAAGCTCATGGGCCTTTACAGCTCGGGCCGGAGGGAGAATTGTGAAGGAGGACTCTGGTGCTTTCACTGAAACCACAAGTAGCCTGACCATGGAAGTCATGGCAGTAAGTAAAGCAATAACATGGCTCGAGACACAGACATTCACTAGGGCTTGTTTCCTTAGCGACTCAATGAACATGATCAAGAGGATAGAGGAGGGGTCGATCCGAAGAGAATAGGTTGCTGCCTCTGGAGCGGTCTCGGCTGGCAAAGATTAGTTTCATCTTCGTGCCAGGGCATGCGGGAGTACAAGGAAATGAGCGGGCTGACAAGCTCGCAGGTGAGGCTACTGTGGAGGGCGGACGCGCCATGGACCAGGCTGACATTCTGAATGCTCTACGAGGAGTAAGACTTTTGCGAGAACCAAGTGATGACTGTGAATCTACAACAATGGCCAGACTGCGAGAGCAGCAAATTAAAAGAGGGGTGGCCAAACAAGAAAACTACGCAGCAAGCCAAAGAAGATTGATAAACCAACACAGAACTGGCGTCGTTAGCCGCTACACGCTGCGGGATTTGCTGAGGAGGGGATCCGAGCACTTATGGACTGAATGGTTCGATGTGCAATGAGGATGATCTGTCGATTAACTAACTAACTAACTAACTAACTAACTAACTAACTAACTAACTAACAGTAATTGAACGTTCTATAGAAGTAAACAAAGAGTTATACATTCACTTTATTGACTACATAAAGGCTTTCGATAAAGTGAGACATGTTGACAACATAAGGATGCTTGAAGATCTACAAATTGATGGAAGAGACCATAGATTTGTCAAAAACATATTGGAAACAACAAGCTGCCATAAGGATTGATAATAAATTAGGTCAATATCAGCCTATTAAGAAAGGTGTTAGACAGGGATGTGTAACGTCTCCAGATCTTCTCTCTCTGTATAGTGAAAATATCTTCAGACATATAGAAGATATGGAAGGAATCAACATTGGCGGACGATACATCAATAACTTTAACTATGCAGATGATACGCCAGCTGTCAGGGCATTTGATGATGATGATGAGTGCGTTCTCTAGTCTCTACTTCTTTCGTCTCCTTCTGTGACCGCCAAACAATACTACATGCGTGTATTTAAGGTAACATGGAAACATCCATGATCTGGCCATTGGCACATAACCGGACTTCATCATCACACTGAGACAACATCTGAACCAAACATCATTAACTCGAAGTTACCACAGTGCTGACTGTGATACGGATCATTCTTTGGTTGTTGCAAGGGTTAGATTGAGGCTAAAGAGAATTTACACAGCTAATCACAAATCTAGCCCCATGATTAATATTATTAACACCCACGATCCTGATAAGTGTTTTGAGTTCCAACCGCAAGTTAGAGACGCTTTCACTGATGCATCAGAAAATTTTACAGCAAGTGAAAAGTGGGACTTAAGGAAACGCTTGATAACGCAGCGGTAGGAGTTCACTGCACTGTGGATAATAAGAGGCAGGACTGGTTTGCGACAAACAGCCAGACACTGCAACCCTTGACTGATAAAAAGTAGATAGCTCTCTTAAGAAGCAAGAAAAGAACAACGCGTAACGCTCTCAGGGAGCTGAAGCAAGCTAGGAAGGATGCGCTAAAGACTGCCAGGCAGTGTGCAAAAGAATATTTAATCAAGTTATGTGAGTCCATTAAAAATGCAAGTGATAATGGAAACATCAGAAGCATGTATGAAGGGATAAAGAAAGCCTGTGGTCCAATGATCAAAAGAAATGCACCATTGAAAACATTGACTGCAGAAACCATCACTGATAAGATACAGCAGATGGATAGATGGGTCGAGCACTATTTAGAGCTTTACTCAAGTGAGACCAAGCTAGCGGATGATGCCCTCAACGCCATAGACGCCATGACAACTCTTGACCGCCTGGACACACTTCCCACTATAACAGAAGTTAAGTGTGCTATAAATGAACTTGCATCTTGAAAAGCTCCAGGTAAGGAAGGGATTCCAATATAGGTTATCAGGAGTGGGCAAGATACACTCACTCTACAGATCCACCAGCTAATAGAGCTATGCTGGCGAGAAGGACAAGTCCCACAGGATTTCAAAGATTCAAGCATCATAACACTGTAAAGAACAAGGGCGATCTGAGTTACTGTAACAACTATAGGGGTATCTCACATCTGTATATTGTTGGGAAAGTATTTGCCAGAATTGTTCTGCGCAGACTTCAAGTCATCGGAGAACATTTCTACCCCGAGTCACAGTGTGGCTTCCGACAGAACCGGTCTACAATTGATATGATAGTCTCATTGCGACAAATGCAAGACAAATATCGTAAGCAGAATCATCCACTGTTTATTGCCTTCATCGACCCCACAAAGGCATTTGGTTTGTCATTGGTGACGGTCTGTTTAAGGCACTAAAGAAGGTTGGCTGCCCGCCAACGTTTCTGTCCATTGTGGAATCGTTCCACACAGGCATGAAGGGTATAATCAAGTTTGATGGTGCAATTTCAGAAGAGTTTGAAGTCAAAAGTGGAGTTAACTGATTGCCTGCCGTAAGCCAATAGGTCGGATCAGTGGAACGGTGCTGGAAACCGCGAGCCGATAGGTCGGCTTGGTATAGACAGTGCGTTATATGTTGTTTTTTGTTTGGTTTTTTTTTTTTGGGTCTTATTTTTCTCAATTTTTAGTGCCCGAAAATGACAATTCACATACATAAAAGATTTTAAAATTCGATCAGAGATAGATAAGGCTCGCGGATGCATTGATTTTAAGTAGTTTGTTTTGATTATTTTATAAATGGTGACGCCTTCTAGTTTGCGGCCTCGTAGATTTACATCGGATCAAGCAAGATTGTTTTTTGAAATGGTTTTTGACGATGGTGATTCCGATTTGAACGATTGTGTGGAAGATGCTGATAGTAGTGAGTCTAATTGTTTAGCATGTGATGATAGGGACAACTACAATGACATTGGAAGTTTGTTATCAACTGAGGTGTTTCACAAATAATATAAAAATGTCAGAATTACTATTAAGCGTTCCGGCTGAACTAATAGACCACAGTTGTGCCCCAACTTTGGGGCAAAAAAAAATTGGGAGTCTCTGTGGCGAAGTGGTCAAGCCGTTTGACTCGTGCTCCGAAGGTTGTGGGTTCGATTCCGAGCCGCACCCTTCGGTTTACGAGCTAAATGTTTCGGAGACTCCTCTGGGTCGTCGCTAAAAGCTACGGAGTTCGTGCTTTCTGCGACGCTTTCCGTGCTGCGGAAAGAGACCGAGCCATATGGGATAACACCCGGTGCAATGAAGTCGACCCTGTCGACTTTTTAAATATTTTTTTTGTGCCCCAAATTTTGCCTTGCAGCCTATCACAAATAGGCTTAACAATATTGTAAATAATAATAAACAGAAATGTGGATATAATAATTGTCAATCTATTGACAAACAATCTGCCAAGTGTTTTCCTGATTTTCTTAAGTGTGTGTGAAAATGACACGCTTCAACATATGCAGCTAAACTTATTAAATGAATAGTTTTAAGGAGCAATTTTAAAATTAAAAAATTAGGAGCATACTGATCAGACAGCTGCTTTTTGCAGATGCTGCTGCAATTACGCTCCACTCTGAGGAAGAATTACAACGTCTGCTGTCTGCATTCTCCAATGCTTGTTCTGAATTTGGTTTAACAATTAGCAAAAAGAAGGCACAGATTATGTCACAAGGTGCACATGGGGTACTATCATTCTTCATTGACGACGCTGAACTGGGGATAGTGGACCACATATCTAAGACCAAAGGTAAATAGCAAATTATTCCTAGATCAGGAAATCAACATCTGGATTGGTAAATCAACACCAACAATGAACACGTTAACAAAAAGAGTATGGGAGAATAGGAAGCTTACTGCGAAAACAAAAGTACTTGTCTATCAAGCCTGTGTCCTTAGTACTCTTTTTTTTATGGCAGTGAAGCCTGGCAAACTTACCCACACCATGAGAAACGTTTAAACAGCTTTCATATGCGGTGTCTGCGAAGAATACTTGGTATAAAGTGGCAAGACAAAATCACAAATATGAAGTATTCGAAAGATCTTGTTGTGTGGCGGTTTGTTCCATGCTCAGTCTTCCTACACTTAGATGGATAGATGATGGTAGAATTCCAAAGGTCATTTTTTTTGGTGAATTACAGATGGGTAAGCGATCTCAGTGTCGGCGTCTACTACGATACAACGATGTGTGTAAGCGGGACATGATTGATACAGGCATTGATAATGCACATTGGGAGTAAGTCGTCGCTAAACGTGTTGCATGGAGGACACATATCAGAAATGGAATAAAGACAAAGGAGAAAATGATTGCAGGTAAGTTACACACCGATCGTGTGAGACGTAAGATGGTGCATGATGGTGGAAACGACAATGTGGCCACGTGCATCCATGTCATGTTGCATCTAATCTTACAAAAACTCGACAGCATGTTTTCATCTAATTCAGAATAATTTTCTTCTTTAAAGTTACCCAGAAAGTTTTACACAACTAAAACAAATCATGACCAGGCTGTGGACTCTTGTATTTTCATCGAATCAATCAAATTTAGATCGTTTATTAACTTTCTAAGTTGAGGTCCCTAAAAAATTCCAGATTATGTTCTTCTATAATTTAAATAGGCACCATCTTTGTTCAGTGCCTTAACAAAGTGCTTCATCAAGACAAGCTTTATGAATGATGGCAGTGGACAACATTTTCGATCAATGAGAGGCTTGTTGACAATATTTTATTCTCGAACTTGAAATTCATCCCTTAACGGCCACTATTTCTTTGTCTAGTGCGTATTTTGTGCCCTGCTATCCCACAAACATATAAACCATGGATATTTGGCGAATCATGTTTGCTGTCCAAGCAAGAAGTTCATCATTTTAAGATCTACACAAATCATACATTTATGTTCTAAATACTTCACATTTCTCAAAAAGTTGCTTTAAAGTCGACAGGGTCGACTTCATTGCACCGGGTTTTATCCCATATGGCTCGGTCTCTTTCCGCAGCACGGAAAGCGTCGCACAAAGCACGAACTCCGTAGCTTTTAGCGACGACCCACGGGAGTCTCCGAAACATTTAACTCGTAAACCGAAGGGTGCGGCTCGGAATCGAACCCACAACCTTCGGAGCACGAGTCAAACGGCTTAACCACTTCGCCACAGTCAGAACAGTGCTTATTGTAGCATACTCCTCCTTCATTGTAGTAGAATGGGCAATTGGAATTGAGCCATATTTGTTACCATTGTGTAAGAGAACACCTTTCAAAATTCTTTTAGAGCTGTCAATGAAAAGTCTCCGATCATCTGGTGTATAACTTACACCCATTTCGTTTACAAGACATCCTACATTATTATAAAACACCAGGTGCTGCTGGCGATGTATGTAAGTCAAGTTTGACCCAACATTGTGTCGTATTGCAGTAACGACTGTATATCTGAACGAACGAACGAACGAACGAACGAACGAACTTTATTTTCAAAGGGTTAAGAATTGGTACGCAGGCCCGTCTAACATTTTGCTCTTTTATCACTCTCTTTCATACATTATTTCATTCACACATCATTCAAGGCTATCAGAGAACAGCAACACTATACAAGGTATGCATTATAAAGGCATGGGCAAAATGCGAACATCAATACTATACGACTTAGTAATATTAGCTAATGGTGTGACACTTGTTATTAGTCATGTGGTATATACTGGCCTACCATAATGGGAATGGCTGTTATACTAGGGTTTTGTTATTATTATTATTTGTATTATTAAGGGGGGAAGATAATCCGTACTGAGATAGTGTTCGAATAATTTGCGATTATATGTATAGGGATTGGTGATGTCTTTGATTTCTAGTGGAAGATTGTTCCACAGCTTAGCTTCAGAGGACGATAAGCTTGTTTTGTATAATTCAATTATAGTCTTTGGAATGTGTAATATATTTAATCGTTTACTGTGTCTAGCATTATATTTAAACAATGGCCAAAGGTAACTTGGGGCATTCCGATGTAGGATTTTGTGAATTAGTTTAGCCTTATTGAAAAGCAGGCGTTTGCGGAGTGGTAGTAACTGAAGGCGTTTATTCAGGCTAGGATTGTCAGATAAATTATTGCTAAAAATTAAACTCATGGCCCGTTTCTGGAGTGAATAAAGTCGCTTGTCGCTTGAATTGGAACAACCGTCACAGATTGTAGAGCAGTAGTCAAAATATGTCTGTATGTGAGAAGTATAGAATATTTTCCTTGTGTCCTCATCAACGAAATTTTTAATTTTGGCGAGTTGGTAGACGTTTTTCGCTGTTTGCTTAACGAGGGCTTGAACGTGGGAAATAAAGGTTAGGTTTCTCTCAATGATTAGGCCTAATGTTTTGTGCTCATTTACACTTTCTACTGGCATGTTGTCGATGTGAAGTTGAAGTGGTGTGTGTGAATTTAGAGTTTGAAGTCTTTGTCTGGTTGTTAATAACATTGATTTTGTTTTAGGAATGTTTTGCATACGGTTCGCATAGCTCCACCTAACTACATTATTTAATTCTTGTTGCAAAGACGACTTTAGCAAATTACAGCTTTCAACGTTTGTATACACTGTACAATCGTCTGCAAATAGATCGCAGGAAGACGAAAGATGTAAAGGTAGATCGTTAATATAGATGGCACATAATAGTAGGCCAAGAATAGAGCCTTGCGGTACTCAAATATTGAAGGTAGTGGTTTGAGACAGAAACTTATTATGTGATACTACTTGCTTTCTGTTTGATAGAAAAGATGTTATTAGAGTGTCTACATTGGGGCCAATTTTCACTGTCTCAAGTTTTTAAATTAAAATAACATGGTCTATCATATCAAATGCTTTCCTGAAATCAATAAACACAGTTCCACATAGACTGTTGTTGTTTATATTCAGGTGCCAATTTTCTATCATGTGTGTTAGAGCCGTATGGTAAGAATATTTTGGTCGACATACTGATTGACTGTCATCAATAAGCTTTTTGCGAACTAAATACTGTAATGTTACTTTATGGATGTGTTTTTCCATTGGTTTAGATAGTGATGATAGTAAGGAAATGGGTCTGTAATTGTTCGGGAGACCATTGTCCAATTAACCAAATTTAATAAGAGGGTACACTTTAGCGATATTGAGAGGTGATGGAAAGTGGCCTTTGGTGAGACACTCATTATATACAAAGGTTAGTGATATACAGGTGACTGGCGCAGCACAACGGAGAATCCGGTTGCTGATTCCATCTAACTCAGATGAGGTTGTGTTTTTTTAGGTTACTGAGGTAAGTGAATACTTCAGTGATTGTCATTAGCGGTATGTCGGAAAGAATATCACGGGAGCATCATGTCGGAAAGAATATCACTTCTCGCAAAACGATGTCAGTAAAGATAAGTTGCAAGGAGAATTAGGTATTGAAGCCTTCAACTGGTCTATGTCTTTTTGAAAAAAATTACGGAATTGGTCGCATGTAATATGATTTGATGGTAAATAATTTCGGACGTTATACTTGTTTGTCAAGGTGTTCATTGCCTTCCACATATCTGTCACGGGATACTGTGAGTTTAGCGATTCCATCATAAACTAGATTAGAAAAATTACTTGCACTGTATGAGGACAGAGTGAGGGGTCAATGACTGCCGATTTCACCGGACAAACAATACGGAGACATCGGGTTGTGTGTCACAAAATGAAACCGTGTGTTTATCCGGTTGATTATTACAGAGGATTTTCGGATTAAGCGGACGATCGACCAGCGACATCTATTTGTACTAACAGAGTAAACACAGCTGTACAGGTTACATCGTGTCAGCCCATATACACATTTGGTGGTGAGTGAGTAGGAATGGATACACCGAGTTGGCAGTTCATTAACAGTTGGAATCACATATATTGTCACCACAGAACAGAAGATTGACAAGTTTGTCAACATTTGAATGCAAGATGGAAGCCGGGAGATCACAGGGGCAGATGTAAAACGGAAGTACCTAGTACGGAAAACAGTGCATCTGTCAATTCTTGGTTTCCGGAACATCAAGATGATTGGCAGCTTGGTATCGAAACTCTTTGTTGGGAGTTTACAGAAACTAGCTGGCTTGTTTTGAGAATCTAGGCAATTACTGACAACTTTGACAGGATTTAAGCCAGGAAAATAGTTCTTGACAGGGGATGATTTGCCACTGTGCCACCTGTGTGGGGGAGTAAAGGATAACGTCACGTGGACAACTTTGGTAGTTTGCCATATAAACTCGAGTTGAGATCAACTAGGGTGGACTTGAATAATGCTCTAGTCAGAGTGCAGGGCACTGCAGCGCCTAGTGGAAATAATATCTACCGTGTGTTAATTAGTGACTTAATTTTACACGTGCCTATATGGCAGATGTAGATATGATTTATAGGACTGCAGTAGTGCCATTTAAGGTATAACTTATTATAATATATTCGTTATAATTACTATAGGACTGTGGCCTTGTTAAACTATAGTGTGATGATTAGCACTGTTAGTGGAAACTAGCTAGAGTAGTGAAGTGATACTTGGCTCTGTTAGCTAAAATAGACTTAGTGAAGTGTTGATAAGCTTTACTAGTTGAGAATTGAGTAATGAAGGATAATTGGGATCTTCCCGTAGGTGTCCCTGGTGGGCGGGGTTCCGCATTCTGTTTGCTGATATTTTTTCTTTGTCATAGCCTGATTCGACTCTAGGTGGGTAGCTAATCTGCTCTGTGACTAAGTCTAGTTAGCTAAAGATCATTAAGCAAGGTGATAGGCTTACACTCAGCCGAAGGGATCAGTGACTAGTACTATCACCAGATGTGTTGTTTCTATCCTAGGTTCCCTACCAGATCCAAGGAAACTCTACAAGTTTTGGGAAAGAATTAAAAAACCCATTCTGAAGAACACCAGTTCAAGAGTCAATAAAGTTGCATACAGAAACGTAACTTAAGCTAGGAGGAAGTTGATTCACCAAAGATAGTGATGATTACTGATGCACCACCAGCATCAGACAGTAGTAACTAAATGAGAACAGTCTAATAGTTACCTAGTGTTATATAATCTCGTGTAATAGAACACAAGACATTATACGTGAGGCTAGATAGACACGAGTGAGGATCAATCACAGTAACAATTAACATTAGTAATTAGCACTTATGGACTGAATGGTTCGATGTGCAACGAGGATGATCTGTCGACTAACTAACTAACTAACTAACTGCGTACACACTACAAAAGACTTGTGCAGTTTGTTAAGGAACGTTAGGAACGGACATTGTGTAGAGTGCAACCGGTCCATGATTCTGTTAATACCACCGGTGTCTATTTCGGATGTTCATGAAATTGGATTACCAGAGGTCTACAGAGGCAAAGCATTATCCGGCAAGATGGTTCCGGCAACGGGTGAGACGTACTTGTTCTGACGTAACGTGCTGTGGTCTATCTTTGCTGTGATCAGCTGACTGAGTTGATGTCTGAGAGACAGAGTCTACACACTTTATAGAACACGTCACACATTTTCTTCGCATACACGTCTCATACACGTTACACTTTTATTTTAATAAATTAATCTTTATTAATTTCTAGAAGCAAGAGTTGTTGAGTATGTTGCGTTGGGGAAGTATGAGAAGGGGGCATAGTACGACAGTGTGAGAGTGATAGGAAAAGGTGTCCATAGGCTGATGGAGTGTGTTGGACGGAAGCTGGTGGATTCTCCAGAATATTGAGGGGGAAAAAAAAAATATTATAATGTGGGTGTCGGATCTCTTCACTCCAGGGACGACACTTTAAAGGAGGACACGACATTGTGGAACACACGAAGACATTGATCAAAGAGTTAGAACTCTTTTATGTACGATGAGTCAGGAAAGCGGGACTCAGCGGAGGAGCCGAGACGGAGAGGACAAGAACGAATACGTGATTTCACAAACCTTTGATGGGTAATCACGGTGAATTTGATTGTTTATGTAGGGACATCAAAAGAGAACGGGGAATTGGAACTAAGGTATAAATAGTGGAAACTTGTTTTTGTGTTTAGTGTGCTACCAACCTGGACGGAGAATGGATCTATGCGTCCTTAATTAGAATAGAAATATAGGTCCCTAATTGTTTAGAGGCGATGGGACATTGGTGCTTATGTGCTTGTGTATTTCGATTCATGGACTAACATAAATAATATAAGGTAATCTAACTTTAGCTTAGGAATACAGCATCGTGAACTAGGTGTCTGTGCTTGGCTGTTACCATTTCCTTCTTTTAGCTAATCGTTTAGACATTAGTGAACTAATCTGTCTTATGTCAGAGTATCTTTCGGAAGCGTCTGAGTACGGCCGGAGTCATACTCTCACATAAGAATTAGTCTGAAGCAGACTAATATCACCTGGTTATATATCACCCACATGTTCTACGAAAAACTCCTGACATACTCAGAGAAGATAAAGAAAGTAATTCACTGGTGCAGAGAAAGTAATTCACTTGTGCAGAGAAAGTAATTCACTAGAACAACTCAGAACATAGACATTCCATAATCGTGGGTAGAGTTAACGAATTTCAACTAAGTGAGCTCTGTATCCCAGTTAAGAAAACCAGGGAAAGGACTTTCATTCTATAAAGGCAGAACAACATAGGTAAATATATTTGACTTGTGTAAACCTTGGAGAACTCAAGAACAGGTTACCTGTATACAAATACTGTTAAATAAAGCACTTGAGACAATGTGTAGAACAGATATAGTCTATATACAAACAGTGGTAGACATTGGTGATGTGTTTCAGTTTCCAAAAAAGGAAATCTGTGGAATTAAAAGACTTACCGTAATCGCATTATTTCATTGTGATCACACGTTGAACACTTTCAAAAGATTGGAATACGTCCAGACTCAGGCGGAGAAGAGCATTCCCGGGTGAGAGCTGTCCATATATGTGTGATGTCTTGTTGAATGGCCGTATAAGGATGGGAGATATGATACGGCACATACGAATTCCAGAGTCCTATCTCGCACTCCCAATAGAAGACACTACCAATTACAGATACACATTCAATACATACAACTGACATAGTGTTTTCAGCATTAAATTTTTATTAATTATTGGAGGAAACTGTTGTCGGGGTATGTTATGGAAGGAATAAGAGAGAGAGAGAGAGAGAGAGAGAGAGAGAGAGAGAGAGAGAGAGAGAGAGAGAGAGAGAGAGAGAGAGAGAGTAGAAGACAGAACGGGGGAATGTAGACAAAGGTCTGACAATAGTTCTAAAGGATAAGAAGGATCTTAAAGGCGTGCTTGTTGATTCCACTTTCCCCCCGGGACAACAAGCGACAATATCCTTACTATTTGTTTTATCCATTACTAAGTTCTTAAAGTAATTTTTCTTTTCCCTCGTATTGTATATTGAACTTTGTTTATAAGAGTACGGTATGTTCTGAGATCCCGCTTTTTATGCGCTTCATCTCTGTCTCTCATTGTTTCGAGTATTTCCCGTGTTATCCAGGGTGGCTTGACGTGGTGTTTGACTCGAACTTCCTTGATTGGTACATGTCTGTCAAAAACATCAATAACGGTTTTTTATCCAGAATTCCAGAGCTTCATCCGGGTCAGTAAGTTGATAGACATTGTCTAGAGGTGAACTGAGCAAGTCCTGTAAAAATGTATTTTGGTTGAAATTTGTGTAACTTCTATATTTTACACTTATGTGTTTATGTTTAGGAGTTTTAATTACTTTTGTAGACCACGTGCAGCATATTGGGTAGTCATCGCTCATTGCACAATTGGGTACGGTGCATTCTATGATGTTGTCTGAGCAAGTTACGTAAATGTGATCTATGAGTGATGAAGATGATTTTATTACTCTAGTAGCTTGATGTACTATTTGTTGGAAATTGTATGATGCAATTATAGTTCCTCATATTATGTTGGATTTGTTGGTGTCAATGTTAAAGTCTCCGAGTAGTATAATTTCCTTCCCGGAAGCGAAAACCACATCCATCATGGTAGTGACGTTTTCGTACCAGACGTGTCCAGCACTGGGATTTCGATAGAGGTGGCCAATTATGAGACTGTGCGGTTTTGAAGTTTTAGCTCTAACCAAATACATTCTATTTCGCAAGTTTCAAAGTCTTGCCTACGGTGAACATTTAGTAAATTAGAAACATAGTCTACTATGCCTGTCTCTTGTTTCCTACAGGGATCCCTTTCAAAAACTGTGTACCCTTTAATAGAGATGTCCTCATCTGAAATATTTTCATTTAGTCTATTCTTACTAAGGCCGAATAAATGACTAATTTTGATTACGAATAGAAGATAACTCTGGCAACTTGTTAAATAAGTTGCAAATGTTTAAATGTCCAAGGCGTATTCCTGAATTGTTGAGCCAGTGTTGCCACTTCTCAGACATTTCACCCATGAAGTAAGTGAAAATTAATCAAAATTAAGCAAAAATAAAAGTTCATAAAATTTCACAATTACATTAACTTACAAAATATAAGTAATACAAATCGATATGTAAATGACAATATTATAACGATATAACTAATTAGACCAACGAATATAATACACACAGAACAAAAACGAATTAAAGAACATACAACAAATAATTAACCTGAAAAAACTACTTCACAAGCTAAGTAACCAACTGTTATCCAAAAGAATGAATAAATGACTATACAAGTCAATGTTTCTGTTTAAAGCGGAGTATCCCAAACGGGAAATAAAACGTTAAACAGTAAGCAATTAAAGTTCAAGGAGGAAGCTCTGTTGCTGGTATCAATGTATATAGGGTTCAGTTTTTAATACACGTCCTGTCTCACATGTCTGCATTGTAGTGACATCATAAGGGCTTGATTCAGTGCGGAAGGACTAAATTGCATCAAGTATAGGAGTTCTGGACTCCAATGATGAGGAATCTGTTGTTGTCTGCTTGGTCGCTCATTGCTGGCGTGAACTTGGTGATGCGGAACCTGTTGTTGTTTGCTTTGTCGCTCATTGCTGGCGTGAATTTGGTGATGCGGAGCCTCTTGTTATCTGCTTTGGGGCCCATAGCTGTCTTGAGCGTGGTGTGTCAAAGTGGTATTACTGCAGTGCGTGTGTACCGCAGCTTGCAACGAGGGTCAGTTGGAAGTGAGGTTAGGGAAATTTTCCTGGTAGTTATTTCCCTCACGTGTGAGGGTGGGAGTAGGAAGGAGAGGTTCATTTATTCTTGGTAGCATGTGTGCACCTTGAATGGCAGGAGTTCGGGGGTCAGACGCCAGCAGACATTTATATGGGGTGATAGGGATATATCGACTGGCTTCAGTAATCAATGTTCGTGGTGTTTGTGTGTTGTATGCCCTCTCTGGGTATTTAATATTTGTTGTCAGGAAGCTACTACCTAAAGTGGATGTGTGGATCTGGTCACTGTACAGTCATTTCTTTGGTGCGCCTCTTTGATGAAGTGTACATTATACTGATTACAGAATTTCTCTAGGGTGGTGTTGTTTATGTCGTCTAGTCGACGTTCGGAGCCATAACTTCGTGGTATGATGGAAGAAAAAAAACCTTTCGAATGTGGACAATTATGGTGTAATAAGTCTAGCAGTTGTCTTAACTGAGAAATGGTGATATTGTGGTTTCTCATAGTGTCATTAATTCCTATATGTATTGTAATCCTCTTAACGTTTTCGTTAATTTCCATTCTACGTATACTGTCTGTTAGACTGTCTACCCCTGCACCTGGAAGTGGAATTTGTTGTAGCTATATAGGCGTTTGATGAGGACATACGATCACTGTATATGCCTTTCATCAAGGAGTCGCCAATTATCACGTGGGTGCAGTCAGTTGCTGGTCTCTGTGTTTACCGGCTTCTGGTACGTCTTGCACGTTGTTTCTGCCATTCATAATTATCCGGCTGTGGGCTGCCTTCTTGCAGGTTACCAGCAGTTTCTTGAATATGCGTGTGTCTGTTAGCAATGTCACGTCGTACTGGCTGTCGTTTACCAATTGCTCTTTTGGTACTTCAAATCGTCGTCTGAGTCGTCGTATGACCGCCATTCGAGAGACATGCGCACACCTAGCCAATATTACTGTTGCTGTTTGACTTGCACGGAGAAAACGATCCATAGGTGACTCAGAAACATATGACGATCTTACGCAGGGGTAGTAACTCGTAGTTGACAACTCCGAAGTCTATTCCGGACACTGTCAGTTGTTCCGTAACGTTCATAAAGATGATGTTTTTGTTTGCTGTTGATGTAATAGGCAAGATTACGCTTAGTAGTCTGCCATTGCTTTTTGAGTGACCGGCTCACATACCACATAAGTTACCAACTCGGCGAGAACCACTACCGATTCTCTCGCAGGTTACGTTACTCACGAGAATATAGGGGATTACGGAGAAAGACGTTAACCTCTAGGCCAGGGAGACCGGTCATTATGATGCGCAAGTGTACAAATCGCACAAGGGCCAACACAAAAAAGAAACCGCCAGAGGAGACGGACACAAAGGAAACCCAGTCGGTCATCAGCCAGAATAAAGTGTAACCTTCCTTTAAGCAGTCAGTAATGTTTCTCTTTCAATCTTGAAGCCAAAAATAATTTTGAATATTCCTTGGAGAGATATAGATCACAGATTAGATCATTCAGTTCAAGTTGGTCAAAGCGTTGAGCAGCTGGAAAATCATCTTCGCAATCACTATCACTGTCACATGTCGTTCAACATGTTACTGCTGCTTCATCCTCTAGCAGTAAATGCGAAATGTGATTGAAAGGTGGAATTGGTATGTCATCTCCACGTGGAACAGGTCATCTATCAGAATGTAAATCTTGATATCTCCATTGTTTGTGAGTTTTCCCCATTAATTCCCTTAATATTGGCAGCACACAGTTTCTGAAGGAAATTATGGTGAATTAAGTCCCTTTCACGTGTAAGAGCAGCTACGAGCTGTTCCAGGTTAGCTGCAGAATCTTGCCTGTAGATTCTGCGTCCAAACTCGTCGACAGATGTTTTATATGGGACATGTCTGGTGATAGGGCAGGACAATCAATTCGTCACAATGTCCTGCTGCTGTAGATATTGCCGCGTGAGGCATGTCGTGTGCGCACATGCGTTATCATGTTGGAGAAGCTGCAAGTCTGGATAACGTGTGAACGCTGAATCAACCAATGCATCCAAAACCCCATCTCACAACATTAGCATTTCCGCAGAAGACAAAGAGGCAAGCGATAGTTACAACTCAAATCTTCTATGAAATGTAAAACTGCCACCTCTAAATCGGTTGTGATGACGAACACAGCAATCTGCAAAGCGTTCTACAGTAGTAACTCGTGGTTGACCACTTCCAAGTCTATCCCGGACACTGTCAGCTGTTCCGTAACGTTCATTAAGATGTACAATAGTGCTGTCGTGGCAAACTATCCTTCTGATAAAGGCCCACGAGCTCATTTCTGTCTCCAATATACCAATAGCTCTTTAAATGTCATTCTCATTTAGTCGTGGCATTTCAGGCACGTGTTTTGTCTCAACTAGCTGCCTTGTTATACCGAGTATACTGCCACATTTTCAGGGTCATAGCTGTTGGAAAATGTGTTACACGTATAACTCAACTGTTTTCATATAGTGCATAAAAACGACCCGTTAGTTCAATCATGCAATTTCCATTCCAGAAGCCATTAGTTAACTACCTCGTGACACACACGGCAAAATTCCATTCCAACACTGTTTTTCTTCAGCTTCTGGACATCAGTAAATATATTATAGTGGTCTGTTTTTAATTCGCTGATTCGGTTTGTTAGCGAGCAATTGTTACTGAAATATTTGAGTGGGAGGTAACTCATTTCTAGACTGAATCACCATACATTTCTAACGACGTTATCTACCATGACACTTATGGTGACAATTGTTTGCCTAAAGCACCAAGGAATGAGGGAAGCCATCAGTGTTAAAATGAGAGTAATAGAGAGAAAACAATAGAGAAAAAGCGAAGTGGTTAGTGTGACACACATAGCGGGGGAGACAAAAAGAGACATTGATAGATAGAAATTCAAAGAGACTGATAGAGATTGTGAAAGACAGGTAAACAAGCAACAGTTCTCATTATCAGGAACGTGTGAAACAGGGAAAATAATTACATGGGAGGTAATCTATAACAGGGCACACAGGTTAATGCTTTGGCCAGCTTGCTTGCCTGTCAGACAGGTGAGCATGTATTTAAATCCCCCGTGAAACATGACTCTGTTTGCAGAAGTGTTTCCCTGTTCTTCCAGGTCGAGCCTGTACAAAACTGATACTAGACATGTTCTGGGAAGTAAAGACGGCCAGAGTGATATTAACCACATCAGACATGGGGTGTCGAATAATCTGTAAACTGTGTCGTTAGAGCCGGCTTCGTGGCTTAGAGGTTATGACTTTTCTCCGTAATCTCGTATACTCTCGTCGGTAACGTGATGACCGTGAGAATCAGCAGTGGTACGAATCGCATCGGTAAATTACGGGGTATGTGAGCCGGCCGCTCAGAAAGCAATGGCAAACTACTGAGCGTAATCTTGCCAAGAAATCAACATACAGCTGAAAAATGCTGGTGTTGACAGCGATGTCCTGTAAAGGATATGCACACACAAAATGTCATTAGACCCAGGTACCCATTGCTGTGTGGAACGTCTTTCAGTTTAACGTTACGTAGAGCGCTATGGGTGCAATCACAAGGTATGACAACATCCAGTGCCACCCTTCGGGCGCTGGAACATCAACTATGCCTCCCCACGGCGCTTTAAGGAAAATGTGGAGATAATGATGGTAAGTATCTTCTTCTTCTTCTTCTTCTTCTTCTTCTTCTTCTTCTTCTTCTTCTTCTTCTTCTTCTTCTTCTTCTTCTTCTTCTTCTTCTTCTTCTTCTTCTTTTTTCTTCTTCTTCTTCTTTTTCTTCTTCTTCTTCTTCTTCTTCTTCTTCTTCTTCTTCTTCTTCTTCTTCTTCTTCTTCTTCTTCTTCTTCTTCTTCTTCTTCTTCTTCTTCTTCTTCTTCTTCTTCTTCTTCTTCTTCTTCTTCTTCTGCTTCTTCTGCTTCTTCGTCTTCTTGCCACTTGAAATTAACATGTACCATATGCACTGCTTATTTCATCGTGTTTATGTCAATTCCAGGAATTATTTTATTGAATTGCATCTCTATTTTTTACGTTACACAATTTATAACACATTTTTTTGTAATTTTCACATAAGTTCCCAGTTTATCCATGTTTTCCAAATGCTTCTCCAATTTTGAATTTTGTTGTGTGGTGATGCTCACGATAGTCGTCAGTGTATGGGTGTGTAAAGTGTTGACGTTTGTTCATAATAGTTTCAGTAAGTAAGTAGTAAGTAAGTAAGTAAATCTTTATTTTCCAAGGGCTAAGAATTGGGCACGCAGGCCCATCTGACATTCTGCCCTTCTTCTCTATTTCCGCTCATACATTCTTTCATTCAACATCTCTTATGAAGCAATTCTTTGACAACAAAAGAACAATAAGCATTAAAACGAATGAAAAATAATCAATAATACATGACTCGTTGAGGCAATGTTTAACATGAGCATCATGAATGCCCAAGGTGGGTGTAACGTGCCATACATATAATGTTGTTGTTGTTGTTTTTTTTGTTTTGGCTAGTTGTCGTTCGAGATAATTTACCATTATTATTGTCTTTGATGCTGTTTTTATTTTTTAAGGTAGCATGTAGTCTGTCCTGAGGTAGTGTTCAAGCAGGTTGCGGCTGTATGTATAATGATTGGTGGTGTCTTTGAATTCTTGTGGAAGATTGTTCCACAACTGAGTGGCAGAGTATGCTAAGCTTGTTTTAAATAAGTCTATCCTAGTTTTAGGGACATGGAGTATATTTAGTCGTTCGCTATGTCTTGCATTATATTTAAACAATGGCCAAAGGTAGCTTGAGGCATTTTGAAATAGGATTTTGTGAATTAGTTTAGCCTTATTAAAAAGTAGGCGTTTGTGGAGTGGCAGTAACTGAAGACGTTCATGTAGGTTAGAATTGTCTGTAAGCTTATCACCATTGATTAGACGCACTGCCCTTTTCTGGAGTGAATAAAGGCGTTTTATTATTGATTTGGAGCATCCATCCCAGATTGTGGAGCAATAATCAATATGTGTTTGTATGTGGGAAGTATAGAATATCTTTCTTATGTTTTCGTAGAGGAAATTTTTAATTTTGGCAAGTTGGTATACTTTTTTGGCCATTTGTTTAACTAGAGCATGAACATGGGAATTGAAGGATAGATTTTGATCTATGATAAGACCCAGTGCCTTGTGCTCGGTTACACTTTCTTTAGGCGTGCTACCAATGTGCAGCTGAAGAGTTCTCTGCGAGTTTAGAGTGTGAAGTCTTTGCCTGGTTCCTATTAACGTAGATTAAATTTTAGAAATGTTAATTTGCATGCGGTTTGCTTGACTCCAGTTAACTACACTATTTATTTCCTGTTGCAAGGATAATTCTACCACATTACGATCAACTGCGTTTGTATATACTGTGCAGTCGTCTGCTAATAAATCGCAGGACGATGACAGATATAAGGGAAGATCATTTATACAAATGGCAAATAACAGAGGGCCAAGTATAGACCCCTGTAATACTCCAGTATTAATGGTAATGGCTCGGGATAGAGATTTATTGTGTGATACGACTTGTTGTCTGTCTAATAAAAATGAGTTTATTAATGTCACTATATTAAAGCTTACTTTCATTTTTTCTAGTTTTTTTAATTAGGATAGTATGATCTATCACATCGAATGCTTTTCTAAAGTCTTTAAACATCGTTCCACATAGAGTACTGTTGTTAATATTTTGATGCCAGTTTTCTATCATGTTTGTTAGGGCCGTAAGACAGGAATATCTTGGCCGAAATCCTGACTGACTGTCAGCTATTAGTTTGTGGCGAACTAAGCGCTCTAGTGTTGTTTTTTGGATGTGCTTTTCTATCGGTTTGGATAGTGAGGATAATATGGAAATTGGTCTATAATTACTCATGATACAATCGTCGAATGAACCAGCTTTTAAATGAGGATACGCTTTAGCGATTTTAAAGGCTGATGGGAAGTGACATTTGGTGAGACATTGATTGTATATAAAAGTTAGTGACTTGCAGACCGCCGATGCAGCATAGCGAAGGATCCGATTAATGATTCCATCATAGTCCTGATGAGTTACTGTTTTTTAGGTTACTGAGATGAGTAAATACTTCAGTGGTCGTCATTAGCGGTATGTTTGTGGGAATGTCTCCATAGCATTTGCTTTCACAGAATGATGATAATAAAGATATGTCATGAGGCACATCTGGTATTGTAGCCTTTAGTTGGTTTATGTCGGACTGAAAGAAATTACTGAATTGATCACATGTAACCTGATTTGATGGTAACGATTGTGATGATTTGTGTTTGTTTGTCAAGGTATTAATTGCTTTCCATATAGCTTTAGTGTTGGTTTTATCTATTATTAAGTTCTTAAAATAGTTTTTCTTTTCTTTTCGAATAACATATTGAACTTTGTTTCTCAGACTATGGTACATAGTTAGATCTCTATTTTTATGTGCCCTGTCCCGGTCTCTCATATGTTCAACTACCTCCTGTGTGATCCACGGGGGCTTATTGTTATGTTTAACACGAACTTCCTTAAATGGAACATGCTTATCAAATAAACTTAGAAAGGTATTCAGCCAGTGGTCCAGAGCATCATCTGGGTCAGGAAGCTGGTAAACATAGTGCCAGAGATGAGTTGAGCAAGTCTTGTAAAAAGGCATCTTGATTAAAGTTTTTATAATTTCTATATTGTATACTTATATGTTTGCCGGCTGCCTGGCCGAGGGGTTAGCAGCTTTCTCCGTTAACCCCGAATACTCTCGTGGTCGACGTGAGCGCACGAGAATTAGAAGTGGTTCGAGTCGCTCCAGTGACTTATGAGAGTATGGAGCCGGTCGCTCAGAAAGTCGTGGCGTGCTTATGAGCGTAATCTAGCCTAGGAATAAACATACAGCTGAAAGATGCTGGTGTTGACCACAATATCCTGAAACAGGATGGAGACGTGGGAAAAAAATACTTATATGTTTGTATTTCGGAGTTTTGATACCGCTTTTCGACCACGTGCAACATACCGGGTAGTGATCGCTCATTGTATTAATAGGTACAGTACATTATGTGATGTTGTCAGAACATGTTGTATAGATATGGTCTATAAGTGTTGCAAATGATTTTGTTATTATAGTGGCTTGTTTGACTAGCTGTTGGAAGTTATATGACTCTATTATGTTTTCCCATATTTTGTTTGATTTGTTAGTATCTATGTTGAAGTCGCCTAGCAGTATTATTTCTCTCGCATTACTAAAGACTGCATCCATCATTGTGGTGAATTTTTCATACCAAATATTTCCTGCACTGGGGTTTCGATAAAGATAGCCAGCTACTAGGGGTATGCGATTTTGAAGCTTAACCTCAAGCCATACATACTTAATCTCACAGGTTTCAAAATCTAGCCTATGGTGGGCGTTAAAGCGAGTTATAAATATAAACTGCAATGCCTGTCTCTTGTTTCTGATAGGGATCTCTTATAATTGTTTTAAAGCCTCTGATAGCGATGTCTTCATCTGAGATGTTACTATTTAATCGACTTTTGCTAACGCCGAACATGTGAACATTTTGATTAAGTATAAGTGATAGTTCAGGCAGCTTCCCTAATAAATGGCAGATATTTAAGTGCCCGATTCTGAGCCCATTATTACTGAGCCAGTGTTCGTACTTATTAGACATTTTAACAATGTGTCGTCTTTAAATTTTTAAAACACAAAAATGAATACAACTTACGTCACTTATAACAATATACACTCTAAAGTACAGAGAAACAATAATATCTCTGCCAATATACACGCACACACACACAAAATAAGTATATCGATGAGTAAGGATGAGCAGTGAAGACCCCCTCACTCACAGTAGATAAACAATAAGAAGTATTATAAAAGATATCCAACTAAGTACGTCTGTGACGTCACTACGAGTCAATGTTTATAGTCAGTAAATCTAATACGTTGCTATAGAAAGCAATAACTAAGTTGTAACCAAGTCAGTGATTATGTGAGGCATCATGTATGTGTCTAGATGTGAGGGTGTGGGTGGGTGTTTGCGTGTATGGGGATGTGTGTGTGTGGGATGTGTGTGTGGTGGGGTTATGTGTTGGGGGTGTATGAAGATGTGTGTGTGTCGGTTGGGAGGTGGGTATATGGGTGGCGGGATATATGTGGGTGGGGGATGTGTGGGGGATGTGTGTGTGTTGGAGGTGTGTATGGGGGATTGTGTGAGTGGTGGGGGTATGTGTTGGTGTGTGGGAATATGTGTGTGTGGGTTGGGGATGGGT
This sequence comes from Cepaea nemoralis, assembly GCA_014155875.1. Classification (NCBI taxonomy): domain Eukaryota; kingdom Metazoa; phylum Mollusca; class Gastropoda; order Stylommatophora; family Helicidae; genus Cepaea; species Cepaea nemoralis. Next base: position 284,018 of record JACEFZ010008998.1, on the reverse strand, counting down.
GAGAGGGTGATGGATGTGTGTGGGTGGGGGATGTGTGTATGTGATTGGGGGATGCGTGTGCAGGGTGGGGGATGTTTGGGTGGGTGGGGAAGTGTGTGTGTGTGGGGATATGTGTGGGGATACGTGTGGGTGAGTTATATGTGTGTGGGGGATGCGAGGGCGTGTGGGAAAATGTGCTGGTGGGTCCGGATGTGTATGGGAATGTGTGTATGGATCAGGGACGTGTTAGTGGGGGAATGTGTATGGGTATTGTTTTGATGGGTGGGTGTTGGTGGGTGGTGAGGTGGGAAAGTGTGGATGGTTGGGAGCATGTGTGTGTGGGGAAGAAATGTGTGTGGTGGGGTGGATGTGTGGGTGGGAGGTGTGTGTGTGTGGGGATGTGTGTTGGCGGTAGAGGGGTGTGGGTTGGAGTTGTGTGTTTGGTGGATGTGTGTATGGGCTGTGTGAGTGGGTGTGTGTGTGGGTGTGGGTGGGGATTTTTGGGGCGATGTGTGTGTGGGTGCAAGTGTGTGTTGTGAGTGTGTGTGGTGTGGGTTGTGGGTATGTGTGTGGGTGGTGGGAATGTGTGGTGGAATGTGTTTGGTGGTTGGTTGAATGTGTGTAATGAATGTGTGGTTAATGCATTGTTGTGTTTGCGGATATGTCATTGACGGGGAGTATGTTTTATTTGGGGTATGTGAATGGCTATGGTGGACTATGTGATGGGTGAAAGATGGTGTGATTGGATCGGTTGGGAGAATGTAAAGACGTGCCTAAGTGCCCATTTGTGTGGGTGGGGATGTGTGTCTGGGGGTTGTGAAAAGTAAATGTGTGTTGGTCTTTTAGTGGATGTGTGTGTGTGGGTGGTGGATTTCTTCTTCTTGTTCTTCTTGGTTCTTCTGTTTTTTGGTGGATGTTCTTACTTCTTCTTCTTCTTCTTCTTGTTTATTTTGCAATATTCTTAAAAGTGTTATAATTTTCAGAATTAGCAAACTGGAAAGTACTAAAGTATACAAGAACATTGTATGTCCTAATGGTTGTAAGTTTTTAAAAGAAAGGTGATAGTTCTTTGTTCTTCTTGTTGTTGAGTTTTCAGCTTTATACCAAGGGATAGACCATCTTCATCTGTTCTTTCCTATCTCTTCTTACAAGTCATGTTATGGTCCAAGAACATACAGCTTGTATACGGCGAATGGTTATACCAGGATCATATGTGGTTCCCATCTCTTTACCTAGCTCATGTATGGTTCCACGAATACCGCTTGTGTACGGCGATGGCCACATTACGGGCTGACTGACTGACTGGCTAAACTACATGAGTAATATTCTACTAAGGGAATGTCCATCCTTAGTACACAAAGACTGGGAGGTGGAGAAACGGATGAATCTAAATAGATCAACGGCTTCGAAAGCGAAACAGCAGAGTGTCTGGCACACATGAGGCGTGTTCAGAACACGATAGTGAACATGGCTGGCCATCGTGGAAGAGATTGGGACCTCACCATGTAATATTCCAAAGACAGCAATGGTAATTCAACAACAAGAAAAAAGCGATACGGGTAATTCTTGGCCCCCTGGAGATGAGCCTGTTGTAAATATTCATAGGGAAGAGACAACTCCTATGGTGAATAAGGAAGTGCGCAATGACGTATGCATCCAAAATTCTTTTGAAAGGGTGCATTCTGACAATACCTACCTGAAAATTAGAAGGAGAGGTCTGAGAATTGATACGTGGAACGTACACACCTTATATCAAGCAGGAAAGTTTGATAACCTTATTGCAGAGGCAAACAACATGAATTTAGATATCTTGGGCGTATCTGAAACAAGATGGACTGATACATATAAGGAGAGAGAGTACGCATTCACTAATTCAGGAGGGTGATCATCACGAGAGAGGAGCAGGAATTTTAGTAAAACGAGATTTAGAGAAAAATATTAGTGCATTCTGGACTTATAAAGATAGGATGATACTTCTCAAAATTAAGGCAAGACCGTTCAACATAGTAATTCTTCAGACATGTGCTCCATATATGATTATAGTGATGAACAGCTAGAAGAATACTATGAAGAACTACAACAAACACTGCAAGTTGTAAAATCATCAGAGGTCCTAATTGTCACGGGAGACATAAACGCAAAAGTTGGAAAAAATAAATATAAGCAGATAGAATGGCAATATGGTATGGGAAACAGAAACGATAGAGGAGACCGGCTGATGCAGTTCCGTGAAGAAAACAATCTTATTGTTTGCAACACATTTTTTTCATAATAACCCTAGGAAACTGTGTACATTGAAAAGCCCTGGAGAGAGAACAAAAAAGCAAATTGACTTCATTATGATTAGAAATAGATTAAAAAACAATGTTAAAAATGCCAAAACATACCCTGGTGCTGATATCAACTCTGACCATAATCCTGTAGTTTTAAAATTACAAATAAAACTTAAAGATCCAGGAATAAGGAAACCGAAGACACCTCAAGTAGATATATCGGCATTTAAACAACCAGAAATAAGTCAACTATACCTAGCTAAAGTCAAAAATAGGTATGATGGGCTAATCATTGAAAGTATGGAACTATATCGACGTGAAAATCCGAGGATAAAATTAATACAAGATGGGAAAGTGTAAAAACCAGTATTCAGATTGCAAATACCACCTTGCCAGTGAAGATTAATAGGAACATACAACTATGGATAACCGATGAAATCTTGAGTAAAATGTCTCAAAGAAAGAAAGCAAAGAACAATCCGGAGCATATTGTTAATTGGCACCTTTCCGTCTTGACAGACGATAGTTTGGTACATTGTGCTTCAAAAAAGGATTAATAACTATGACCCATGACGGTGGCGAGTGTGGCTGATAAGGCCAATACGTGCTGCAAATGTCTTTCCACAGTGGATGCATGTGAAAACATGGTCATTTCTACCATATGAACCATCTTACGTCTCTCACGCTCTGTGTGCTTTATCTGCAATCATTTTCTCCTTTGTCTTTATTCCGTTTCTGATAGCTGCCCACCATGCAACACGTTCAGCGGCGACGTGCTCCCAATGTGCATTATCAATGCCTGTATCAATCATGTCCCGCTTACACACATCTTTGTATCATAGTATAGGCCGACCCTGAGATCTCCTACCCATCTGTAATTCGCCAAAAAAGATGTCCTTTGGTATTCTACCATCATCCATCCTCCTAACATGTCCTATCCATCGAAGTCTACGTCGTCACACAACCTGATCTGTCAAGTTCTTCAGTATTTCTGATTCTGTCTTGCCACGTAATACCAAGTATTCTTCGCAGACACCGCATATGAAAGCTGTTTAAACGTTTCTCATGGTGTGAGTAAGTTGTCCAGGTTTCACTGCCATAAAGAAGAGTACTAAGGACACAGGCTTGGTAGACGAGGACTTTTGTTTTGGCAGTAAGCTTCCTGTTCTCCCAGACTCTTTTTGCTAATATGTTCATTGTTGTTGCTGCCTTACCAATCCTGATATTTATTTCCTGATCTAGGGATAATTTGCTATTTACCTCTGATCCTAGATATGTAAAATGGTCTACTATCTCCAGTTCGGCGTCGTCAGTCAAGATTGATGGTACCCCATGTGCACCTTGTGACATAATCTGTGTCTTCTTTTTGTTAATTGTTAAACAAAATTCATAACAAGCATTGGAGAATGCAGATAGTAGATGTTGTAATTCTTCCTCAGAGTGGGTCGTCATTGCAGCATCATACGCAAAAAGCAACTCTGATTAGTACCCTCCTTATTTTGGTCATGGCCTTCAATCTCTGAGCATTGTAGAGGCCGCCATCTGAGCGTGAGTGAATGTATATAACGGCATCCTGATCACGAAAGGCATATTTCAGTAGAAGTGAAAAGTATATTCCAAAGAGGGTGGGAGCTAGTACACAGCCTTGCTTAACTCCACTCTTGATTTCAAACTCTTCTTAATTTGCACCATCAAACTTGATTATACCCTTCATGCCTGTGTGGAACGATTCCACAATGGACAGAAGAGTTGGTGGGCAGCCAGTCTTCTTTAGTGCCTTGAACAGACCCTCACGACTGACCAAATCGAATGCCTTTGTGAGGTAGATGAAGGCAATAAACAGTAGTCGATTTTGTTCCCGGCATTTTTCTTGCATTTGTCGCATTGAGAATATCATATCAGTAGTGGACCGGTTCTGTCGGAAGCCGCACTGTAATTCGGGGTAGACTTGATCTCCCAGGACTTTAAGTCTGCGCATAACTAGTCTGGCAAATACTTTCCCAACAATACACAGAAGTGAGATACCCCTATAGTTGTTACAGTCGCTCCGATCGCCCTTGTTCTTGTACAGCGTTATGATGCTTGAATCTTTGAAATCCTGAGGGACTTGTCCTTCTCGCCAGCATAGCTCTATTAGCTGGTGAATCTATAGAGTGAGTGTGTCTTGCCCACTCCTGATAACCTCTATTGGAATCCCATCCTTACCTGGAGCCTTGCCATATGCAAGTTCATTTATAGCACACTTAACTTCTGTTATAGTGGGAGGTGTCCAGGTAGTGAAGAGTTGGCGGGGCCTCTATGGTGTTGAGGGCATCATCCGCTAGCTTGGTCTCACGTGAGTAGAGCTCTAAATAGTGCTCTACCCATCTATCCATCTGCTGTTTCTTATCAGTGATGATTTCTCCAGTCAAAGTTTTCAGAGGTGCACTTCTTTTGATCATTGGACCACAGGCTTTTTTATCCCTTCATACATGCTTTCTGATGTCTCCCTTATCACTTGCGATTTGAATGGACTCACATAAATTGATCCAATAGTTATTCGCACACTGCCTGGCAGCCTTTTGCACATATCTCCTAGCTTGCTTCAGCTCACTCAGTGTTACGCGTTGTTCTTTCCTTGTTTCTTAAGAGAGCTATCTTCTTTTTATCAATCAAGGGCTGCAGTATCTGGCTGTTTGCCGCAAATCAGTCCTGCCTCTTATGATCCACAGTGCCGTAAACCCCTACTGCTGTTTTATAAATAGTTTCCTTAAGTTTACTCCACTTTTCACTTACTGTACAATTTTCTGATGCATCAGTGAAAGCGTCTTCAAGTTGCTGTTGAAACTGAAAGCACTTTTCAAGATCGTGAGTGTTAATAATATTAATCCTGGGGCTAGATTTGTGTTTAACTGTGTAGATTCTCTTTGGTCTCAGTCTAACCCTTGCACCAACCAAAGAGTGATCCGTATCTAGTATATAGTAATAGATCGAGAACTACGTCACATGTTCAGAGTTGTCAAAGAGGAGTGGCTGCTGAACCATTGCAAAGAAATAGAGGATCTGGAAATAAAACACTCGAAAGAATTACATGAACATATAAAAAGATTTACAAAGAAGAAAAATAATATAACAGGAAACGGTTGTATCAGAGGAAAACATTGAGAAATTATAATTAATAACACTGACATAATAAAAAGATGGGCAGAGTACACTGAATATTTATTCTGGGACAACAGGGTCAATAGACCAACATTGCATAATACTCAAGATGGACCAAAAATACTAATGGCTGAAGTAGAAAAGGCTATTAAAAAGATGAAAGAAGGAGAAGCTGCAGGTCCTGAAAAAAATAACAATAGAGATGATAAAATTCTTATCCAGCTTTGGCATTGAAACTATCACAGAATTATGTAATGATATATATATATATATATATATATATATAATATATATACTACTGGGTACATCGCCGAGGATTTGAAAACATCCATTTTCATCACACTACCGAAGAAGCCAAGAGCTGTTGAGTGTGAGGATTACAGAACTATTAGCTTAATGAACCACATAACTAAGATACTATTCAAGGTCATACAAGAAATAGTTCAACATAAAATAGATGAGGAAGTAGCTGAAGAACAATTTGATTTCCGCAAAAACAGCGGCACCAGTGAAGCAATTACCTGTGTGAGGATGTTAACTCTTTCGGTGCCAAACAAAAATTGGGTCCTTACCAAACAGAAATTCATGGCAGAAAATTTGAAGTAGGGGTGTGTCACAATAATGGTTTTAAAATGGTTAAAATTGTAGCAAATATATTGTATTATATATCAAATTAAAGAGTATTGCACAAAAAACATGACAGTATTAATAATTAATTAATAGGTTAGAAATATTATGACAATAATGAGAGGTTTAGTAATGAAAATTGAAATTAAAATGGTAAACATTATTTGAAAATTTCAATTTCCGAGGCGTTATTTATAATCCACTGCAGCTAATTCAGTTAAATTTGCTGAATATTGTTACACACACGACTTTTGTTCAATAATATCACAAGAACTGTACCACAACACCAATAAAACATACGTAAAACATAATATTTTGAAGCACATAATTTTCACACAAAATAGAAAATGACAGTAACACACCACTCAGGTTGTACTGAGAAGAAGAATATAAACATTATTTTCCATTTAGTTATGATTATTATTCTTTTAAATTTAATTATTTAAATTCTCCTTAAATACTTTGTGATAGGCAAAACACATTTAGAGGCATAAATGTGGCCCATTAGCGCATTCAAAATTCGATATGTGCCAACATATTATAACATATTTTGACGAACTTTCGCTTTCAGTGGTGTTTCGAAATATCTAACGAAATAATCTAAGTGAATACTACACTTGGTGTCAGTTTTAGAATCTTTCACAAAGTCCTTGAAATCACTATAAATATAATATCTAGCTTGATCTGATGTCAGTCTACAAGGCCGCATACTCGAATGCGTTGCCATTTGTGAAAAACAAAAACAAACTACTTAACACTAGTTTAAAACACAAAAAAAACTCACAAAAACCAATGAATCCGAACGTGTGACCTTACAATACCGAAAAGGAGATTTGAAAACATATATAGAAGTTCAAAAAAAGTATATATGTTTATTTTATAGACTACAAGAAAGCTTTTGATAGAGTACAACATGGACGACTTATTATGTGCCTTAAAGATATAGGAGTAGACGGAAAAGACATCATACTTATTATTAACTTGTACTGGGAACATGTGGCGTCTATTAGATGCGGTAATAACTATTCGTCGCCTATAGAGATAAAAAGAGGAGTACGGCAGGGATGTGTACTGTCCAAAAGCCTCTTGCCTCTTCAACCTATACACAGAAAGAATTTTTAAACAAGTTGAAATGCCTGGACTCAACATCAATGGAAGAATCATAAACAATCTTAGATATGCTAACGATACCGTGTTACTAGCAGAAAGTGAGCAAGAGTTGCAAGACCTAGTGGAAAAAGTAAACAGGCACAGTGCAGAATGTGACTTAGATATTAACAAAATAAGAAACAAAAACTATGATAATTGGCAGTGAAAATGAGAGGTCATCAATGAACATCACAGTAAACGGGACAGATACTAGAACAAGTAACAAGTTTCTCTTATCTTGGACATATAATAACAGATGATGGTAGAAGTGAAAAGGATATCAAAAAGAGAATAGGAATGGCCAAAAATGCTTTCAACGGCATGAAATCAGTATTAACATCTAGAGCAGTGGTTCTCAACCGGTGGGGAATTTCCCCCCCCCCCCCTCGGGGGGGGGGGGGGGGGGTATTTTCGGGTTTCCGGGGGGGGGGGGGAATTACAATTATTTCAAGATCGCGTTAATACAAGTACCGATTACTTGATATTGTTTTTCCCTTCATACTGTATTCGTTCTGTAGTCTCACTCTTCTAAAATTCAATTTATAAAGTAAGTAGACCCACAAATCATGTTTTATGTGAACGTCTAGACTTGTTTTAGTTTGTGCTATTAAATGTATCTTCCATTAGTACGTATACTGTGTAGGGGCGGGGCGGGATTTTTAGGTAGGAAATACGAAAAAATGGGTGGGGGGTTGGTGGTGGAAATGACGTTCTGAAAATATTGTGAAGGAGGGCACGGGCCGAAAAAGGTTGAGAACCACTGATCTTGAGAGATTAATAACGCATTAAAAATGAGAATTGTCAAATGCTACGTATATTCAACGCTACTTTATGGCGCGGAATCCTGGACATTGAACAAGCAACTAGAAAGTCGCATAGAAGCCCTGGAGATGTGGATATACAGACGAATTTCGTGGAATTAAAAACAATCAAATGCAGAGGTCCTAGTAAAACTGGGAATGAAGAGAGAGTTGATGAAAGAAATAAAGAGGAGACAAGTGCAATGTTTTGGCCACGTTAAAAGACGTGATACTCTTATAAAAACCATACTGGAAGGCAAGGTTGAGGGCAAGCGAGCAAGAGGTAGACAACCATACAAGAGATGGATGAACATCAGCCTAACAGAATGTACAGTCAAGGCGAGAGACAGACAGTGTTGGAGATCCATTGCAACCAACCTTCATTGCGGAGACGGCACCTGATTGATTGATTGATTGATGTCACATTTCAAAACTAGCGAGGTCATGTAATGGTTACTCATCATCATTTAATAGTCATCATAATCATCACATCATCATCATTATCGTTGTAATCATCACCAGCATGGGACGCAGAGGTGTTTCCAAGGCACCAGGGCCGGGTTATATATTGGCCAAGACCTATTGACGCTTCCTCGTCGAGCGTCCTGGGCAACATGTCCCTTCGGGGTCCTAGCCAAAGTCAGTAGGATCGCCGATTCCTCCGAAGTCGGAGAGTGTGTGCCTGTACGGCGAGGAACCACCAGTCTGCACACCAATAAGATAGATATGGGACAACAAATACTCATGCAAACCTCAGGTCCTGTATGACATCACACTGATGTTGGACAACAGGATACCTTCATTCGTCATACAGGACTTCGCGTTGGAGCTCAAGCCAACGAACACAAGCAAGCAATCACCAGCATCATCATCACCACTATCATCATCAGGTGTTATCTACGCAGTGACATTTGGCTCAATGGATCTCATCATTGTCTATTCTGAACCGTATACTGTTTGCTAGGATGTTTTGTGATGTCTGCATGTGTTCTATTCATCTATATATGGAATGCTCTATAATTCTGTTACTGTAACTCTCCCCACTGGTTGTGATATTACGTAGATTTTTATTTCATTTAACATGGCCATTGTACATTGTTTTTGGCATTGCTACTTTCTCAGGTCTAACGCAATTTATATGTAATCACGATTACTGGCAGGTGAGTGTCAGTAATAAGTGAGTAGTGTTATCAAATGTTTAGTTAGCATGATAGGAAGCTTTCAATCGTAACACCAAGCCAGTCTTTCGAGAGTCTTTCGGCTCCTATATCTCCCTCACACTATTTGAGTCCTAACCATCCTAGAGGTGACCCCCAGGTGACCTTCTTCTGTCGGTTCGTTTGCACATTGACTTCGAGGCGTTTTAATAGTTTCTCTCACTTATCCCACTTCTGGAAGTAATAATGAGAGACATCAAAGAGAAGCCAGGAATACTAGCTGAAGGTTATAATATAAATAATATACTCTACGCAGATGACACAGTATTGATGGCAGATAATTAAACAAACCTACAACAATTGCTGGATATTGTAGTATCAGTGAGTGCAAAGAAAGGACTCTCCTTGAATATCAAGAAAACAGTAACAATGATGATATCAAAGAAAATGGTGACACCAACATGTGATATAGAAATAGGAGGGAAAATTCTTAACCAATTGGATAATTTTAAATACCTAGGGTCATTCATAACATCAGATGGAATATGTACAACAGAGATTAAGAGCAGAATAGGGCAAAAAGCCGCATTTCAGAAAATGAAGAGTATCTTATGCAATAAGTCACTATCACTGAATGTAAGAAGATAGTGCTGAAATGCTATATAGAACCTGTTTTGCTGTATGGCAGTGAATCTTGGAATGTAAATGAACAAATTAAGAAGAAATTAGAAGCAACAGAGATGTGGTTCCTGAGGCGAATGTTGCGAATTCATTGGACTGCCAGAGTAAGTAACAACGACTGCCTGAGACAGGCTAATGAAACTGGAACATTATATGCAACAATAAGAAAGAGACAAACAGCTTTCTTCGGTCATGTGATGAGAAGAGAGGCATTGGAGAACATCGTGACAACTGAAAAGATCGAGGAAAGAGAGGCAGAGTTAGACCAAAAGAAAAGATGCTGGATGGATTGAGACGGTAACATGGCGGAATACCATCAGCAGAGTTGATCCAGAACACCAAAGGCCGAGATCTGTGGAGAGCCATCAACGCCTACTCCAGATGACTTGATGATGATAATCCCACAAATAAACCGCTATGATGTGTCTACCAAAAAGTCAGTGATTCTCAAGGAGGCGAACTTTGTACAACCGGCGCAATATACCCTGTCAAAAGTATCGCGACACCTTCCATTCAACCATGAGAAAGCCAGCGCTTTTCTTCGGCGCGGTTTGCCTCTGTCGCCGCCTCCACATCGGGGATTCCTTATGACAATATACATCCTCGCCACAATGTTGACTTCTTAATACTTCTTTAACACGGCCTCATGCACGCACCCTAAATAAGAAAGCCCTTCTTCTGGGCTAATGTGATTGTGTAACTTTGTGTTTTCTGTTAAACCTACGAAGAAGTAGAATCGGATTTATTCTGATCATTGGAATTATACACGAGGATCATCTGAAACACGTGTCCAGCCTACAATAAGAATACAGGTAAGTAACTTTTAAATTTGTATATACACGTAGTGGCTTTCATGTAATCATGCAACGTCCATTATTTGTTATTTACTTGTGATTCGTTTTTGGATGATTCATTAAAATGCTGGTCAAGTACATCACTACGACAGTTAAATGCCCGTTAAATGCAACGAAAAAGCTGACGAAAGATAGCCCTGTATTTGGCGCTCATGTGATAGTAGATAATAATGTTCATAGAGGAGTTTGTGGACTCCAGGACAAACCCAATACTGCAGGCAGCAGTAAGCATGTTCCTGTACTTGCCTCCTATGGAGAACTCCGGCTCCACAGCCATGCCAATGGTGATCATACATAGAGGGATGAAACAGGCGAGAAAAAGTCCAGAAATAACAAGCACCATTTTTGTTATTTTACGGTCTCGACTAGTAGCACTTTCTGATTGAATATTTCCAATAGACTTTTAGCCGCCACTGTGATTTTATTCGAAGATTTACCACCAAAGTTACTGTACACACGAGAATGGTTCCGAAAGCAATGAATTGTAAAACATTACTGATATATAAAACGATACTTTCAACCTGCTCCCTATCGTCTGTGAACACTAGACCAATGAGAGTTTTGTTTCTGATGTAGGAAAATTTGAAGTCCAGACTGTAGACGGAATATTCGGGGATCACGTTAATTATCAGGACAACGAACATGATAACTATGATGGCTGTGGCTCCTTTATGTGTCAATATCGCCTTCACCTAGGTTGATAGTAAAGTAAAAATCTATAACATATTTCGCACTCTTTTATGCTGCTATGTCTGCTTTTATGTCTCTGATGTCTTTATGTTCCTGTCTCTCAGTCCATCTATGCCTGTCCGCATCAGTCTGGCTGTCTTTCTATTTCTTTGTCTTTCTGTCTTTCATTCTGTCTAAATGTTTGTTTGTCATTTTGTCTATGATGATTGTTTCACATTTCCACCCTTTCCCACCCGTAAGATAGATGTGTGTGTGTGTGTGTGTGTGTGTGTGTGTGTACGGCGAAATCCGAAACCGACGAAAGCCGAGGCAATTATTTCCATATGAATCAATGTATCATTAATTCGTTCTAGACGCTCCGAAATATATACCAAAATATATTTTAAGGAGAATAAATATAGTTTGTAATACTAAAAACCAATAAGAAATTAATATAAAATGAATATACAAGACTAATGTAAAGAACCAATGAATATATAACAAGTTATTTACCTTTCTTAAGACTCTTCTTTGCGGATGGAAGACGACCAGGAGGGGAGAGAGAGAGAGGTTCAGATATTATAGTTTGGAAGGGAAATTCCCCTCCATAAGAACATTAGGTTAGTTAGTTAGTTCGTCACGGTTCCAACTTCACAGCAACGGGTCGTCCCCATTATGCTCCGTTCCTGTGCCAGTGAATATCTCATAAAACGCTCCCCAATGCCCAATGTGAAAAGTGGAAAAGACAGGAGTCTCGACAAACAACAGCCCGCACAGATTCACTGTGCATAATGCCGCCGCCAGAATGTCAACACAATAGCCCCCCACGAAACATCCAGTTTATCTCTGATGGAATCGGCAGTCATTTTCTCATCTGGATGTTTCCTAGATGTTCACCCACACAGTCCACGAAAATGCAGTTCATCGTCGATGGCAGTGGCAGTCAACCAGAAGCCCAGCAGCCACGCATTTCTGCATAAGGCAAAAACCGGTCAACTCTGGGACATAGCCAGCTGCCATCGCTCCGAACATGCAGTCACGTTCCAAAAACCTCAGGCATATTCAAAAGCATGTCACACGAAACTCACAGCTCACAGTGTCGTGCCACGCACTCACTCATTAGCAGGGCGACGGAACCATCAAGCCTCCTTAGTCGCCTCTTACGACATGCGTGGTAGGCTACAATGTTGCTATTCTTTGCTTCCCTTATGGGCCCCGGCAACACACGGGAGGACATTAGGTATCAAGGCACTATATGGGGTCAATTCCTATCTTGCTCTTCTTGTCTGTTGTATGCCAGTGCGCCTCTTAATTTTTTTAAATCATCCTCTGCTTGCCTTAAAATAACTAATTACACTAGCAATCTGTCCAGGCATATTCTTAATGAAATCGGCATACAACAGTCTGGCCTTTTTACATATGATTGCCTCCGAAAATGAATCGACATCTAACTGTTTTTGATTTATCCAAATTAATAATAAATTGTTTGCGATCTATGTTACGTTAGCACATTTACGCATTTCGCTATATTAGGCTCCTTTACTGCTACCTTTTTCGAAACAATGGAACTTATCGTGGATGGCGATTTCCCTTACATGCGGCAGATTTCGGCAATCTTAATGCCGCATCGTATTTTTTAATGATTCTCTTCTTCAACTCGATCGTTTCCTAGGCTTCTTCTTCGAAGAGCTACCGGCCCAGGAACATTTCTGTAGTCCCATTATGGAGCTGAAAGGAAAGGGTTTACTTATTAGCAAGGGATGCTCACATAACGAGAAACAACGCCAAACTGAGCAAATGAACGAATGAGTCCCTTTGTTTTCGCAAAAAAAATTAGCAGCGAGGCCACGTGGGCACGCCGACGAAATCCGAGGCACCCTACGAAAACCGAGACAAATGGTTTGGCCATGCAAGTAGGTTACCAGTCAACAGCATACCACAACAAGCAATGATGTACAGACCAGATGGAAACAGAGGAAGAAGCCGACCACGTAAACGGTGGACGGAGGGAATAGCAGAGTCCATGGGAATATCGATATATGAAGCCCATAATCGGGCACTCTCACGATGTTTATACTTCACCTCGACACCGTAAGGTACAAGAGGAACATGATGAGATGAGATGAGATAATCGACGAAAACCTAAATCGACGAAAATCGAAGTTCCAATGTGTGTGTGTGTGTGTGTGTGTGTGTGTGTGTGTGTGTGTGTGAATGAAGTAATGACGAGAGACAAACAGACAAGAAGCACAGGAAGGTAAATAGTCCTACGTGTCTGTTCGTAATACTTTGAGGACAAAAGTTCGTCCATAGTTATGCCAGACGCTCGGTCACTCTTTCTTTCTGTCCTTATCTCTCTGTCTGTCTGCCTGTCTGAATATCACTTTGTCTGTCGAACGCTAAGTCTCTCTATCATTCTCTCTGTCTATCTATGTTTTTGTCGGTCGCTAAGTCTCTCTGTCCGTCTCACTGTTTCCCTATATGACCCTCTTTATATGTTTGTCTCTTTGTCTGTCGGTCGCTTTGTCTGTCGGTCTCTTTGTTTGTCGGTTTCTCTGCATGTCTCTATTTTTGTCTCTCTGTCTGTCGGTGGCTATGTCTCTATGTCTGTCTCTCTGTATCCCTATAACTCCCTGTCGGTATGCCTGTGACTCATCTCTCTCTCTCTCTCTCTCTCTCTCTCTCTCTCTCTCTCTCTCTCTCTCTCTCTCTCTCTCTCTCTCCTTCCCTCCCTATCTGTAGTACTGCTTGTACAGCTCGTAGATGACCAATCTTTATAGCATGCAACACTATTTTGGTCTGTTTCGTCCTAGATGATACGCAGATTCTATTCTTGTCTGCAGTAGTCTGGGATAATTTTAGCCAGTTATTGACTGAACATAGGTGCAGGTGCCCCTTATGTTGTAATGTAATCCAGTATTTTGTCTTAGAAAAATTGCTAAAGTTGAATAAACGATTATTGACGTTGTTTCTAGCTTGTTAACCTAGCGTGTGTAAGTTTAGTTTGCAGTCATTGCTATTATTGCTTACCAACTGTGAACAATGTAATGCGTGGGTTATGAGATGCTCATTCTCAACCCCATTTCTAAAAATATCATGGGCCCTCTTCGCTCTCCTTACTTTCCCTGTTCTGAACAGATTCACGGAATGGTGCGAACTCGCTACTACTCGTCACATTTGACCTGTTCTCTTCTATCATCTCCCTTCCTGTGTTCCCTATTTCGTCTACTTTGTATTCAACTCCTCTTCGCTACTATCTCAACCTCTGTTCGTTTCGTTTCTTCTCGCTGCCCCCTCTAATCTGGACCGAACGCAGCGTTGCACTATCTCCTCATACACTTTGTCCTTACTCCACACCCCCGGATTCATCTCTATTGCAAAATGTACAAGTTTTAGTTTATTTCAATCTTCGTACATACTCCATATTCAACACTTTGTCTATTTACTTGTTTCACAATCTTCTGTACCATTTACTGTATATCTGGTGAAATAACAGGTATCTGCTAATCTAACGTTATGTCATGCAATTTAAATACAACGATTTCATGATATCCGACTATTTTTGGTGTGAACCATGCTATGGTCAATAACAATGGGACATTCAATGTTCTGCTGTAAATGAAACGTATGCCTTCATAATGAGTGATGACTAGGCGATAGTACGGAACACAAAATTACTGTTGCAGATACAATTAAAGGCAACAAACCTTGAGGGGCATGGTTACACAAAGACACCTCTCCAGTGTGATAAACGCGGTGATGCAACTGGTGATACGTGTAAATGTGTAGTGGACCCAGCCTCCCGTCAAATACTGAAACTCTATTGGCTCGAAGGGCAAGTCTAGGCGATTAAAGGCTGGAGCGTAACAGATGCTTGTCCATATTAGAGGTAGTAGGCATCCCATGTCAGAAACGGACAAACCTTAGAGATTAGATAAAATAGAATTATATCATTTAAATATTGAAAAAATATTTCAACTCTAAAACACGCATTCACACGCACACAAACACGCGCATACACTTACAATCTTATTAAATACCATACTGAATGGAACATTCGCTCATAAGTGCAAGAGATAGCCATCAAAATGCCGGAGTGGAGAACACATGTCAAGAGATGTTGTAAACTCCATTCTGGAGACGGAACCTCATTTACTTATTTTCCTTTCATGAATGGTACATCCGCTTTCTGAAATATAAGGCACATCAACAACATAGATCGTCAGTCTGTTAATCAGAATATGCAACCAACAATGTTTTAAACTTCGAAGGACTAAACTTCTGATTTGCTATCTATTGATCAGTTGGAAAACTGGCAATCTCGATATTTGTACAGAATTAGTAAATGTATTAGTGTCAACATTCGTACTGCCACAAAACTCTCACAACACTTACCCAGCAAGCTTATATTCACCACGTCTTTAAATCCTGTCTTCAGAAAACAGATAATATTAATGATATTTGTCACAATGCCAAAACAGGAAATGATCTCAGTTAGTACAGCAAAAAATATCCACTGGAAGATGTCCCTGGTGTTATCGCTGATTAAACTATGGTATAAATACTGCACAACAATGTTAGTAGTCGTATCGGGATTCACAAATGAATTGTTAGATTCCATTTAAGTCCAACTGTTGTGCTCCTCTGTTTACCGGCACCAACTGTATGTGCACCAAGATGATTACGGGCAACGGAGCTTCCTTAAAATATACACAACATACGTCAGTCAAGTATATAGCACAGTTGGTCAAAGTATAGCACAATTGGTTAAAGTGTAGCACATTTGGCCAAAGTGTAGCACAGTTGATCAAAGTGTAGCACAGTTTGTCAAGGTGTAGCACAGTTGGCCAAAGTGTAGCACAGGGGTGGCGAACATTATACTCTATCTCGTATACAGCTGTCGAAATCAGCAACACGCGATATGGAAACATACCGCCTTGTGTTGACTTTAGAGAATGCTATGAATGTCGGTCCCTCAGAAAGCAATAAATAATGAAAGTAATCATGCCTGTAAATAAAAAATAGTCAAAAATGCTGGTGGAGGGGGGGGGGGGGGATATATAGAGAGAGAGATATGCAACATGTATCAAGCTGCAATATGACACATTCAAGTCGGAACGTTATCGATCTAGTCCTCTAGCATCATGCATTGTGAAGAGTGTCTTCTACAGCCTGTTTCCCTGGTCCTTGGGTCGACCTCTGCCTCTCTCAAACATTGTGAAGAGTATCTTCTATACCCTGTTTCCCCAGTGGTTGGATTGACCTCTGCTTCTCTCAAACATTGTAAAGAGTGTCTTCTACAGCCTGTTTCCCTGGTCCTTGGGTCGACCTCTGCCTCTCTCAAACATTGTGAAGAGTATCTTCTATACCCTGTTTCCCCAGTGGTTGGATTGACCTCTGCCTCTCTCAAACATTGTAAAGAGTGTCTTCTACAGCCTGTTTCCCTGGTCCTTGGGTCGACCTCTGCCTCTCTCAAACATTGTGAAGAGTATCTTCTATACCCTGTTTCCCCAGTGGTTGGATCGACCTCTGCTTCTCTCAAACATTGTAAAGAGTGTCTTCTACAGCTTGTTTCCCCAGTCGTTGGATCGACCTCTGCTTCTCTCAAACATTGTAAAGAGTGTCTTCTACAGCTTGTTTCCCCAGTCGTTGGGTCGACCTCTGCTTCTCTCAAACATTGTAAAGAGTGTCTTCTACAGCTTGTTTCCCCAGTCGTTGGATCGACCTCTGCCTCTCTCAAACATTGGTAAGAATGTCTTCTATAGCTTGTTTCCCCAGTCGTTGGGTCGACCTCTGCCTCTCTCAAACATTGGTAAGAGTGTCTTCTATAGCTTGTTTCCCCGGTTGTTGGGTCGACCTCTGCCGCTCTCAAACATTGGTAAGAGTGTCTTCTATAGTTTGTTTCCCCAGTCGTTGGGTCGACCTCTGCCTCTCTCAAACATTGGTAAGAGTGTCTTCTATAGCTTGTTTCCCCAGTCGTTGGGTCGACCTCTGCCTCTCTCAAACATTGTGAAGAGTGTCTTCTATAGCTTGTTTCCCCAGTCGTTGGGTCGACCTCTGCCTCTCTCAAACATTGGTAAGAGTGTCTTCTATAGCTTGTTTCCCCAGTCGTTGGGTCGACCTCTGCCTCTCTCAAACATTGGTAAGAGTGTCTTCTATAGCTTGTTTCCCCAGTTGTTGGGTCGACCTCTGCCTTTTCCGCTGGGAACAATTTCTTCCATTAATGTTCTTTCAAAGCCACACCCCAAAATACTATTCGAGATATGCTATTTGGTTTGACGAACCAGGTTTCTTAGCGTTTAAGATCTTCTAAAATGTCAATACTTTTCTTCTTGATGCAATGTATTCTAGCAATTATTATGTAACATTTCAATATCAGAGAATATAGTTTCTTCTGTAATGAATGTGAGATTGTATGTTTCTATTGGAAAGATGCTGTTTCTCACAAATGTTGCTTGCATACTTTTGCTATTGTTGTGCCCTAGTCTCACAATACTAGTGAACCTTTGCATTGTTAGGGTCAGTCTACTTCTGACTTCTGTTGGTAAGTCCCGGTTGTAACAAATTATAGCATCCGGGATAGGCAAGGGTTGTGACAGTTTCAATTTATCAGCTGCTGATTATGATTTTTGATGTGGCATGTGGTTATGTCTGTGGACCTTATCCTTGCTGTTTCTTTGTATATTCTGACAAAAAGGTGAAGATATTTATTGTTTCTTTTAACATAGACAGCCTTCAGTTTGAGGTGAGGACAGTCAATCAATCATGTGCCATGCCGGAAAGCGTGGGCGGTCATGACTTGCCATTTCACTCGATCACCAGAGTCGCGGATTAGCTCAGTGTTCCTGTCTCGTCCAGAATGTCGTAAGCTGTATTCTCAGAACAATAAATGATTACAAATATAGAGATTAGGCGATTCAAGCCCGCATTGTGCAAACATAAGTATTTTCTTTTTAATGTGTAAATTTGTTGGTAACAAATGCTCCACAGACGAACAGTAACTGTGATTATGTGTTGTAAGTATTTCAACCAAAGCATTATCCTGTTATTCACTTCGGATTATATATTATTATCCTGGTGTGAGGAAATGCAACCTAAAGATTAAATGTCATGGCAGGGCAGACCAGCCTATACACCTTGGTCGGCAGCTGGTCTAAGATGGAAGCTCTGACAGGCGGACACTTAGAGCATTGCTTTGCTGATCCGGCAGGTTCTGCAGCTTGTCTTGATCCAGACGTATGTGTCTTACCTTTCCTCTGGAGTAAACTGGAGAGGCCGAGAGAGAGAGAGAGAGAGAGAGAGAGAGAGAGAGAGAGAGAGAGAGACCGGGGTGGGGAACCATATTGCATGAGGAACACATGGTTTCTATATTCAGCCCAGGCTTTGTGTTATGGAGAGGTATAAATCTGTTTTACAAACCATTGTCTGTCTAGAGGGCAAGGTGCCAGTCATTATACATAACACTGCCTTATACATCTATAATAATACGGAGTTTGCACATTATACCCACTCCGCCTTAAGGAGTGTAACATGGTTCCTTACATTATCTCCTAAAATAACAACTCTCAACAACTGTTATGTTACTGCTGTCATGTTACTATTGTTATGTTACTGTCGTTATGATGTCGTTGTTATTTGATTGCTGTTATTGTACTGCTTTTATGTTGCATCTGGTATGGCGTACAGAAACACAATGAGTAAAGTATTGAAATATAGGTATTGATGTAAAACGCAATGTCCGATACAAAACATATGAATTAAATATATAGTACAGGAGAGTATACTTAATAATATAGCCATCAAGGAACTATTGGCACGCTGCATTTAAGCACATCAACTGCAATTTCTGTCATTAAAGACAATACATGTAATTTGACTTTTCGTTAATATGTGCTTTGAGATGTCTCTATTACCAGCGCGTTCTCTACTATCTGCATATTTTCCCGTGATTAATGGATGTAGCAATACACATTTTAAAAATGGGGTATCTTTTGTTCTAGTATGACCGCAGGTATGATGACAACCTTGCTTGTCCCCGTGTAGTATGTAATAAGACAATTGTCCCGCTGTTGAAAACCTCGCCTAACAATTGATGCATTTCCGCTGTTTAACTTTACATAACATGTAATTATTACCTGGTGTTTACCTTGCTCGGGGATCCAAGGTGGTGCCTTGAGATATAAATTTTCCTGCTGGACCAGTAATCATGAGATCGAAGTCACACTGAAGATGTTTTTCTTCCCCCTTCAATTCTCTCATGTTCAACAAGCCCAGTGTGTGTGTGCCAGGAAATGACTTAACGAAGTGAAACCGACTAGCTTGTTATTGAGCGCCTCTCCCCTCGAATCTCGTTTAATCTATAGAGAATGTTGCTAGCAAACTTTGCCCGCTACGCCTCAAATTGTGTAAATCGGTAATTTGCTTTACTGTTTAATTATTCTACTAACCCATGTATAACAAGGTACCTTGTGGGAAGCAACAATAGTAGTTAGTGATTAGTGAGGGTCACATCGTCGCACTCCAGGCAGTATCATTGGTGCTCGACCCCCTCATTAACTGATTAAGTGCCATGGGATGATTAATCGTTTTAGACGACTTCCCGTATCTGTCAAGGGCTTATCTGTCGCCAAAAATGGTGTCATCGCATTATAATACAACATGCCTGCTGCTCTATTAACAACTGTCACGTCATAACCGGGACACGCCTCTACTCTCCGTTTTCCGCCATCCATCTTTTGTTTGGACGAAACCTGCTTTTTTTTTTTTTTGTTTGGCACTGAATCTGTTAACATCTCCACAGGCGTATGCAGGCTGATGGCACAATTCCTGCATTGGCTAATCAAATGTCTTGTGCTCTTGAAAACATGTTCACGTTTGGCGGCTCCCACGCTTCAATAACATCTCCCTGACTCTGGACAGCGAAGCAGATTCCCAAAAGTCCTTAAAGTCAACTGTGTGTCCAACGTCTCTTATAGTGTTGATAATGTATATCCAATCCGTTTGCCTTTCCAACTCGATCACCGCCATGTTCGCTAACCGATAAGATCGCTCGTTGCCTCAAATGCCTGTGTGCCACGGTATTACAAATGGCATTTAGCTTGACTGTGTAGAGCTACTCTTAATTATGAGACCATCCTGGACCTTCTTGCGTATGTTTATTGAGTCGCTCAGTACGCATGCTTGTAAATACAAGCCAGTTCACGGCATAGGGGATTGGTTCTGTCGTAAGGCTGTCTGGTGTCACAGAAAAATCACCATTTTGCTCTTTGGCGACTTTGCAATTTGAGTCTCCTTAAGATGGCTATGCACTCTGCATATCCCGACCAACCAAGTCACTTGTAAACACCACTGCGCGCCATCTCCAGTGTGTTCATGTAACAGCGCTTTAACACTGCGTCTGCGGCCACTGGTTGCTGTTCTGTGCGACTTGTGTCAAGAGTGATAAGAACCGACATGGTTGTGCGGGTAACTGCTGGCACTGGTATCTACGGCCTTTCAACATTGGTGCCTGTGAGTCTGCATAATTTATGGATGGCTTCTTCTTCATGTCCTATCAATGACCTACCCATCTACAGTCAATCTCCTTCAGGTATTGACATGGCAGCTTGGCATAAGGCCTTCGATTTAAGGTAATCACGTGCTCTGGCCAATTTTAACCTGTTTTTTTTCATATAGGAACGTCCAGAAAATATCTCTTGGCTCAACAAGACGGATCTCTAGTGCATCCGAGATTGATCCCAAGGGTTTCATTATCTATTTTGTTTTTCAAATTGTGTGTGTGTGTGCGTGCGTACGCGCGTGCGTTCGTGCGCGCGTGCGTGCGTGTGTTTGTGTGTGTGTGTGTGTGTGTGTGTGTGTGTGTGCTTATGTTAGAATGATCATGACGTATTTAATGTTAAAGAGTGTCAGTCATTAGTAGAACATCACAAGCATCCACTGTTATTGTTAACAAACATGTCCTGACCTTGGTTATAATGTGGCTTTTGTGTTCATTGAATGTCAGACTTCGGTTGAATCTCACACCTATATATTTCACAGATCTGGATCTGTCAGTGTCCTGTTTCTCTGCTGGCATGGGTGTACTAACAGCACGATTATTCAATGAGAACCACGTTATGGTTGAGTTAGATGGATTGACAGTGACACCTGCGTTGCTTCACCATTATGATTGATATTTGATCTACTTCTTGTTGTAGCTCTTGAGTGACATTAAAACTCAATCTTTTTTTGCCCGTGCACATCGATATGATCTATGTATGAGAGAGTTCTGCCTTTGCCATGTAATTATTCTCCCCTTTTATTCTAACTGTATAGACATTTTTTTAAAAAGAACAGTATACAAGGGAAACAGATGGGGGAAAACAGGTTTAGTTACAGTCGGGTTCGTCGACCAGCTGCCACATATGTGTACAGTTTTCCTTTGAAACTGAATGGAGGATATCCATCAGACAAGGAGAGGATGTAGGTTAAATTCCAGAAGTAGATTCATCAGTAGATGAATGGGCACTTTGTAGTATGGTCTTATAGATTGATGATGATATCACATATGTGTCACATGCAAAGACTGTAGCATGCGCCATGTTTATGTATTCTGTCGGTATCCTCCCGGTGTGTTAGACAACACACGATTCTTTGTGAGTTCATATGCTGTCTTCCTAGTAATTATTTTCTCCACAATATTGCCCATTGTGTTTTATATTGTGATGGTTCTGTAGCCGCTAATATGTGTACCATTTTTACCCCTCGATTTGACAATTTTCATTAAATAACTATGCAGTCAACTTTCCAGAATGGTGCCTTTTCGAATACAATTTTAGTAGTCATTGCACAGGTCCAGCAGATATATGCCTTATAACCTGTCAATGTTTAAATTAGGGCCAGGTACATATTTATTTAAGGTCTTAACTTAATTATAGATGTCGGTGGTAAGCATTTGATCATCGGTCATTTTCATCCCAGCACATAGTTCAGTGAGCACATACATTGTTGCCACTCGTCTATGGGCTGTAGTTATTATGCCTTTTTGATGTACAATGTAACAAACTATCGTCTGTCAAGACGGCAAGGTGCCAATAATACGTGTTTATCACAGTCTTGTGGCACGCATGGTAGTTTGATGTATCTTTCAGTTAGCGCTTTTCTTTTCTCTATGTCTGTCCCGTTGTAAAGCTGATCTTCACTCTAAAGGTCTCTGACACTGCTCCTTCTGGGCGCACCCACCGTTCATAGGCCTATGTAACTACCATAACCCATTTGTGCTATTTCTCCTTAAATACGCCTTACTAACGTGTCTCCTATTTGTTAAGCTTGTTGACCAACTTACTTAAATGTACGTGTTATGGTCATCACATTGTCTTTTAGGTCATAAATTGCTTAGCGTTGAGAATCAGTGGCTGTCTATGTCCTTTGCTAGAACCGTGCTGCAATTATTTTAAGTGTACATGCCTCCACTGCCTCATTCCGTCATGTTGGTTGAGACAGCAATACCAGACAGTCCAAGGTATTCGCAATATTCATCTCAGAAACCACATCTCTCCTGCCTCCTTGTTCTGCATAGTTTGTTCTGTCACATTCGAACTTGTGCTTTCATACAGTAGAACATGTCACATATAACATTTCAATAGTCTGTGACAATAAATCAAGTGCATGTATTCCATACCACGTTCTCTATCTTCTGGAATCCAGCTTTTGTTTGGCTTATTCTGCTCCTAATTAATCTCTGTCACTCATCTTCTAGCTGTTTATATAACTGCTATCTGGAGGCCAGCATGCTTTCGGTGTGATGATGACGAGGCTGTGGGTTTCACCTGCACCAAAGAAGACAAGAAATCTGTACCTGACCATTCACATTGGTTATGATTGTTTCTGATCTGCAACCACCATCATATAACGCTTGAGTGATTTATGTCAAATTTACAATTACCTTCTAATTACCCAACAATAGTTTATCTTTCTCGTTTTTAAAAGAAAAATAGTTCCTTAAAGATTTCCAGTGAATAATGCGCATGGCTTCGTGGTGTATCTTTTCAAGTCCTCCAATCTATGTAGGGCTGACGTTGAGGATGGCAGGGCATACTCGATGGGTGAAGGTTAAAGTCCTTGGAACAGAAGTATTAACAATCTTTGCTCGAAATTGGCGGTTGCCATGACTCTCGTTGCTGACAGATCTTTTCGAGATTTTGCTATATGATAATCGACATGTTCTTTGAAGTACAAACTATGACATAACCATACGCCCATATAAGTCATGGACTTGGTTCTGAGCATAATGTCCCCATGCATTCCCACTGCTGGTATGTCTGTTTTAATAATATTATTGGTTAATGAGAACCACGTGATTGATGCCTTTGTAGGTTTGAAAAGGGCACAGTAATCTTCACACCAGGGAGAAATTCGATCAAGTTCGCCATGGATGGCATTGGCATTCGCCTATCAATCCTTAGAGAATGTCGATACACTTGAATATTATCAGCAAATGATAGAGTCCTGCATTTTCCGTCCGACTGTTGTTCAGTAATCGGCACATATACATACTGAATAATACCGGTGACAGGGGCGAACTATGTCGCAATCCTGGACATATCCTTATCGGCCCGGAAGACCAACTCTCATATCTTAGCACCGCCTTTATGCGGAGCAGGGCTGCAGCTATCCGTGGTATAAGGTAAGGATACACTTCCAATCTGAGGAGGATGTGTGTCAATTTCTCCAAGGATATGTTATTGTATGCATCCTCCAAGCCTATGGTTTCTGCACATGTCAGATCTCTGAAACTCTTCATAAACGTCATGGACACAGACCGCCGCATTGAGCCAAGATTGTCAAAAAGAAATACGTTTTGACGTACGACTGATAAAAATGGTTGATGACTGGACACTATAACGGACATGGTAAACGGAAAACAACCGATTACTGAAATATTGAATGTAAACCTACTATACAACAAAGAAGTGGAAGTGGCTTGGTTCATGAAGAAGGGACACTCTGAACTATCGGAAATGGCACCCACCACAAGACAATGAACTAACATACCAAGAATTGATAACTATCTGACGATATGGATTAGTGTGGCTCCAACTACCAGAACCAAGAATGGTGCGGCATTTCTAGTACATACCAAGAAAGCCACATCCATTATTGACACAGAATATAAATCACACAGAATAATACTAAGAAACATTAATTGGCCGGTCACCTTGGCCTAAGTGTTAAATGACTTTCTCCGTAATCCCATTTATCCACGTAGGGTAACGCAGAGCGCGAAAATTGGAAGCGGTTCTCGCCGGGTTGGTAACTTACGGTATAAGTGAGCCGGCCGCTCAGAAACCAATGGCAGACTACGTAGCGTAATCTTGCCAAGAAATCAATGACAGCGGTAAAATGTTGGTGTTGACAGCGATGTCCTGTAAAGGATATGCGAAAAAAAAAAAAACATTAGTTGAAGAGGAAGACCAACAGCATAAATACTATTATCTGACCTTGCTGGTCCCCTGCAATGACATTTCTGGCGAGGTAGAGAAACACTTCTTCCGCCTGTAGTCTGGCAAAGGACTATATGGTCTAGGGGTCTAATGGCTACGTGCCGTCTGTTAACTGACTTTAAAGCTTTTTTGTTTTGAACGAGGGGACTTCAAATGAAAATCTTAATTTTTTAAATTTGTTTTCGCATTTGAAAATATTCTGTAAACGTATCATTTCTCCAGGTAATCACAACTGCGTTCAATGCAAGTCCACCATCGCCGAAATACTGCTGGGATTCATATAGAAACAAAAATGCTCTTAGTCGCGTGTGTTTCCACTCATGCACCACATACTGTAGCTCTTCATTAGACCGAGAAGTTTTGAAACTTCCTACTCCACTCATACATTGCTGGACTGACAGGCATATATCAGCCATATTGGACCTTCATTCGCCGATGGATTTCTATAGGTTTCACACATTTACAAATTAAAATAACAACAGAAAACAGAACGCTGCTCCTCTTTAATGGACGTCAAAATAAAGGCAGCCATCTTTAAACTGTCCTTATGATGTCACCGTGTTAGCCTGCACCGAGATGCCAGATGCTTAACACACTTGACATTCTTAGCAACACTATTGACATGTTACAAGACAATGACATGATTACTGTAATTTCTATCACACTTTTAAGGTTGTCATTTGAAGCCCCCTCGTAGTTGTATCAGTGTATATGGGAGCTGACGAGTGATATGCCCGGGGAAATATTGACTATGTTCTGTTATTTCCATACTGTATAGACTAGTCGGCACTCGAATTTTGATGTGATCAATATCGTTGTGGCCGCTTTTATTTCCGCGGACATTTTCTGTTACTCATTTTAGACACGTTCGACCTTGGCGAGCAGGTCAATAACCCCCACCCCCTTTTTCCACACACAGACACAGACACAGACACAGACACACACACACACACACACATCCATCTTGATGGGTATTAGAACACATGACCGTCTGGCAATTAGGCAAGCGTGTCCCTCATCGTGAAGCGTGCTGGTCGCATAACCGAAATGCACATTCTGATTGGCATCTCTCACCCACTTTCTTTCTTAGCAGACGCGCTAACCGCCATGCTAATAAGGACCTCAAGAGACACATGTTTAAGTGTAATCTCCAAGAAGACATGGGTTGTGCGCGCCATTGTATTTCGAATCAAAACATTAAAAGGTTCTGGAGATTTGCAGGGGGTTTCCCCAAATAGAAGAACTGATCGTATTGTTGTCAATAATTGGTAGAGGGATACACATGAAGTGATTTTCTTCTGTAATGTATTCATTCCCCATTTCTGGCACAGGCCCTCAACTAAACCATGCCAACCTGTCCTATCTGTTGCCATATTCTGCAGCCCCTGTCATGTCCTTCCAACATGATCATCTTTGTCTGTAATTCGCTTCTCCCAGTGCTTTTGGGTCTCCCTCTGTTTCATTTGTCTTGTGGGTTCCAGACAAGAGACTTCAGAGTTGTATTGTTCCAGACGGTAAGCCACCTGCCGAGAGCATCTCACAATGCACGAACGCCTTTGCATCAGGGATGATTCTCCCTTTCCCTCACCGCCGTATAGGCAATTAAGGATATATATATATATTCATCATTGGCACCTTGCCGTCTTGACAGACGATAGTTTGTGCTTTAAAAAGGCATAATAACTTTTAACTATGGCGGTAGCGAGTGTGACTGATGAGGCCAATTTGCGCTGTAAATGTCCGTTCACAGTGGGTGCATGTGAACACGTGGTCATTTCCACCATCATGCACCATCTTACGTCTCAAACGCTTGGTGTGTGACTTCTCTGCAATAATTTTCTCCTTTGACTTTATTCCATTTCTGATATTTGCCCTCCATGCAACACGTTCAGCGGCGACTTGCTCCCAATGTGCATTATCAATGCCTGTATCAATCATGTCCCGCTTACACACATCTTTGTATCGTAGTAGAGGCCGACCCTGAGATCTCTTACCCATCTGTAATTCACCAAAAAAGATATCCTTTGGTATTCTACCATCATCCATCCTCCTAAGATGTCCTATCATCTAAGTCTACGAAGACTGAGCATGGAATAAACTGTCACACAACCTATATATCTTATATATAAATTGCGATCTCCGTCTGTATGTCTGTCTGTCCGTATGTCCTATATGCGCTCGCGAACGGCCCATCCGATTGAGATGAAATTTTCTACACGCCTTCCTTTCATTCCAGTGCAGCCCACTGTCGTATTTTGTTTTCTTCTTCCTCCTCCTCCCTCCTCCCATTCCCAAAATACGTACGTAAATATATGATGATGATGATGAAAGAATCCCCGAACCAAAACGCTAGGGAAAGGGAAGAAAATGACGTGACTACACAGAATCGTCACACGGCAATCATCATCATCATCAAGTGCCGTGCCGGCTGGCGTAGGCGTTCAACTCTGCTGCTCATATATATATATATGCCTCCATGCCACGGCAATATCAATAACAATTCATCTTTTTATGTGTAAGGAAGTTATCTACAGTCGTGTAGAAGGGAAGAACGATCAATGGAAGGACCGAAATCACAGAACCTAGACGAGGTGAGGGAATGAGGATGGCAAATCTCTGCTACGATAGGGGGAAAAACCCCTCTCGCTAAAGACTTTCTAACACAAAAAGGCTGCCTGAGGCAACCTCCTCCCCTGCTGGTGGTTATAACTACCTCGAGAAAATCAAGACGAAAACGAAGAAAAAAAGAAGCAAGAAGAACCCAAACTCCTCCTCTAGAAGGCGGCTACCCAAGAAGAATCCATCTACACAACACAGAACGCCTACCTAAAAAAAAGACCAAAAAAAAAAACATCTTCAACAGCTTCCCTTAAGCAAAATCCCTCAAAAATTCGAAAGAAAAAAAAAAAGAGCAAAAAAATCAAACAAGCAAACCAAAAACAAAACGAAAAAAAAAAAAAAAAAAAAAAAAATAAGCCTAAACCACAAAAAAATAGATAAAAAAAAAATCACAAAAAAGAAAATTCCTAAAAAAAAAAAATGAAAAAAGAAAGGTAGCCAAAAAAGGAAGAGCCCGAAAAAAAAGCAAAAACTAAAAACTCAAAAAAAACAAAAGAAAAAAAAACTCAAAAAAAAAAAAAAAAAGACGGATCAAAACCCTAAATAAAACAACCAAAAAAGGAAAACAAGCCGTCAAACCTCTCTTCCTCCTAAAGCCCTCCTACCTAAGAACTCCCACGGACAAAAAAGAGAGTGAGGAATAAGACGACTTAACAAACCTAGTCCTACCCTTCCTGATTGATCCCCCATCGAGAATCCCAAAAACAAAAAGAAAATACCTTCCAGGGACCCCCCTCAAATGAACCCAATTGAGAAGAAAGAAGAAGGGGGAAAAAAGAAACTCCTCGTCCTTCTTCCTCAGTACCTAGAACTCAATATAATAATCCTCTAGAAGAAATCAGACTTATCTATAATCCTCCTAAATAATAAATTTTATGAAATGAACCTCCTCCCTCCTCCTAATAAAGTAATCCACAAACAATTTCTCCTCCTCCCTCCTCATCATTCCTCCTCCTCCTCCTCCCCCTCCTCCTTCTCCCTCCTCCTTCTCCCTCCACCTCCTCCCTCGCCCTCCTCCCTCCTCCTCCTCCCCCACCTGCGTTCTCCTCCTCCCTCCTCCCTCCTCCTCCTTCTCCCTCCTCCCCCTCCCTCCTCCCTCTTCCTCCTCTTCCTCCTTCACCCTCCTCCCTCCTCCTCCTCCCCCTCTTCCTCCCTCCTATTCCTCCCTCTTCCACTCTCTTCCTCCTCCATCTTCCTTCTCCTCCTCCCTCCTCCTACCTCCTCGCCCTCCTCTTCCTTCCTCCTTCGCCCTCTTCCTCCCTTCTCCTCCCTTCTCCTCCTCCCCCTCATCCCTCCTCCTCCCTCCTCCTTCTTCCTCCCTCCTCCTCCCCCTCCTCCTTCCTCCTCCTCCCTCTCCTCCTCATCCCTCCTCCTCCATTCTCCTCCTCCCTCTACCTCCTCCCTCCTCCTCCCTTCACATTCCTCCTCCTCCTCCCTCCTCCTCATCCCTCCTCCTCCTCCCTCCTCCTCCTCTCTCCTCCTCCTCCTCTCTCCTCCTCCTTCCTCCTCCTCCCTCCTCGTCCCTTCACATTCCTCCTCCTCCTCCTTCCTCCTCCTCCCCCTCATCCTCTTCCTCCTCCTTCTCCCTCTTCCTCCTCCCTCTTCCTTTTCCCTCCGCCTCCTCCCTCCTCCCACTCTCTCCTCCTCCTCCCTCCTCCTCCCTTTCCCTCCTCCTCCCTCTCCTCCTCCTCCCTCCTCCTCCCTCTTCCTCCTCCCTCCTCCTTCTCCTCCTTCCTCCTTCTCCCTCTTCCTCCTCCCTCTTCCTCCCTCTTCCTGCTCCCTCCGCCTCCTCCCTCCTCCTACTCTCTCCTCCTCCTCCCTCCTCCTCCCTCTCCCTCCTCCTCCCTCTCCTCCTCCTCCTCCCTCCTCCTCCTGCGTTCTCCTCCTCCCTCCTTCTCCCTCTTCCTCCTCCCTCCTCCTCCACCCTACTCCTCCCTCCTCTTCCTAATCCCCCCTCCTCCCTCCTATTCCTCCCTATTCCTCCTGTCTCATGTCTCCTCCTCCCTCCTCTTCCCTCCTCTTTTCTCCTCCACCTCCCTCTTCCTCCTCCCTCCTCCATTTACACAAGACAGGCAGACAGACAGATAGTCCGGAACGGGATCTTATATGATTTAAATGAAATGCTCTCCACCATGGGCTGGGCCGGGTCAGACAGACAGACAGACAGACAGACAGACAGATAGTCGGTAACGGGAACGGGAACTTATATGACTACTTATATGAATTAAATGAGATGCTCCCCACCAAGGACTGGGCGATGCCGGGCCGGGTCAGACAGACAGACAGACAGACAGACAGACAGACAGACAGACAGACAGACAGACAGACAGACAGACAGACAGCCAGACAGTCGGTAACGGGAACGGGAACTTATATGACTACTTATATGAATTAAATGAGATGCTCCCCACCAGGGACTGGGCGAAGCCGGGCCGGGTTAGCTAGTATATATATAATTGTTTGTCCATCAAGTATGATGATGATCATTCATTTCATCCAGTCGGGTTGAAAGTATGGAGCCATGATTTCTTAGATGGCTGATAAGGCCTATTTTGGCTCGAAATGTTCTTTAACAATGTGGGCAAAGAATACTTTACGTTCCAGGAGGATGATCTTCTGCAGTAGTTTTTCTACCCAGTCTGTTTTCGCAGCTCTTTCCGTCCTGTTTGCTTCACAAGTGACTACACCTTTGCGTAATAATGTACGCCACGAATTTCGATCTTTGGCAGCAGTCTCCCAATTGTCACGAATTTCAACAGCTGTTAGTGAGAACTTCAGATTTTCTTTAAAGCGTTTCCTCTGTCCGCCTTGAGAGAATTTATCACAACGCAGCTCGCCGTAAACAATTCGTTTAGGGAGCCTGTGATCTGGCTTGTGAGCCAAGTGACTAGCCCAGCGAAACAATCAGCGAATTAGCACACTCTTTCAGCATATCGATCCCCCTCCTTGTTTGATGTTAAAATACGCACAGAAAGGAACACATTAACATACGGTCATTTATTAACACTGATATTTGCTACAACATATGGCCATGTACTCTTCGACTTTGGAAAGCCAGTAAATCTTCTTACGCCAGTACTACATAATCTAACCCTGGACTACTTACATCGGCTTATTAATAATAATAAATTATTCTAATTGAGAATGAAAAGAACGTAATAGGAATGGTACGATACAAAACAATACAAGCAAGGCAACGTTGATTATACTACAGAACATATGTGGTATTCCTGGTTCGTTATGTGCGACGTTTATATATGAATAACTTATTATCTATCAATCTTGTCAAAGATGGGGGTGACATGTGCGTATATTGCACTGATTAATTTCTTTTGCGGCAATACAGAAACCATTCAGCTGTGAATATATCGACTTCTATAAGAATATTTGTGTTTCTTCTAGACAATATCAAAGACAAGGTCATCACTAGAGTCTTTAGAAAACCGCTACAATACAGTTGTAACAGCCCGGAATTCATATTTATGTTCACAACAACACAAGCCAGTAGCTGTAATTTTGTATTGTATTTTGCTTCATTCTTCTATATACGTTTGTTTCACGTGGGTCTACTTTATTTTCCCTTGATGTAGTCGCTTCAGTGGGTTTTCCGTTGTTCGCTTCGCATACGGTGACGCTCTCTTGCTTTTGATAGTTCGTCGGATCCGATTGCAATCTGTTCCACCACCCTCCCCCCTCCTTTTCCGTACTGATGTTTGTTTCAAAACTACCTAACACTTCGATTGTCTAACATTTGGCACATACAAATGAAATCAACACTCAACACGACTAAGGACAATGAGAGCAAATGCATACAATCATCTAAAAACATCCAATTATGGCATAATTGAACTGTAAGAAAGCAGATATTTTTAGCCAAGGAGAAAGAACTGAAATATCAAATATTAAACTTGGTCTTCTACATCGTTACGTGCACGATATACTAATTATCACCATAGACGAGCTGCAAGCAATGTCGTCGCTTAAAAATACAAGTCGCTTAAAAGTCGACAGGGTCGACTTCATTGCACCGGGTTTTATCCCATATGGCTCGGTCTCTTTCCGAAGCGCGGAAAGCGTCGCACAAAGCACGAACTCCGTAGCTCTAGCGACGACCCACAGGAGTCTCCGAAAAATTTAACTCGTGAACCGAAGGACGCGGCCCGGAATCGAACCCACAACCTTCGGAGCCCGAGTTAAATGGCTCTAAAGCAAAGAAAAGGCTCTAAAGTTAAAGCAATGTCGTTCCAAGCCATAATGAACATGACACATAAAAACATCTCTCTACCTATGGAACACGAACACAACGAAGCGTTGTGTTTCTGGATATCCTAATGAGACGTAGAGCAGACTGTACAATTTAAAGATCTGTTTACCGCAAAGAAACATGGTCTGGCCAATACTTACATTTTCAGAGCTTCAGACCTGTCCAGTACAAACGGGCTTAATACGGACCCTGCTTGACCGTGCTAGAAAGATATGCACACAGGACACTGTCACACAGCTTCCCTGGGGTGAAGGGAACTGGCTGTCACAGTTATCATGAATACCTATATATATATATATATATATATATATATATATATATATATATATATATATATATATATATATATATATATATATATATATATATCGGGATGACTTCAGATCTGGGACCGGGACACTTTCAGTCTGCGACCCCAACAGTCCTCGGATACCTATCTCTCTCACAACCAAGCAAGAGATGTTACCCTTTCAAACATCGTCCTGAATAAATGATGTAACTCCGGTATCTGCAAACTCAATAACAAAAGTGTATTGTACAAAGCAAAGTGAAGATAATGTGGATGTAGTGCAGATCTGTCTGGTGTGCTAATTGCTAGAAGACAGTTAGCAGAGGCAGCCACATGAAGATGATCATCACTGTACAAATGTCAGAGTTCCACATAAGACGGTAATGTCACTTATCTTCTTGGAGTAGGTCCTCAGTCTTTGACCAGACAGAACCTCCTACGAGTTGTTAGCCAGTTAGGATAATGACACTGGGAATCTGAGCGTGTGTCCAAATGAAACTCTGAATTTCCATTCACATCCCATCAGGTAGGTGCCTCTATAAAAGGTATAATTTAATCCGAATGTTCAATGCTCTACCAACAGTGGCACCAACTCAACAATATACTGATAGTAGCACAGTTCCTGAATTACAGTATATTACAGCGCAATGTCCAGTGCTAACTTTACATTAGAACATTGTTCATTGCCAGAGTCACAATTAGCTTAAAGTCTGTGGCTATATTATGATCAGGAATATCATCCTTGTGAACTAGTGTAGCACAGCTGGACAATTACACAAACCATACTTGCCCAGCAGCCTTCGTTTTAAATGGTGGATGACTTATCCTGAAGTCTGCTCTGAGGGCATAGATGACTGACCGGGTGATGGGTGGTAGGATCACCTCACGTCAGCTGGTCTGTCCAGGACTGCTGACTGTTGACACAGAATGATGGTTTTACTGACTGTCCATCACTCCTCTCAGGAAGGTAGAATCTGGAAAAATGACACAGGTAACTCTCGGTGAGAATCACGTGACCACGACTCATCATATGGAGATACACTGCCTCCATGTGCTCAGATAGGGAATCACCTCCCTAAGGTGAGCGGTGGTTCAATTACAGGCCATGCATCAGGTTCAGAGGAAGAATATGGTCTGGGGTCTAACAAGTAGCGGAATAGACCATCTGTTTCCCTTGACTGAGGATAGAGTGAACCCACGGTGACTAATCATGAGTGTCTGCCCCCCAGTTCCCCAGTGGAAGTCTTCTAATGACATACAGGGTTAGAGGATCTACAGGTACCCATAGGCAAGATGACCCTGAAGGAGGGCCGTTGGCAAAACCCCCTTCCAGCTCTTCCCAGGTGGCCCTGCTTTCCCCAGTTCCTCACCCCTGCAACCATCAGAACATGTCTGTAGCATCATTTCTCCCTCTTTCCCATCCCCGTTTTTCTCCTCATAGGAACCCACTATAGATTATGACGGTAGTCCGTTAAGGAGACCTTGAACACAAAGTGTATGCGGAAGGCAAAGAAAAAATCAGCATTCGCCCAGCCAAAAGATGTGAACTTCGACACACGCGGGATCGCTCAAATGCCCATTGATTCAACTGTGGACATTCCCATGAGATTCGTCTTGACCGACCGAGTCGGAGGACATATTACACGATAGCCTTTATTTACGCCGTCACCGACTTCAGGTTTTGTCGACTACGCCTGAGTTCAAAGGCGGCCCAGTAGTGCCATCAAATCACCAACATTTAGGTCACTCCTATTTTCCTCCCCCCTCAAACAATTTCTGGCAAGCAAGACAAGTCGTGCATTATTTGTCCTGTCTCGGCAGTACACTGTTGACAACATGCCAGGAATTTGGGTCATGTAAACAGGCCCGTTACGTTATGGAGAATTACAGGCTCGCCCTTGACCTACGTGAAACTAGTTGCTTCATACAAACTACCTCGGCTGATCGCGATATTCGCCACAATAAATGGAATACTGGTAGCACTCTTACCTTTCATTCTGACATGCAGTTAGAAGTATGGAACCTCAGTCCAACT